>JBBDGP010001096.1:225000-620000 GCA_037952835.1 Lithobates septentrionalis | reverse complement strand
ACCTCCTGCCCCCCCTGCAGCCTCTGACCTCCTGTCTGCCCCCCTCCCCTCTGCAGCCTCTGACCTCCTGTCTTCCCCTCCACAGCCTCTGACCTCCTGTCACCCCCTGCAGCCTCTGACCTCCTATCCCCCCTGCAGCTTCTGACCTCCTGTCATCCCCCCTCCACAGCCTCTGACCTCCTGTCATCCCCCTCTGCAGCCTCTGACCTCCTGTCATCCCCCCTCCGCAGCCTCTGACCTCCTGTCACCCCCCTGCAGCCTCTGACCTCCTGCCCCCCCCCCTGCAGCCTCTGACCTCCTGTCACCCCCCTGCAGCCTCTGACCTCCTGTCCCCCCCTGCAGCCTCTGACCTCCTGTCATCCCCTTCCGCAGCCTCTGACCTCCTGTCCCCCCTGCAGCCTCTGACCTCCTTCCCCCCACAGCCTCTGACCTCCCCCCCCCACAGCCTCTGACCTCCTGTCATCCCCTCCGCAGCCTTTGACCTCCTGTCTGCCCCCCTCCCCTCCGCAGCCTCTGACCTCCTGTCTTCCCCTCCACAGCCTCTGACCTCCTGTCATCCCCCTGCAGCCTCTGACCTCCTGTCCCCCCCCCCCGCAGCCTCTGACCTCCTGTCCCCCCCCCCCGCAGCCTCTGACCTCCTGTCATCCCCCCCAGCAGCCTCTGACCTCCTATCCCCTCCGCAGCCTGTGACCTCCTGTCCCCCCCTGCAGCCTCTGACCTCCTGTCATCCCCCTGCAGCCTCTGACCTCCTGTCATCCCCCCCAGCAGCCTCTGACCTCCTGTCATCCCCCCTCCCCTCCGCAGCCTCTGACCTCCTGTCATCCCCCCGCAGCCTCTGACCTCCTGTCATCCCCCCGCAGCCTCTGACCTCCTGCCATCCCCCTGCAGCCTCTGACCTCCTGTCATCCCCCGCAGCCTCTGACCTCCCGTCATCCCCCCGCAGCCTCTGACCTGCCGTCATCCCCCCGCAGCCTCTGACCTCCTGTCATCCCCCCGCAGCCTCTGACCTCCTGTCATCCCCCGCAGCCTCTGACCTCTCCTGTCGTCCCTTCCGCAGCTTCTGACCTCTCCTGTCGTCCCCTCCGCAGCCTCTGATCTCCTGTTGTCCCCCCCGCAGCCTCTGACCCCTCCTGTCGTCCCCCTGTCGTCCCCTCCGCAGCCTCTGACCTCTCCTGTCGTCCCCTCCGCAGCCTCTGACCTCTCCTGTCGTCCCCTCCTCAGCCTCTGACCTCCTGTCATCCCCCGCAGCCTCTGACCTCCCGTCATCCCCCCGCAGCCTCTGACCTCCCGTCATCCCCCCGCAGCCTCTGACCTCCTGTCATCCCCCCGCAGCCTCTGACCTCCTGTCATCCCCCGCAGCCTCTGACCTCTCCTGTCGTCCCTTCCGCAGCTTCTGACCTCTCCTGTCGTCCCCTCCGCAGCCTCTGATCTCCCGTTGTCCCCCCCGCAGCCTCTGACCCCTCCTGTCGTCCCCTCCGCAGCCTCTGACCTCTCCTGTCATCCCCTCCGCAGCCTCTGACCTCTCCTGTCATCCCCTCCGCAGCCTCTGACCTCTCCTGTCGTCCCCTCCGCAGCCTCTGACCTCTCCTGTCGTCCCCTCCGCAGCCTCTGACCTCTCCTGTTGTCCCCCCCGCAGCCTCTGACCCCTCCTGTCGTCCCCTCCGCAGCCTCTGACCTCCCCTGTACCATCCGCAGCTTCTGACCTCCTGTTCCCCCCTGCAGCCTCTGACCTCCTGCCCCCCCTGCAGCCTCTGACCTCCTGTCATCCCCTCCGCAGCCTCTGACCTCCTGCCCCCCCTGCAGCCTCTGACCTCCTGTCATCCCCTCCGCAGCCTCTGACCTCCTGCCCCCCCTGCAGCCTCTGACCTCCTGTCTGCCCCCCTCCCCTCTGCAGCCTCTGACGTCCTGTCACCCCCCTGCAGCCTCTGACTTCCTGTCCCCCCCCTGCAGCCTCTGACCTCCTGTCACCCCCCTGCAGCCTCTGACCTCCTGTCCCCCCCCTACAGCCTCTGACCTCCTGTCATCCCCTTCCGCAGCCTCTGACCTCCTGTCCCCCCCCTGCAGCCTCTGACCTCCTTCCCCCCCCCCGCAGCCTCTGACCCCCCCCCCCCCCGCAGTCTCTGACCTCCTGTCATCCCCTCCGCAGCCTCTGACCTCCTGTCTGCCCCCCTCCCCTCCGCAGCCTCTGACCTCCTGTCTTCCCCTCCACAGCCTCTGACCTCCTGTCATCCCCCTGCAGCCTCTGACCTCCTGTCTCCCCCCCCCCCGCAGCCTCTGACCTCCTGTCATCCCTCTGCAGCCTCTGACCTCCTGTCCCCCCCCGCAGCCTCTGGCCTCCTGTCCGCCCCCCTACCCTCCGCAGCCTCTGACCTCCTGTCCCCCCCCTGCAGCCTCTGACCTCCTGTCATCCCCCTGCAGCCTCTGACCTCCTGTCATCCCCCCCAGCAGCCTCTGACCTCCTGTCATCCCCCGCAGCCTCTGACCTCCTGTCATCCCCCCGCAGCCTCTGACCTCCTGCCATCCCCCCTGCAGCCTCTGACCTCCTGTCATCCCCCCGCAGCCTCTGACCTCCCGTCATCCCCCCTCAGCCTCTGACCTCCTGTCATCCCCCCGCAGCCTCTGACCTCTCCTGTCGTCCCTTCCGCAGCTTCTGACCTCTCGATCTCTCCTGTCGTCCCTTCCGCAGCTTCTGACCTCTCCTGTCATCCCCTCCGCAGCCTCTGATCTCCTGTTGTCCCCCCCCGCAGCCTCTGACCCCTCCTGTCGTCCCCTCCGCAGCCTCTGACCTCTCCTGTCGTCCCCTCCGCAGCCTCTGACCTCTCCTGTCGTCCCCTCCGCAGCCTCTGACCTCCTGTCATCCCCCTGCAGCCTCTGACCTCCTGTCATCCCCCCGCAGCCTCTGACCTCCTGTCATCCCCCCGCAGCCTCTGACCTCCTGCCATCCCCCTGCAGCCTCTGACCTCCTGTCATCCCCCCGCAGCCTCTGACCTCCCGTCATCCCCCCGCAGCCTCTGACCTCCCGTCATCCCCCCGCAGCCTCTGACCTCCTGTCATCCCCCTGCAGCCTCTGACCTCCTGTCATCCCCCCGCAGCCTCTGACCTCTCCTGTCGTCCCTTCCGCAGCTTCTGACCTCTCCTGTCGTCCCCTCCGCAGCCTCTGATCTCCTGTTGTCCCCCCCCGCAGCCTCTGACCCCTCCTGTCGTCCCCTCCGCAGCCTCTGACCTCTCCTGTCGTCCCCTCCGCAGCCTCTGACCTCTCCTGTCGTCCCCTCCGCAGCCTCTGACCTCTCCTGTCATCCCCTCCGCAGCCTCTGACCTCTCCTGTCGTCCCCTCCGCAGCCTCTGACCTCTCCTGTCATCCCCTCCGCAGCCTCTGACCTCTCCTGTCGTCCCCTCCGCAGCCTCTGACCTCTCCCGTCGTCCCCTCCGCAGCCTCTGACCTCTCCTGTCGTCCCCTCCGCAGCCTCTGACCTCTCCTGTCATCCCCTCCGCAGCCTCTGACCTCCCCTGTACCATCCGCAGCTTCTGACCTCCCCTGTACCATCCGCAGCCTCTGACCTCCCCTGTACCATCCGCAGCCTCTGACCTCCCCTGTACCATCCGCAGCCTCTGACCTCCCCTGTACCATCCGCAGCCTCTGACCTCCCCTGTACCATCCGCAGCCTCTGACCTCCCCTGTACCATCCGCAGCCTCTGACCTCCCCTGTACCATCCGCAGCCTCTGACCTCCCCTGTACCATCCGCAGCCTCTGACCTCCCTTGTACCATCCGCAGCCTCTGACCTCCCCTGTACCATCCACAGCCTCTGACCTCCCCTGTACCATCCGCAGCATCTGACCTCCCCTGTACCATCCGCAGCCTCTGACCTCCACTGTACCATCCGCAGCCTCTGACCTCCCCTGTACCATCCGCAGCCTCTGACCTCCCCTGTACCATCCGCAGCCTCTGACCTCCCCTGTACCATCCGCAGCCTCTGACCTCCCCTGTACCATCCGCAGCCTCTGACCTCCCCTGTACCATCCGCAGCCTCTGACCTCCCCTGTACCATCCGCAGCCTCTGACCTCCCCTGTACCATCTGCAGCCTCTGACCATCTCTTGTCTTATATCACATCTGCAGTCTGGATTGGAGTCAAGAGTGGGAGTGCCTCAGGGATGGGGGTCATGGGAGAAGTCAGACATGTATGGACTGTGGAGAGGAAACTATGGGATAAAACCAGAGCCATCGAGCTAGAGCCGACTGACTGAGCCCTGCAAGGTGCACCTGAGAGGAGGTCAGTGACAGCACCACCAGGCCTACCTGAGAGGGGGGGGTCAATACAATATTGTAAGGGGGCACTGATATAAAGGTTTACCCCTTATATCAGTAAACCCCCTTACTTTAGTGTTTTCTTTCTGCGGAAGGTAGTCTCTGGTCACCAGAGTCCTCCCCACATTCCCAGAGTTCCCCTTTACATCATAGTCTGCAGGATTCAACCTTACAGTGCAAGGGGGAACTCTGATGTAAAGAGGAATGCAGTGGACTCTGATATAAGTGGGGTCTCTGGTCACCAGTGCCCCCCCTTTTATATCAGAGTTCCCGCTTAGATCATGATCTGCAATGTTCCCCTTTATGTCAGAGTTCCCTTGCACTGTAAAGGGGAATCCTCCTGATATATGGGGGAACTCTGTGTTGGGTTATATTAATCTGACTTTCATGTAAATGGAGAAATATGGTTTTTGACTTTTTTTTAACTTAACACATTGCTAATAGCAGTTTATAGCTTAAATATTGATATTTGCACTGAAAACTGCCATTTACGACACCTTTTTTTTGCAGTGTCAATAAAAAATGTGCCAGTAAATGGCATGATTTTTGCCAGAAAAAAATTGCTGCTGTTTGTAAAAGCCATGTCTCTCTTATCTATATATAATACATTCTTCAAATGTGCTTTAAAATGCATGGTTTTCCCTTTTGTGAACAAGAAAATAACGACGTTATGCGGTTGGGCTGGTAAAAAAATACTATGGGGCTGGTATGAAATTATTTCCAGGGCTGGTTTTTATTCCCAGTCCGGCCCTGGTAGGAAGATAACAGGAAAGGATCTAGCTAAACTGAATACAGTGTATATATATATATATATACACAATACACTGTAAGTGCAGCTAACTGACTGACTGTTCTGCCTAATCTATCTAACTCAAATCAAATGTCACTGTCTGTCTCTCTCTCTCTCAATGAACGCCGGAACACACACTACACAAGGCCGCCGTTGCATATATATATGCAACACCTGGGATGCATATATATACACAATACACTGTAAGTGCAGCTAACTCACTGACTGTCCTGCCTAATCTAGCTAACTCAAATGAAATGACACTGTCTCTCTGTCTATCTCTCAGCACGCCGGAACACACTACACAGGGCCGCTGTGTAGGCGGCCTTATATAGTGTGGGGCGTGTTCTAAACCCCCTGAGCCATAATTGGCCAAAGCCACCCTGGTTTTGGCCAATTACTGCTCTCTCTACCGACGGCGCTATGATTGGCCAAGCATGCGGTTCATAGTGCATGCTTGGCCAATCATCAGCCAGCAATGCACTGCGATGCCACAGTGAATTATTGGCCGTGACGGGCAATTCGGTGAACGATCGAACAGCCGATGTTCGAGTCGAACATGGGTTCGAGTCAAACAAGAAGCTCATCCCTACTAAAGAGCCTAGCAGTGTAACCTCCCTGGATTCTGCCAGTCCAGGAGAATCTTCTTTCTCAGGGGCCAATCTGTTGTCCTCAGGTGGAGAGGTGGAACCGCGCAGCTTGGCTACTGAAGAGGAATTGCTCAGGGGCAAGGGTTTCTCGGATCATTTAGTGAAAACCCTCCTAAGTTGCAGAAAAAGGGAAACGCAAGTTATCTACCTAAAAGCGTGGAAACCTTTCAATAGCTGGTGCACAGAAAGTTCCTTCGATGTACGCAGCTCCATAGTGGTATTAGAATTTCTGCAATCAGGGGTGGACAAGGGGTTAACCCTTAGAACCCTGAAAGGACAGGTATTCACTTTGAGCGTTTTTTCTGGAAAAACAGCTAGCAACAGATCGATGGATAGTCAGGTTTTTTAGAGCCTTAAGCAGACGGAGACCAAGTAGAGTCTCCCCCTTCCCAATGTGGGATCTTTCTTTAGTTTTACAGGCCTTCACGGTGGATCCATTTGAGCCGTTAGAGACCTGTACGTTAAAATTGATCACCCTCAAAACAGTGTTTTTGGTGGCGATCACTATGGCAAGGAGAGTGAGTGAACTTGAAGCCCTCTCTATTAGGGCACCTTTTTTTTCAGGTATTTCCGGACCGTGTGATTTTTAGAACCAATCCGGCCTTTTTGCCAAAGGTGGCCTCGAGTTTTCATAGAGGCCAAGAAATGATTTTGCCTACCTTCTGTTCGAATCCTGTGAGGGAACAGGAACATATTTTTCATGAATTGGACGTTAGAAGGTGTAGTAAGCTTCAGTAATTGGATAGTACAAAACTGTTTAGGAAGTTGGATTCCTTTTTTGTGTTGTTTTCAGGGGCTAAGAAAGGATTAAAAGCCTCTAGGCGTACAATAGCCAGATGGTTAAGGTTAGCCATTATTCAGGCTTACGTAGTCAGGGGGTTGGAGCCCCCGGAAGGTATTAAGGCACATTCCACCAGGGCAATGGCGACTTCTCAGGCAGAGTGGGCTGGTGCTTCTCCAGAGTAGATCTGTAGGGCTGCAACGTGGTCCAGGTTTGACACGTTCGTGAAGCACTACAGATTGGACCTACTGCCAGCAAAAGACCAGGCTTTTAAAGTAACACAGGCAGTAGTCCCACCCTAAGGTAAGGTGCTCACTTATTCTCTCTATGGTGCTGTCCTGAAAGACGGAATGGGGAAAAACGGAGTTACTTACCGGTAACATCCTTTTCCAGGAGTCTTTCAGGACAGCACTGGTACCCACCCAAATTATTGGATATTCCTGAAGAACTCATCGCATGAGAACGTCAGGTAAGATAAAAATTTATTATGACGTGTTCTTGTGTCTCCCCAGCTGGCCGGAGGTACTCTTGAAGAACTGAGGGGCCGGTGGGACGGTGAGGCTTAAATCTTGAATTTTAAGGCGGTGTTTCCTGAGATGGGAGGAGCCAAGGTCTCCCTATGGCGCTGTCCTGAAAGACTCCTGGAAAAGGATGTTACCGGTAAGTAACTCAGTTTTTCTGACTCAGAATCAAACTCCTGCCATGAGTTAGATATATCCAGAGTCCTCAGGGCCTACTTGGAAGCTACAGCAAGAGCAAGATTCAGGAATTCTGAAAGATTATTCATCATCCCATGGGGCAAAAATAGAGGAAGGGAAGCTTCCGCCAGAACCTTGGCATCCTGGGTTGTCAAGTTAATACAAAAAGTTTACAGGGTGAAGAACTTGGAACCTCCATCTCAGGTGAATGCTCATTCAATGAGAACGGTATCAGCATCTTGGGCAGCTAGGGTAAATGTTTCTTTAGAAACATTTGCCACTTGGTCTTCTCGATCCACATTTCTTAAACACTACCGTATTGACCCCGGGGCTCTTACAAAAGTAGAGTTCGGGAGAAGAGCAGTTCATGCTGCTATGTCTGTGTCTAATTAAAAAAAAAATTTGTTAAAGCATTAAACCCACCCATGTGAGCTAGTTATTTATCACAGGTTTGCTGCCTCGGAGGCACCAGAAAACAGAAAATTATATCGTACTTACCGTAATTTTCCTTTCCTGGTGCCTATCCATGGCAGAATACATTCACACCCTCGGCATTCTATATTGGAGAATGATGGGGGAGGGGCTATGTCTTTAATTTATGCTATTTGCTAGTCCTGAGGGAGGAGTCGAGGCGGCACTCTATCACAGGTGTGCTGCCATGAATAGGCACCAGGAAAGGAAAATTATGGTAAGTATGATACAATTTTCAGCCAATGATCAGCTTTCATGTCAATGCAATCAGGGTGGCTTTACAGCAGGCTGATCACGTTTACAGTGCCTAAGATCGAGTTTGATCAGATGCTTCATTGGCTGTAGTGACCAGGGAAACGCAGCATTGATACCGGAAGTGATAAAAAACCTCATTGCTTCCAGCTTCGTTAGTCACAGAGGGGATGGGGGATCAAGTATGTCTCCTCTGTGGGCAGAGGGGGTCTAATAGACCCCTGACGTCTCAGTGAAGAGTGTCTGTCACTTCCCAAAGCTATCATATAGTGTCTTGCTAACCCCTTGTGATAGCAATAAAGTTAAATTAAAATAATGTAAAAAAAAGTATAAAATAAAAAAATAATAAAAAAATAATCAAGTACCCCGTCTCCTCATGCGCAAATGCAAACACAATTGTAGGTCTGGCACACATGTAAACTGTGACTGCACCACACATGCGAGGTATTAACGTGAACTTCAGAGCAATAATTCTAAACTGATAACCTGTAAAGACTTTAAAAGTGTCATCCAATGGACAATTTTAGGTACCATAGTTTGTTGCCATTTCACAGGCATGTATAATTTTAAATCTTGGCATGTTCTATTTACTTAACACAACATCATCTTTTAACCATTTCAGCCCTGGAAGATTTGGCTGCTCAATGACCAGCGGACAATTTGGCTGTGCGCTGCTTTAACTGGTAATTGTACATCACAAGTACATATCAAATTCAAAAGTGCAACCATGACCTCTTTTGTACAGCGAAGAGATAAGGATAAATTAGCGCAGTAAAGGTCATGGTAAATGGAACAGTGCGATACATATTTAATAATATATATATATATATATATATATATATATATATATATATATATATATATATATATATATATTGCCAAAAGGCGAAACAATAAATGAACAACCAACATATTAACCTTTTAAGGAAGAGGCACTCGAGCTGGGTTAAGTAACATTGTGAATGGGTGCTATACTCATGAGACCAATATCATCAGGTCCAACCTGGGTAATGAAAATGACATAAACCTTGACTACTATGAAGCGGTGATCATTCAAGTATTTTTATTGGGGTGTCTCGGGATAATTTTTGGTTGGCTAAACCAGGGGATAAGATTAGGGAAAGGAAAGAGGAAAGAGAGAGAGGGGGGGGATAAAAAAAATTCAATAAACTCAATTTTAGTCATACATGTAGGCCAAAATGTATTTAGCCACATGTCTTTGGTAGAAAAAAATGTCAATAAGCGTATATTTATTGGTTTGCGCAAAAGTTATAGCGTCTTCAAACTAGGGTACATTTTCTGGAATTTACGCAGCTTTTAGTTTATGACTGCCTATCTCATTTCTTGAGGTGCTAAAATGGCAGGGCAGTACAACCCACCCCCCACCCCCAATGACCCCATTTTGGAAAGTAGACACCCCAAGGAAATTGCTGAGAGGTATGTTGAGCCCATTGAATATTTTATTTTTTTGTCACAAGTGATTGAAAAATGACAAAAAAAAAAAAATACACAAAGTTGTCACTAAATGATATATTGCTCACACATGCCATGGATATATGTGGAATTACACCCTAAAGTACATTTTGCTGCTTCTCCTGAGTATGGGAATACCACTTGTGTAAGACTTTTGGGTACACTTTTGGTACATTTTTGATTTCACTCCTTACTACCTATCACAGTTTTGAAAGGCCATGAAATGCCAAGATACCCCAAATGACCCCATTTCGGAAAGTAGACACCCCCAAGCTATTTGCTGAGAGGCATGTTGAGTATTTTGCAGATCTCGCTTTTTGTCAAAAAGTTTTGAAAATTTAAAAAAGAAAAAAAAATACAATTTTCTTTTCTTTCTTCATTTTCAAAAACAAATGAGAGCTGAAAAATACTCACTGTGCCTCTTAGCGAATACCTTGGGGTGTCTACTTTCCAAAATGGGGTAATTTTGGGGGGTTTTGTGCTATCTGGACATTTCAGGGCCTCCATAACTGTGATAGGTAGTGAGGTGTAAAATCACAATTTTACGCCTTTAGAAAGCCTCAGGGCGGTGCTTGGTTTTTGGGGTCCTGTACTCGGCTAGGCTCGCAAAAAGTCTCACACATGTGATATCCCCATACTCAGGAGAAGCAGCAGAATGTATTTTGGGGTGTAATTCCACATATAACCATGCCATGTTTGAACAATATATCATTTAGTAACAACTTTGTGCAAAAAAAAAAAATTTGTCATTTTCCCAAAACTTGTGGCAAAATATAAAATATTCCATGGACTCAACATGCTTATAAACAAATAGCTTGGGGTGTCTACTTTCCAAAAAGGGGTCATTTGGGGGGGTTGAACTATCTTGACATTTCATGGCCTCCGAAACTGTGATAGGTAGTGAGGAAGTGAAATCACCATTTTACGCCCTTAGAAAGCCTGAAGGCGGTGATTGGTTTTCGGGGTCCTATACATGGCTAGACTCCCAAAAAGCCTAACACATGTGGTATCCCCTTACTCAGGAGAAGCAGCAGAATGTATTTTGGGGTGTAATTTCACATATGCCCATGGCATGTTTGAGCAATATATCATTTAGTGACAACATTGTGCAAAAAAAAAAAAGTTAGTAATTTTCCCAAAACTTGTGGCAAAATATAAAATATTTCATGGACTCAACATGCCTATCAACAAATAGCTTGGGGTGTCCACTTTACAAAAAGGGGTCATTTGGGGGGGGGGTTGAACTGTCCCGGCATTTTATGCACAACATTAGAAGCTTATGTCACACATCACCCACTCTTCTAACCACTTGAAGACAAAGCCCTTTCTGACAATGTTTGTTTACATGAAAAAAAATTTTTGCCAAAAAATTACTTTGAACCCTCAAACATTATATATTTTTATAAAGCAAAGGCCCTACAGATTACAATGGTGGGTGTTGCAATTTTTTTTTTCAAACGCAAATTTTTGGGAAAAAAATACTTTTTTTTAAATTTTAATGCACTAAAACACACTATATTGCCCAAATGTTTGATGAAGTAAAAAAGATGATCTTATGCCGAGTACATGGATACCAAATATGACATGCTTTAAAACTGCGCACAAACGTGCAACGGTGACAAACTACATACATTTTGAAAGCCTTTAAAACCCTTTACAGGTTACCACTTTAGATTTACAGAGGAGGTCTACTGCTAATATTACTGCCCTCGATCTGACCTTCACGGTAATACCTCACATGCATGGTGCAATTGCTCTTTATATATGACACCAGACCGACGCTTACGTTCGCCTTTTTTTATTATTTATTTTGCTTTTTTATTTTATTTTTAAACTGTTCCTTTCATTTTTTTAATCATTTTCATTGTTATCTCAGGGAATGTAAATGTCTCCTATGATAGCAATAGGTAGTGACAGGTACTTTTTTTTTGTAAAAATCAGTCATTTGACCCTAGATCTCTTCTCTGCCCTCAAAGCATCTGACCACACCAAGATCGGTGTGATAAAATGCTTTCCCCATTTCCCAATGGCGTTGTTTATATCCGGCAAAACCTAAGTCATGACATGCTTGTAGCTTAAAGTTTCTTAGGCCATAGAGATGATTGGAGCCATTATGGTCTCCGATCAGCTCTATGGTCAGCTGACGGAACCACCAGCTACATTCTAGGTTTTCCTGTTGGGACAGGAGAACCCGAGAAAACCATGTAAGACAGTGGGAGGGGGGCATTAGGGGCAATCCGCCCCTAATGTTAGGAGCAAATCGCTCCTCCACCCCTGCCCCCATGCTTCGGCATATATGCTCTTTTTTTAACTGTGGTGGTGAAATCACCTCCTACAGTGCTGAAGTCACTGCTTTACGTATTGTGGGAGCAATGGCTGTTGCTGTCAGAATAAATAAACCTGTGCTGCAGCTGAAATGGCATACCTGCTAAGCAAATTATGGCTAACAATAAAACAAAGTAACTTTACAGTATAACAGTAAGACATACCATACCTGCAAAGCAAATACAATAAAACATAGTGAAAATAAAACATTATAGTTCTAAAATACAGTAAGAATAGAGAGAGAACAATAGATATAGAACAATAGAGAGTGAACAATAGAGTGGACAATAGAGAGCGAACATAAGAGAGAACAATAAAGAGAAGAAAAATAAAACCAACTATTTTTGGCTTTTTTTGTGTTTTTTGGGGTTTTATTGCACATTTATATAAACTGTAAACGTTCCAGATTAGGGTCTCTCAAAATGTGATGGCCATCTCATCTTACGAGACTCTGTGTAAGTGTGCCCTAGAACTGTGCAATGCTGTACCCTACGCTAATACTCCACTAGTGTGTGGTAGCATTCAAAACATTCACCAATGCAAAGACCAGGTTGGTCAGGACAGAAGGGACAATAAAAGTGGGTGTCATGCCTATATCCGTGCTTTCTACAAACACAACATCTTCTTTGGGGATTTCTTTGAGTAGGGGTACCAGGGAGGACATACGGAAAATGCCTCTCATGCATTTGGATTGGGAAGTTGGGTCACAGCACCATCTGGAAACAGAAGGGCTGTGATGATCTCTTCCTGGAATTTAAGGAAGGATCCAGTTTGTCCTGAAGCTTTGTATAGCAAATAAGCATTCAGCAGCGCCAAATGGAATAAATATACAGACACTTTTTTGGAAAATGCCTCTCATGCATTTGGATTGGGAAGTTGGGCCACAGCACCGTCTGGAAACAGAAGGGCTGTGATGATCTCTTCCTGGAATTTAAGGAAGGATCCAGTTTGTCCTGAATCTTTGTATAGCACATAAGGCAATTAGGTACGGTGCCAACAACTGGTTGTTGAGGTCCACACCTCCCATATTAAGGTTATATTCGTGGACACAGAGGGGTTTCTTCACAACACCAGCCGCCGTTCAAATTTGGACCGCCGTGTCTGAATGAAGGGAGGACAGAACTAAAACATTCTTATTATCCCTCCACTTCACAGCGAGCAAATTATAACATCTCAATTCCATGATCAAACAAGTGACTAAAAAGTGGCACGCTTGTGTAATAATTGTCCATATACAAGTGGTACCCCTTTCCAAATAAGGGTGACACCAAGTCCCACACAATCTTACCAGCGCTCCCTATGTAGTCTTGGCAGTTCTCCGGCTCTACGTAACTATCTCTTCCCTCGTAAACCATAAAACTATATGTATAGCCTGTTGCCCTGTCACAGAGCTTATACATCTTGACCCCATATCTGGCACGCTTGCTGGGAAGATACTGATTGAATGACAAGCGGCCAGAAAACTTAATCAGGGACTCATCAACACAGAAAACTTGATCGGGAGTAAACAAGGCTGCAAACTGCTGGTTGAAGTGGTTTATGAGGGGCCGAATTTTGTAGAGCCGATCGTATTCAGGGTCACCCCAAGGACGACAGAGTTCATTGTTATTTAAATGAATGAACTGCAAGATCTTCTCGTATCGTGTCTTGGTCATGGAGGCAGAGAACAAGGGCATATGTTGAATTGGGTCAGTGGACCAATATGACCACAACTCACTTTTTTTAGTTATGCCCATAAGCAGGGATAGGCCCAGGAGGGTCTTAAATTCAGAGACCGTAATAGGTCTTCGATATCTGGCAAGGGTCAACTGGGGATTAGCGGGGATGGATTGACCAGCATACAAATTGCTTTGGTCCACAATAGATCTATAGAGATCTTCCATAAAACACAGCGAATAAAAATCAAGTGATGTAAAATCAACTGTTTCAACTGTTTCCATCAACTGAATTTTGAGTTGGCCAGTGAATGGGGAAGTACGGGTGCTGCAGAAGTGGTGGGCTCCCAATTCGGATTGGCAAATGCAACAGCAAGGGCACTATAGGCTCAACGGGCCTGTCTTTGTCTTCTTGGTGGCTGCGGGACATCACTTGTGCTAGCCACCTCTCCAGCTTCAACTGCACTTATGGGACTCGCCATGTCACCACGTGATACTGCAGTGCTGGATGTACGACCAGGATGTACTAGGCCACTGATGCTTGCCAGTTCACCAGAAGGATGAGCAGCAATAGTACTGGCTCTCTGCTCCATACGAGAGCCCTGCGGTTCTTGCACCTCAACAACAGCAGAAGAACGGGGTCGGGTACGCCTGACCTTGGCATGGATCACTACTCCCTCGTCAGAGCTATCTGTCAGGGTGCCGCTGCTGTCTACAGGTTCGTATTCTGAGCCTGAATCTGACAGGTGAGTTCCTTTTCACTATCATCATGCTCAGAAATGTGTAGGCCTCTTCACTAGTGTACCGTCGATTGGACATTTTAGCCTCTAAATTTACTGGTACACTAGTGTGACTCACAGGAAATAAAGAGCACCTGATTGTCAGCGACTGCTTCAAATGCTACCAAAAACACTGTTGGCGTTCGCAGGGACCAGGCCTCACTCCACGAATGCTGCAAGTAATTTGTTTAGTGTTTTGTAACTGACAGTGATCGATTGATACTGCACTTGGGTGGGCTGGGCTGGGAGGGGCTAAACGCAGGTGCTAGCAGGTATCTGGGCTGATCCCGCTAATGCTGCATTTTTGGGAACCCTAAACTATTGGGGACGCTAATATAATTTTGATCAGATCAAAGATATCGATCTGTTCAGACACTATACTACTAAGGGAGGTGTATGGTGCATGCGTGGGTGTTAGCGCTACTGCCACTAATCTGACCCTAACTGATGCTAAAACCTAACTGATGTTAACCACCGGGTGATCAGGGGGTTAAATCTTTAATGGGTAATATACGGCGGGTTCCATGACGCTATAAAAAAAACCTAGCTAACCAGCATCACCCGTAACACTAATACGGTGATCACGGGGTTAAACCTTTATTAGGGGGGTTTAGACCTATCTGGAGTTACTACTAAGTACCCTAACACTGATTAGTGTCACAAATGACACCAGTACAGTGATCAAAGAAAAATATGAAAACTGCACTGGGTGACACTGTGACAGGGAGAGAAAGGGTTAACTGGGGGGGGGGGCGATTAGGGGGTGAAATGTGTGCCTATGTGTACTATGTCAGTGTAGCATTGGTGCAACTCATGTTTGGATGTCCTCTCTCCTCTTTCTGGAACAGAAAATAGTTTACACTTACACAGCCAGGGGAGGATTTCATTCCTCAGAACCGATCAGCAGGTCCAGTCCAGAAATCATTGGCCTGGGCCTGGAGACTTATTGGTTTTGAAACAAATTTGATCGCTGTGGCCGCCTAGGGGGCACGCGTGTGCCCCCTAAGCGGCCATACGCCCAACATAAGATAACATCTCTTCACCCACCCACGCCATTCTGCTGCAATAAAACTGCGGTGGCTGGTCGGGAAGCATTTCAATTTTACCAAAAAATTGGGTATTATTTTGTGTTGGTGTTCACTAAAATTCATTAAAGTGCATTTTTTCCTGAAAATTTGCGTTTGATAAATGGCTGCACAAATATTGTGCAACAAATACAACTGCAACAGCTACAATTTTATTCCCCAGGGCCTCTGATTTCATAAAATATATAATGCTTTGGAGTTTGTTAGTAACTTTCTGGCAAGAAAATGCAGATTTTAACACATGGCACACTGTTAAGGAACAAATCAATGAGAGGTTGTATAGGAGTGGCCAGGTCTGAAAATTATGTAGATAAATTATACAGTTTGTGACAGAATGACTTAAATCCCTTTGCTATCAAATTGGAGGTATGAAGTTTGACTCGTAGGCAAAATTTAAGTCTCCGCCCAGGAGTAGAAAGCTTTCACCAAATTCTGAAAAAAAAAAGACATTTAATAAAAGTCACTAATGCTCTAACAATTTGAGACCATGAGAACATGGCCATTGCCATCCAAATTTTGAGAAATAAAAAAACAGGACTTTAACACTCTTGAGTTTGGCCCTGTGAGCTGTACAATGATACATTGTGGGGGAAAAAACAATTAGACAGATTGGTAATCTTGTCTGTAAAAGTGTGTTTTTTGGACATGACTGCTCATTCTGGCCATATCAGAAAGCAGATGAGAGCACTTCTCTGATATATTAAGGTCATTGACGTTGAGTAATGTGCCTTTGATTGGTTCTGTGTTAGACTGAAACTGCTTCTCGAGCCCCCTGAGGAGGAATGAGGGAAAAGGAAGGGAAAAGGAAAGGAAAAGGGTGGGGAGGGTGGAGGAGAGAGAAAGGAAAAAAAAAATGTGGGGGGGGGGGAGAAGGGGCAAGAAAAACTAAACCAAAGAAAGGAAAGATGTAAAGAGGGAGCTAGTCTCCCTGAGTATTAAAAAGAAACACTGTTCCCAATCACCCTAGTGGAAGGGAAATTCTATGTGGGAGTTAGGTTGGAGATGTAACTTAGCAAGCATGCTCTGCTGAGGCCCAGGAAAATGACAAATAAACAAGGATTGTAAAAAAGAAAAATAAAGGGGGCATAGTATGTCACAGTTTCCTAGGTCAGAGAGGACTGAAATGATAAAAAAAAGGAAAACAATGTCCACTCTCTCTGTCCAAACAAGAACAAGAAAAGAAGAGAAAAACTGTCCTCTGGTAAAAGGAGTTCTCCTAAGTGTAATGCCAAAGCCTATAATGGTCTAGTTAACAAGAAAAAAACAAATTTAAACAGAAGGAAGCTCCATGGCCTTGTAATCAAACCTAAAATAAGTTCACACTGAGAGAGAACTCATATAAGTGATACAAACTACAGCACATGAGTATGCCTGAATGACAGGCAGAGCCCCTTGTTAGCCTGGCTGGGCCTAAAGATAACATACACTTAGGATGAACCATGGGGATCCTAGGCCTCATAGCCTCCAGGAGCCCGGCAAGTCATGGAAGCAAGCCCATGCAATGAGCTGCAATGTGAATTACACAACCATTTATGAAATGCTAACTGCAGTAACCATGTTATCATTCTCAGATAAAAACTCCATGCCATAGTGCATATGCATCTCCCATATCATTGACACGCTGTTGTATCACACTCATAGAGTTAAGATACAATCACTGTCCACTATAAAAACTTTGGTTAAGAATACTTCAAATTAACAAAAGCAGGGCAGCTAAGGCTGCCAATTACCCTCACTCAAATACTTCAGCAGGCCAACTGACAGCAAAATATTAACACATACAGGGGGTCCCCGGGTTACGAACAAGATAGGGACTGTAGGTTTGTTCTTAAGTCGAATTTGTTTGTAAGTCGGAACAGTACCTTTTTTAAGTGCAAATCCAGTCTCAGAGTCAGGAAGTGAGATTAAATCCATCTAATGAGGATACAGACAGTATAATTTTTTTTATTTTAATTATTCTTTACTTTTTTTAATTACTTTGTTTTTTTTTTTTAATTTAATTTAATACTGTATTTCTTATTTTTATTATTTTTATTTTTTTATCATTTTTTTTTCACTTAACTTTATTGCTATCACACAGGAGAAAACAATTCCCTGTGTGATAGCAATTGGAGGTGACAGGTTCCCTTTATTGACCCTGTCACCTCCTAGCACTGCTAGATTTTCTGTCATAGCTGCGAGGGGAGTAGCACAGCTCTCCCCTCTCACTCTTTACATGGCGGCAGGGACAGGAGGAACAGGTACAGTACACTGCATATTTTGCATATATTAAGCATATTACAGTACTGCCGGGCTGCTCACCTGATGGCACAGCAGGGAGATGGATAGATGGTGTGTCCAGGCCGGCCATGGTGCACCTCCGCGGGACAGCGCTCGTAGGAAAGACCGGGGATCCTGGAGGCTTCACTAGGCCGGACAAGGCCGCGGTGACGTCACTTGGGCCCTGTTCGTAAGTAGGGGTCATTCGTAAGTCGGAGGTTCGTAAGTCGGGGACCCCCTGTAGTACAAAGGATTTAAATATATACATAAACTGTTAAAGTCCTGGGTGTAACAATGTAGATCACCTGATACCCAGTGGCCAGGGAGCCACCATGACACACTTGTGTACTGCCCAGTATTAAGTTGCAGCAAACCTAAAATGAGAATGGCAGAGAGAAACCCCCACCCCTCCAGCAAATCTCTGAAATGCATGAAATTCTACAACCCCATTTGCAAAACAAGCATTCCTATCAAACAACTTATGTCAGTTTCACTAAAAGAAAACATACAACAGGGCTCTCATCCATAGCTTGTTGCCAGAAAGGTCATGCAAGGTATGGGTATAAGCTTCATCAAATTGCAGCTGTCCTTATTTCCAGGCCTGTCAGAGGATCTCATGTTTCACAGTATAGAAGTAGACATGGTAGAGCATATTCCCAGTGGAAGAGGTAGGTCTATTGATGGATAAGGTGATCCTGTGAACTCTGCCCAGTTCTAATTTGCAAACAGTTGTTTGTTCGGGTATGTACTGTAAATGGCTTGTACAGGTATGTGTAAGGCAGACAAACTGGCTTTGGTCACAACAGAAATTGTACAGCAAACTTGCACATACTTCAAACCGGAGAGAACAAAGTGGGCACAATTCATTAAGAGATATGTTACCGCATTTGAGTTTCGGGTAACATATCGCACAACATTTAAAAAAAATGGTGCAATTCACAAAGAAACTATTGTTATAAACTCGCATGGGTTATCTATTTGAAAATACCACATGCCAACGTGTGGTAAGTTAACTCAAGCATCTAGTTTTTTAAAGGGTAAGAACACAAGCTTAGAAAAAAGGATGGAACATGTAGGTGTCTTACCTATCAGCCAACCTGCGGATATATTTTGAGCTTCAAAATTCTCACAGATTAGGGATGATCAGATTGGCATCACAAACCACCTGGATTTTTAAGGAGTGGTAACCTTTCCTGTTCCTGTATATGTGCTCCTTAAATAATTGTGCAAAAAAGGCAACATGGGTACAGTCAATTGCACCAAGCACATTGGGTCTTCTGGCAATACTGTAGAAATCTTTTTTTATTTCATCCCCAGCTTGTCTATGTACCAATATAGCAATAATGTACTTCTTTTGCAAAAATAAAACAGCTTTCCATTGATTCTACAAATGCTTATCTCACTGTCTTTATGGCTGTTAAATAGCACTGCTCCATTACTTCTGCCTTACTTCCTGAACAGACTTTAGGTCATGACACTGGAAGTAGTTTACCAGCTTAGGGTAGATGATGCAGGGTGTGTGCTAATGAGATCAGTTGGTTAACTCATTCCTGTGTCATAAGTCTGTTCAGGAAGTAAGGCAGAAGTATTGGAGCAGTGTTATTAAACAGTCAAGAAGAGAGTGAGCTAAGCGTGTGTAGAATAAATAAATGGAAAGCTGTATTATTTTTGCAAAAGTACATCAATGCTATATTGGCACTAGGGATGAGCTTCGAGTTTGAGTCGAACTCATGTTCGACTCGAACATCGGCTGTTCGCAAGTTCGCAGAACAGCGAACAATTTGGGGTGTTTGCAGGAAATTTGAATGCCGCAGAACACCCTTTAAAACTCTATGGGAGAAATCAAAAGTGCTAATTTTAAAGGCTTATATGCAAGTTATTGTCATAAAAAGTGTTTGGGGACCTGGGTCCTGCCCCAGAGGACATGGATCAATGCAAAAAAAAGTTTTAAAACGTCCGTTTTTTCAGGAGCAGTGATTTTAATAATGCTTAAAGTCAAACAATAAAAGTGTAATATCCCTTTAAATTTCGTAGCTGGGGGGTGTCTATAGTATGCCTGTAAAGGGGCGCATGTTTCCCGTGTTTAGAACAGTCTGACAGCAAAATGACATTTCGAAGGAAAAAAGCCATTTAAAACTACTTGCGGCTATTGCATTGCCGGTCCGACAATACACATAGAAGTTCATTGATACAAACGGCATGGCATTGCGGCTATTGCATTGCCGGTCCGACAATACACATAGAAGTTCATTGATACAAACGGCATGGGAATTCCCCACAGGGGAAGCCCGAACCAAAATTTAAAAAAAAAATGACGTGGGGGCCCCCCTAAATTCCATACCAGACCCTTCAGGTCTGGTATGGATTTTAAGGGGAACCTCGCGCCAAAAAAAAAAAAACGGCGTGGGGTCCCCCAAAAATCCATACCAGACCCTTATCCGAGCACGCAACCTGGCAGGCAGCAGGAAAAGAGGGGGGGACGAGAGAGCGCCCCCCCCTCCTGAACCATACCAGGCCACATGCCCTCAACATTGGGAGGGTGCTTTGGGGTAGCCCCCAAAGCACCTTGTCCCCATGTTGATGAGGACAAGGGCCTTATCCCCACAACCCTGGCCGGTGGTTGTGGGGGTCTGCGGGCGGGGGGCTTATCAAGGGGACTTAACAAGGGGACCCCCAGATCCCGGCCCCCCCCCCTGTGTGAAATGGTAAGGGGGTACTTGTACCCCTACCATTTCACTAAAAAACTGTCAAAAATGTTAAAAAGGACAAGAGACAGTTTTTGACAATTCCTTTATTTAAATGCTTCTTCTTTCTTCTATCTTCCTTCTTCTTCTTCTTCTGGTTCTTCTGGCTCTTCTGGTTCTTCCTCCGGCGTTCTCGTCCAGCATCTCCTCCACGGCGTCTTTTATCCTCTTCTCCTCGGGCCGCTCCGCACCCATGGCATGGGGGGAGGCTCCCGCTCTTCTCTTCTTCTCTTCTTCTCTTCTTCTCTTCTTCTCCGGGCCGCTCCGCATCCATGCTGGCATGGAGGGAGGCTCCCGCTGTGTGACGGCGTCTCCTCGTCTGACGGTTCTCCCGCCCCCCGTTATTTAAGAACCGTCAGACGAGGAGACGCCGTCACACAGTGGGAGCCTCCCTCCATGCCAGCATGGATGCGGAGCAGCCCAGAGAAGAAGAGAAGAAGATGAAGATGAAGAAGATGAAAAGAAGAGCTGGAGCCTCCCCCCATGCCATGGGTGCGGAGCGGCCCGAGGAGAAGAAGATAGAAGACGCCGCAGAGGAGATGCTGGACGAGAACGCCGGAGGAAGAGCCAGAAGAGCCAGAAGAACCAGAAGAAGAAGAAGATGAAGGAAGATAGAAGAAAGAAGAAGCATTTAAATAAAGGAATTGTCAAAAACTGTCTCTTGTCATTTTTAAAATTTTTGACCGTTTTTTTGTGAAATGGTAGGGGTACTTTTGTACCTCCCTATCATTTCACACAGGGGGGTGGGCCGGGATCTGGGGTCCCCTTGTTAAAGGGGGCTTCCAGATTCCGATAAGCCCCCCGCCCGCAGACCCCCACAACCACCGGCCAGGGTTGTGGGGATGAGGCCCTTGTCCTCATCAACATGGGGACAAGGTGTTTTGGGGGGCTACCCCAAAGCACCCTCCCAATGTTGAGGGCATGTGGCCTGGTATGGTTCAGGAGGGGGGGCGCTCTCTCGTCCCCCCCTCTTTTCCTGCGGACTGCCAGGTTGCGTGCTCGGATAAGGTTCTGGTATGGATTTTGGGGGGGACTTCACGCAGTTTTTTTTTTTTTTTGGCGCGGGGTTCCCCTTAAAATCCGTACCAGACCTGAAGGGTCTGGTATGGAATTTAGGGGGACCCCCACGTCATTTTTTTTTTAAATTTTGGTTCGGGGTTCCCCTGGGGGGAAATTCCCATGCCGTTTTTATCAATGAACTTCTATATGTATTGTCGGACCAGCAATGCAATAGCCGCGAGTAGTTTTAAATGGATTTTTTCCTTCGAAATGTCATTTTGCTGTCAGACTGTTCTAAACACGGAAAACATGCGCCCCTTTACAGGCATACTATAGACACCCCCCAGCTACTAAATTTAAAGGGATATTACACTTTTATTGTTTGACTTTAAGCATTATTAAAATCACTGCTCCTGAAAAAATGGCCGTTTTTAAAACTTTTTTTTGCATTGATCAATGTCCCCTGGGGCAGGACCCGGGTCCCCAAACACTTTTTATGACAATAACTTGCATATAAGCCTTTAAAATTAGCATTTTTGATTATTCATGTTCGTGTCCCATAGACTTTAACGGTGTTCGCGTGTTCGAACAAACTTTTTTCCTGTTCGCATGTTCTGGTGCGAACCGAACAGGGGGGTGTTCGGCTCATCCCTAATTGGCACATAGGGGAGCTGGAATTTAGAAGAAAAAAAAGGTGAACAAAGGTGAACTTAGCCTTTAACCTGAGAACACACCGCCAATTCCCTCTTGACAATCATATTACATGTCAATTAAGAGAAATCAGAGAACAAGTGATACAAAACAATACAATACAATTAAAAGCTCTAATCACTGGAATACTATCATAGTTACATAGTTCCCTGATATCCCTTTTGACAACTGGTGCCCAAAACCTAACTGCATATTTCAGAAGAGGTCTTACTAATGATTTGTACAGGGGCAAAATGATATCTCTCTCTCTGAAGTCCATGCCTCTCTTAATACAAGAAAGAACTTTGCTTGCTTTGGAAACCACAGCTTGGCATTGCATGCTATTATTAAGCTTATGATCTACCAAAACCCCCATATCCTTCTCCACCATTGATTCCCTCAGTTGTACTTCTCCTAGTATGTATGATGCATGCATAGTCTTAGCCCCCAAGTGCATAACTTTACATTTATGAACATTAAACCTCATTTGCCACATAGTTGCCCAATGAAGTGCATTGAGGTTGGCTTGTAAGTTGGAGACATCTAGTAAGGATGTTATTCCACTACATAGCTTAGTGTCTTCTGCAAAAACTGAAATTATACTTTTAATCCCAGTCCCTATATCATTTAAAAAGATGCTAAAAAAAAGGGTCCCAACACTGAACCTTGGAGTACACCACTGATACACACTATCAATAAAAACAAAATTGTTTTTCAGTTAGTATCTATGAGATAAAGTAAGATTTAGTAATTCTAACTGAAAAAATGTCAAGTAGTCAAGGATGCTCTGATCAACCAGCAAAGAGTTTAAGCGCCGGTTCACACAGGGGCAACACGACTCTGGCCGCGACTTTGCGAGGCGACCTGGACACGACCTGAGGGCGACACGACAGTGCGACTTGGGGCGACTTGGGGCGACTTACAAGGCGACTTCAAGTCGCCTCCAGTACAGGCAACTTTCCAGTGGCCAATCAAACAACAATCAGCTCTGGGGGAGGGAGGGGTTTGCTTGAAAAAAACATCTTCTCTTCCTGTGAAGTCGCTTCACTATAGACCATGATCCGACTTGTAGGCGACTTCCATTGAAATCAATGGGTACAAGTCGCCTACAAGTCGCCTTGAAGTAGTACAGGGACCTTTTCTGAAGTCGGAGCGACTTCAGTAGCGTACATATAGACGGCTCTCATTCACTTACATGGACTTTCAGATGTCAAGCGACTTGGGGCGACTTGAGGTCTGACAAGTCGGATCCCAAGTCGCGGTAGTGTGAACCGGCACTCAGACTTAACCACACCTCCTTCATCAGCCTGACTATTGCCCTAACCTCCAGGAATTTATAGCAAATTAAACAGCTCCAATTAACCTTATGTCGCCCAAGGAATTAAAGGCAAATATAAATAGATAGCTTTCTAGTGGAAGCTGCAGCTTAAAAAGCATCTAGTTTATATCACCTAGATGATATAAAATAATAAACTGGATTATAAATAAATATAAAAATAACTAAAAATAAAAATGTATAAATATATAATAATAGTAGTAATAATAGATGTATTAAAAGTTATCAATCTTAAATATATAACGACCAGTTCAGTATTAAATAAGGAGATAATAAATCGTAAAGTGACCAGAATATATTGGAACAGTTCAACCTAAGATCAATTATATTATCAAATTAATAGTTGGATATAAAACACACTATCAGAGAAACAATAAATGAATGGCAAAAATATGAGTCAATAAAAATATATGATGATCAAAGCATAATTCTATTATATGTTATTGTACAGTGTATCCATCTTGGTAAAGGTGAATCTATCTTTAATAAAATACTGTGTTGTCTCTAAATATGGTCTCAAATTAAAAATACATTATAATATAAATATTAGGTAAAAAGGGGGGGGGGGGGTTGAGTATAATACAGTGTTTAGAAAGGGGAGAAAAGGGGGGTTGTGAATATGAATGTATAAACACAAGTACATGTTTATATATGTATATAGAAATATATAGGAGTGTAAATTATAAGCTCCAAAGAAAAACTGAAGATTATATGGAGAGTATCCACAGAAATGTAGTCAGAATAAGTGGCATTATCGAAATGTAAAAAGATGACAAACAGAATACTACTATAACATGAATGGTGGATATCCAACTATAGAATGGCTCTGGTCGACAATTATTTGGAGAATGTCAAAAATTTGTATATAAACATGTATTTACTTAGGTGTGTTTATACATTCATATTCACAACCCCCATATTCCCCCCTTTGTGAGCACAGTATTGCACTCAATCCCCCCCCCCCCCCCCCCTCGCCTTTCTTTATTTACCTATCATTTATATTATGATGTATCTTTCATTTCTCAAATGTCTCAAAGTGGAAATATTTAGATCTACTTGAATTTGATGCACATGTTGGTAATGTACTTGACTGAATTAGGCACAGGTATTTCTAAAGGATTGAACTGACAGAAAAGTGATGTTAATGCATCTTTTTGTCTTTGGATTGTATTAAAAATAATATGATTTTTGGAAGACAATATCACCAAAAGACAGCTCTGTCTATAGTATCATAAGCAATGTGAAAGCTCTTTCCGAGTCAATAAGCTCAGCTGAAATGTTAAAACTGCTACAGTCTTTAAAGTGGACCCTATGTCATTTGCATAACATTCTATTTCCTGCCTCCTTCCTTTTCCTCTTACACAATTCCTCTTCCTTCCTCAAACAATTTCAGGGAAAACAGACTGCAAATACAGCTTTTTTTTTGTTTTATTTACATCTTCACTTTTACTAGGTGAAGATGACAAATCCAACTGTCTTCTGGGATGTCTGCATCACACATCCCAGAAAGCAGTGCACCTGTGCATATACAGACACACTGTGGGTCGCTGCTAAGTCCCTGGTAGAGTCCAGTGGGGGGATCCAGCGCATGTGCAGACATGCCATGGGTCTTTGCCAGGTCTACAGGACTTGACAGAGAACCATGAGATGTCTACAACTGTGCTGGCTCCTGTTCTGAGATGGCAATGTGGTATCAGAGCAGGAGGAGCTTCATCTACAAGAAGACAGCGCTGGACTCCATGGATGAATAAGATTTTTTTTTTTGCATATCTTTTAGTCTGGGTTCACACATATGCACACACAGACATAGCATGTGAATAGCACCCGCATTGCTGTGCCGATCACATGCGATGTCTGTGCAATGCGAGTTGAGCCATACAGTTGTATGGCTCAACTTGCATTGCATTCGCACAAAAAAAGGTGCAGGTGCTTTTTTTTTCCCGCACTGGAATATCTGATTCCTGTCCAAATCCACAGTTCGCACTGCGATCTGTGAACCGATCTGGGGGTGACATTAACATTGTATTGACACCCGCAGTGGTTCACAGAGGGCAGTGTGAACTGCCTGCGGGAGAGATGCGATGTGGGAACCGGCACTGGAATCAAGCTGGTTCCTGCATTGCTATAGTGTGAACCCAGGCTGAATGAACAAATTGAAGTCTATACTTTTTTTTAAAACAATAAAACAGCTATTGTTATAGACAAGAGCCTTTGCATTTTAAACATAATAGAAGATTATATTGTTCCCTTGCAATCATAAAATTCGAGGTACACTCCAAGCTGAAAGTTATAGTTTTCATTTATAATCACTCGGGACTGTAAATCCTTATGACTGCCAGCATATTTTTTCATATTGACCCTGTAGTTATATCTTTCATATTGACCCTGTAGTCAAAGTGTCTTCTTTGTTCTGAGCACTGTCCACTCTAGCTCTCAGAAAGAAAAGCTGTAAATGGAGATTCATGTGAGAAGAGATCACATGGCCATGCAGAGGTACAATAGGGACAATTTGACTGAAAAGCCAATTAACCTACTAATACATTTTTTGTTTTGTGTGAGAAAACTGTAGTACACAGAAGAACTCACACAAACATTAAGAGAACATATAAACACCATGCAGATGCCCTTGTTGGGAATTGATCCATCACTGAGCAGATGTCATCCTGACTTTGAAAATAATAATTATTTTCAAAGCATTTTTACGCAAAACATCAAAAAACATTAGAGAGTGTTAAAACACACATACAAATCAGAGGTGACAAACACAGTGTTAATAGATAGTATTTGCTTGCAGGAATTTACAAATGGGGTTTGACAAAGCCGAACTAAAATAACCTTGATGCTCATAATTAAAGCAGACTTGAATCTTTGCTCAGTATCAATGTTAGCCTACGCTATGGAAGTCCACCTGTATATTCAGCTCCAAAGGACCCCTTTAAAAATATTATAGTAGTACATTTTAAATGTTTAATATCATAAATCTTCCTTAACCTACTCTATACATGACAAATATTTTTTTTTTTATACCTGTAAGAATATTTTATTGCTGTCAAAAGAAAGTTGTCTAATATCCATACAGTACGTATCTCTAGTAGCAATTTAAAAACAAAAACCTTTGGAAGAGGTAAAGCAGAAAAGAATGGCATGGGTCTTCTGATGTTATATTAACTGCTTCTTGTAATGGATTATGTGATCTCATTTACAGCTACTAAGGGGCTTATGTATAAACATACATTGAGCAGATTTACGCTGAGTACTGCAGCTTTACTGTAATTTCTTCATGCCATCACATTAATAAAGCAACTGTGTAATGTACTTTGTTTCACAACCATGATGTCTGAGAAGCGAAGTGCTTTACAAGAGTGATGCTCAATATATTTATAAAGCACCAATACGTGCTTTATCTATCCCTTCAACGCTGTTTCTGAATAGGCTGCTCAGATTGCTCCTTTCACTGTTCACCACTGACCAATAATGGGCCAAAAAAAGGAAGGATGTAATAACCTTCAGTACTGTCCATCGGCATGGAGTTTTTTGGAATGTCCTGAAAAAAATAGGATGGTTCCTCCGGGGGTTTTATTTCAGAAAAGTGATTTATCAAACGCGATGAGTTATTTAAAAAAGTACTTTTATTATACAAATGTTAAAATTCACAAAGTTTTAAAAATATGAGCTCTGGTTGCAGGACATATAGAACATAATCCATGAAAACTAGCAAATGAGTCTTTTTCAGGCTTGAAGACTACCTCCAATGTTTTTTTTTTTTTTATAAATTCTTTATTTTTCAACAACCATGAATCACATGCCCCTTGAAACATTTCTTCTCAGACATCTTATCGATATATACAAATTCATTTTTCCATAATATAGCTTTTTCACTCGTTTCATTACCAATTGATTCTAAAACTCTTCTGTCCCAAGGGCAAGGCATATAATTCCCCCTTTTCCATTTCCCCTACCCCCATTGCCCCCCCCCACCCCCAAAAAAAAAAAAAAAAAAAAAAAAAAAAAAATATTAATTTGCCCCCCCCCCCCCCCCACGGGGAGGGAGGGGGGAACCCCTCTCCTCAGGTCCCTACGGTCTTATATGTCCCCCTTCTCCTATTCTCTATTTCTATATTCTACCAGGGGAGACCAAGTCCTCCGATATTTCTCGTCTTGGTCTTTCAGCATCATCGTCAATTTTTCCATTTGTTGAATTTCTGTAATTCTAGCCCACCACTGAAATTTGGTCGGGGGGGCTGTACTCTTCCAGAGAGCCGGGATACACGCCCTTGCGGCGGTGAGAAGGTGTTTGAGCAGAGATCTCTTGTATTTTTCCGCCGACAGAGGGACATCATTTAATAAAAATGCAGCCGGGTTGCTCCCAAGGGACACACCTGTAATATCCTTAATCGTTTCCTCAACTGTTTCCCAGAAGCCTTTGATATCCTCACATTCCCAGAATATGTGTATCATCGTTCCCTCCCCCCTCCTACAACGCCAACATCTATCTGATACTTGTGGGTAAATTTTATGAAGGACTGCTGGTGTTCTATACCATCTGGTAAGAATTTTATATCCTCCCTCTTGGTATCTACTGGCAATTGATGTTTTATGTACTGATTTTAATATTTTCGTCTTCTGCTTTTGAGTAAACGTTACTCCAAGCTCTCTCTCCCAGGCTAGCATGAAATTGAGCTCCTGTGTCACTTCCGGGCATGTTAATGTTTCGTAAAAATATGATAAGGAATGTCTGATACTTTCACCATTTAGACAGATCTGTTCAAACCTAGTCAGCTCCCTTATTACTGAAAATTTTTTATTTTTTGAGCGAATATACGCTCCTAGCTGCATAGCCCTGAAATAGTCCAAGTCCTCTGTTACCTCACCCTCTATCTCGCCTCTTGTCATCAAGCGGCGGTCCCTAGAGAAGTCAATCAGCCTGCTCTTCCCTTTATGTTTTATTGCTTCATACCTCCGATCGGTTAAACCTGGTAGGAAGTCCGGGGCACCCAATACCGGTGTCATTGGGCTCGGAGTTGGTGAAAGATTTGTTTTTTTGAAAATCATGTAGATAAAGCGGATAGTTGCCCCTGTTAGCGGGTGTTTTTTCACTATGGTGGGTAATTCTGATTTTTTGATCCATGCTATTCCTTCCAATGGGATTTTAGACGTCGCCTGTTCTAGCTGTATATGCGGTTTCCTTACCGAGGCACACCATTCCACCACTCTCGCTAGTTGTAGGGCTTCCCAGTAATGTACTGGGTCTGGGAAACCAATACCTCCTTTCCCTTTTGGGAGTACTAGGATGTTTCTCCTTATTCTTGCTGGTTTCCCTGCCCATATGAACCTTAGAAATCCTGATCTGAGGTCCTTAAGAAAGTTTGATGGGATCTTTATTGGTAACGTTTGAAACAAATAGAGAATTCTGGGCATCACGTTCATCTTTATAATATTTGTCCTTCCAAACCAGGTAAAGATATCTCTGTCCCATCTCCTGAAATCTTGTTTAATTTGTCTTAACAATGGGGCATAGTTTAGTTCAAACATTCTGCTAAGCTTCTTTGAGATTTTGGTCCCCAGATAATTTATATGGGAATCTGTCCACCTAAAATTAAATTGTGCTTTTATCCGATGTATTTCAATTGTATCCATCTCCAATCCCATCGCTTCGGACTTCGTGTAGTTTACCTTATAATTTGCTAGCTCCCCATACTCATTGATCTCACTTAGAAGGGAAGGGAGAGATATAATTGGAGAGGTTATGAAGAAGATCAAGTCATCAGCATATGCTGCTAGTTTGTGTTCCTCTCCCTTCGTCTTAATACCCCTAATATTGCAATCCGCTCGTATTTTCCTTAGGAATGGTTCCAGTGTGAGTATGAAAATAATTGGTGAAAGAGGACACCCCTGTCGCGTTCCATTCTGGATCTCAAAGGGATCCGATAGCCTGTCATTGACCTTAACCCTTGCACTTGGGACTGAGTAGAGGTTTGAGAACCAGCTCAACATTCCCTCCCCCAGTCCAATATGTTGTAGGGTTGATTTAAGAAAAATCCAATCAACCCTATCGAAAGCTTTTTCTGCGTCTGCCGAGAACAGTACAAGGGGTTCCTGTCTGCTCTGTACTGTATATATTGCGTTTATTACTCTTTGTGTGTTTTCCCTACCCTCCCTTCCTGCCGTGAATCCCACCTGGTCTGGATGAATCAATGCCGGGATATGTTCTTCTAGTCTTAGCGCCAGGATTTTAGAAAAAATTTTCAAATCCACGTTGAGTAGCGCAATTGGCCAATAGCTAGAGCATTGGGATGGGTCCTTTCCTTCCTTAGGAATTACTGCTATGTGTGCCATCAAAGTTTCTTTAGGTATCCTCCGCCCTTCCCGTAGGGAATTGAAGGCCGCTACAAACCTTGGAGCCAGTTTCTCAGCGAAAAATCTATAATACGTCAGAGTGTACCCGTCTGGGCCCGGGGCTTTCCCTACTTTTAGCAGGTTTATTGCTTTTTTAAATTCTTCTATTGAGATTGGTGCGTCTAAGTCTCTTATTACCTCATCTTTTAACCTTGGCATTTCTGAGTTGTTTAGATATTCTTTTGCCCTTTCTTGTTTATTTCTGCACCTGTGTGGGGACTGATGGCCCTCCAACTGGTACAACCCCTCATAATACCCCTTAAAGATCTGTGCCATCTCCTGTGATGATTTCGCCATGCTCCCCTGCTGTGTTTTAATACCCGACAAATGGGATGGTTTTGTAGTATCCTTAAGGGCCTTTGCCAGCATCCTACTTGGTTTATTCCCAAATTCATATAGTGTCCGCCTTCCCAATTTCAGTTTTGCTTTAGCCTGTTCGATGAGGAGCAAGTTCAGGTCCCCTCTGAGGCCCCCTAGTTTCTCCTCTGACACCTGTGTATGAGATTCTTTATGTTTCAGCTCTGCTGCCCTAATTTTTCCGAGCAGATCCTCAACCCTTGCGTTAAGCTCCTTCTTCCTATGCGCCCCGAGTGATATCAGAACACCCCTCATCACGCACTTATGTGTCTCCCATACGCAAAATGGGGTGACCTCACTCGACTCATTTGTCAGGAAAAAGGAGTCCAACTCCTGGTTAAGTTTTTGTTCATACTCCTTGTCTTTTAATAGAGTTTCATTAATCTTCCAGTGCCATTCCCGGCGTTCGTCCTCCCCCAAAATCAGCGTACAATCTGTCGGGGCGTGGTCTGAAAGGGTGAATGAACCTATTTCTGCGCTCACCAGTGATGTTATGGCTGACTGCGATATCATAACATAATCAATGCGCGTGTATGTTTTATGCTTTGCCGAGTAAAACGTATAGTCCCTGTCCTGGACATGGATTGACCTCCATGTATCTATTACTTGCAGATTACTCAATAATTTCTTAATTCTTCGTATTTTTGTCGCAGAGAGATGTGAGGCTCCCCTTGACGTGTCCAGGAGCGGGTCTAATGCAAAATTTTGGTCGCCTCCTATCACTAAAATACCCTCCTTGTGTTGGTGTACCATTTGTAGACAAGTCTCCAGGTAATTCACCTGGTCTTCATTTGGAAGGTAAAGGTTCACCAATGTGATCCTCTGTGGTCCCAATTGTCCCTTTACAATTAAAAGGCGACCCTCCTCATCTGTAACTACCTTCAACTCTTCCCATGGGATTTGTTTTGAGATTATAATTGATACTCCATTGGTTTTGGAACTCGGAGATGTACTATGATAGGCTGTAGAGAATTTATAATTTCCAAGTTTTGGTATTCTGTCCCTTCTAAAGTGTGTCTCTTGGAGGAAGTCAATCTGCGTCCCCAACCTTCCCATCTCCGCAAGCAGCCTAATCCGCTTCTCCGGGATGTTCAATCCCTTGACATTGTATGAGGTGAATTTTATTCTGGTCATGTTTCCTTCCTTTCTTAACCTTTCTTTTTGCGGTCTATTTAAAATTTACGAGGAGAGAAGTCCCCCCTCAGAAACCCCAGGAGGAAGAAAAAGAAAAAAAAAAAAAAAAAAAAAAAAAAAAAAAAAGGGGAAGACCCCCCTTATACCAATTGGAGGTCACCCTCCGAACGGCGCGAAACCTCGGTGCTGTTTAGCGGAGGAAAAAAAAAAAAAAAAAAAAAAAAATAAAAGAAGAAAAACCCCTTTTGAAGACGCCTCCGACTTTCCCTCCACTCGGAGGGGAGACGTCTATTGTGGGCGAGTGCCCCTGAGCACAAAAAGTTTGAGTATCTGTATATCAAAAAGAACCACAGCGGCACGCTCATTAGTAATATCTACGAGTGAAACAGCCAAGGAGAAAGACCCTGTAATGTTGTCAATCAGTTACCCTACTATATTTCCATTTCCATACTTGTGTTCCGCTTATTAACATATAGAACCATTCGCTCCCTCCCTCTCCCTCCTCCCCCCCTCATCCATCTCCTTCCCCGCTCCTTACTCCCAAATGTCCCATATCTCACCCCCCTCCATCCCCGTTCTCCCCCCCCCTAGCACCCCCCCCTCCGCCCTCCCCGGTAAGCCGAGGTGTTTAAAGGGCAAAAGGGGAGGGGACCCAGGGGAGGGGGGAGAGGGGGAGGGAGGAGAGGAGGAAGAAAAAAAAAAAAAAAAAAAAAAAAAAAAACACACACACCTTCCAACCAAACACTTCTTATATTATACCTCCTGTGCTTCTAAACTCTCGTGGCATATTCTCACCAGAACACAGCAATAAATCCACCCAAATCCACCCACTTAACTGTACCCACCCCTGTGATATGTACAAACAAAAAAAAAAAAAAAAAAAAAAAAAAAAAAAAAAAAAAAAGAAAAAAGCTCTCAACTTCCTCTATTTCTTAAGGGACCCTGAGGATCCTTATCCCTTAATGTGAAAATTTATATACAGCCAAAAAACATATTATTTAGTGTCATATATCCCTTCCCCTTCTCCCTCCCCCCTCCCCCCTTTTATACCCTCCCCCTTACTTCCATATATACAACCAGTGTAACATGTGTAACCACCAAAACCTCCATGTTAAGTGTCATAATACAACCTATCCTTATTGCTCTAAAAAAAAAAAAAAAAAAAAAAACAGTAATGGGCACTGGGCCTCCCATTGATATTGCCTCTGATATAACTACTCAAAAAAAAACATCTTCCATTTTACGTAAAGAAACATACAGAGACTCGCAGGGAAAAAATAAAAAAAAAAAGCAAGAGGGAGAGAGGAGAAAAAACTCTCTCTCTACCCTTCCCCCCTCTACCCCCCTTTAGGGGGGCATGCCACAAAGAGCACCTTCAGGGGGGGGGAGAGTGTCCCCCGAACCTTCCATCAAGTCCGGAGCAACACAATTGGAGGGAATTCATTGAAAAATAATATGGCACGTAGGAAAACAAAAACAAAAGTCATGTCCAACATGCGATTCTGGCCCCATTTCCTTCTCCTATATCCCTGCATCCTCCTAATTATTTCTGATGTGTATACTTTCTAACAGTGTCCATAGTCATGTCAATCCAATCAGGGATCTCCAATATTTCTGAGCCTAGAAACTTAAATAGGTCCGGTAATTGCTCTGGTGCCATCAGGGCAAAGGTGTGGTCATCCTTTTTTATGATTAACGAGAATGGGTGTCCCCATCTGTAAGTTGCACCTTTTGCCCGGATTTGATCCAGCAATGGCCTCAGTAACCTTCTCCTTTTTTTCGTCTGCCGGCTGAGGTCTGGGAACACCTGGACCCCCTGGCCTGCAACTTCCAGCACCCCTTTCTGCCAAGCCGCTCTCATTATGTCCTCCTTTATCCTAAAAAAGTGCACGCGGCAGAGCACATCCCTAGGGGGGCCTGCTTCTAACATAGGCCCAGCTGGGCTCCTATGAACACGGTCCAGCTCAATATGACTGTCGGCTGGCTTTCCTAGGTATTTATTAAGGACCTCGGTTACTGTTTCCCTCAGGTTGGGTGGTTTTATTGTTTCTGGGATCCCTTTAATGCGTACATTGTTTCTCCTGCTTCTGTTCTCAAATTCCTCTGCTTGTAACTGCAGCAGTAACAATTGCTGATGTTGTGTTTTAAACTTCCTTTCCAGTAGTTCTATACGGGCATCTGCCGAGGACTGTAAGGACTCACAAGTGCCCATTCTTCTGTCCATCACCTCCAATTTAGCAGTTACTTCACCTAATTCTTCCCTGACCGCAGTTTTTATGTCACTCAATAAGGTTTGTAATTCCTCTTTAGTAGGTAGCGCCTGTATGAGCTTCCTAATGTCCTGTACCTCCTCAGCAGCCAGTACAACAGTTCCCCCCTTATAACCAGGACGTACCTGAGTCTCTGTAACAGCCACGGTGCGGGGCACAATTGGGGGGCTGGTCTCAGCGGTTTCTGCCACCTCCGTGCGAATGTTACCAGCTGAGACACTTACAGTAATCGGGATAGGTGGTTCCTCCATGACTGCTTGCTGTCTCAGGGCCGCCCGAGCAGCGCGCTGTGAGACGGTCCCGGCCTCCATTGCTATCGCTGGCTCCGTCCTACCAATAAGGTATTTAGAAACAGAGGGATATCCGGGTACCTCCGACCGACCTGTGCCCTTCCCTTGTCTGCTTCCAGGCATATACTCCTGCGTACACTCTGGGCATAGATTCGTCCCTGCAGCTGCTCTTGGTCCCTCTCGGCGTGTCTCACTCAGCACGCCAGACCCGTTCTCCTGCTCGAGCGCGCCGCCGCGATGCTCCGCCTCTCACTCCGTCATGCCCAGACCGCACCTCCCTGCGTCAATCACGCACGTTTAGAAAGCCTGACTGTTTCTCCTACCTCCAATGTTTTTAACCCTGCTCGGGGAACTTTCAAACCCTTCCCGCGGAGCTGGCCAATGAATACTCCATACCATCTTCTCAGATGTTCCACTATTATCAGTTACAAGCTACCTTAAATCCTGCTTTTGCCCATGTCAAAACCTCTGCCAACAAGCCTTTATCAATGAAAAAAATGTACTAAAGCGCTGATATGAACTGCTAAATAAATAAATAGGTGATAACTATTATGCCGCGTACACACGGTCGGACTTTTCGTCTACAAAAGTCAGACAGCCTGTCCGACAGACTTCCGGCAGACTTCCGGCAGACTTTCGGCGGACTTGCGGCAGACTTTCTAACGAACGGACTTGCCTACACACGACCACACAAAAGTCTGACGGATTCGTACGTGATGACGTACACCGGACTAAAATAAGGAAGTTCATAGCCAGTAGCCAATAGGTGCCCTAGCGTGGCTTTTTGTCCGTCGGACTAGCACACAGACGAGCGGATTTCGGGGTCCGTCGTAGTTACGAAGTAAAAATTTAAAGCATGTTTCAAATCTAAAGTACGTCGGATTTGAGGCTAAAAAAGTACGTTGAAAGTCCGGAGAAGCCCACACACGATCGGATTACCAGCCAGCTTTAGTCCGTCAGCGTCCGTTGGACTTTTGTAGACGAAAAGTACGACCGTGTGTACGCGGCATAAGAAGATGACTAAATAATAATAGTAGTTGCAATTATTGTTCATGTGAACTGATACCACACAGAAAATAGAAATTAGAAATAAATAATGCGCTGATATTAACCTCCTAATATCACACGGTGCAACCTCCAACAAGGAGGTAATTAATAAAAAAGTGTTAATATACCAAATATGATATAAATAATTAACACGTGTGGTTAGATATGTATAAGGTATAAAACCACATCCTTTACCATAAATAATCCTAATGACAGGTGAACACAATACAAAAATAGTAATAAGAGAAGTGCACATCACTGTGCACATCATATGCAGCCTCACTGTGCCCATCAAATGCAGCGTCACTGTGCCCATCAAATGCAGCGTCACTGTGCCCATCAAATGCAGCGTCACTGTGCCCATCAAATGCAGCGTCACTGTGCCCATCAATTGGAGCCTCACTGTGCCCATCAATTGCAGCCTCATTGTGCGCATCAAATGCAGCATCACTGTGCCCATCAAATGCAGCGTCACTGTGCCCATCAATTGGAACCTCACTGTGCCCATCAATTGCAGCCTCATTGTGCCCATCAAATGCAGCATCACTGTGCCCATCAATTGGAGCCTCTCTGTGCCCATCAATTGCAGCCTCATTGTGCACATCATATGCAGCCTCACTGCGCCCATTGATTACAGCCTCACTGTTCCTGTCAAATGCAGTGTCACTGTGCCCATCAAATGCAGCATTACTGTGCCCATCAAATGCAGCCTCACTGTGCCCATCAATGGCAGCCTCACTGTGCCCATCAATTGCAACCTCATTGTGCACATCATATGCAGTCTCACTGTGCCCATCAATTACAGCCTCACTGTGCCTGTCAAATGCAGCATCACTGTGCCCGTCAAATGCAGTGTCACTGTGGCCATCAATGGCAGCCTCACTGTGCCCATTAATTGTAGCCTCACTGTGCCCACCAATTACAGCCTCATTGTGTCCATTATGAGGGGTTCCCACCATCCCTGTGCTGAGTTCCTGGGTCTGTACACCTGTGCCCATCAATTGCAGCCTCAGTAAAAGTGTAGTGCTGTAAATCATAAATTAACCATTAGATTAATAATGGAGTGATATAATGTCACAAAAGAGGATTATTAATGGTCCAAATTTACCCGATAAGGGAATAAAACATTTTAACCATATAACAAATACACATGTGGACAACAAGTGACTCTAATGCCGCGTACACACGGTCGGACTTTTCGTCTACAAAAGTCCAACGGACGCTGACGGACTAAAGCTGGCTGGTAATCCGATCGTGTGTGGGCTTCTCCGGACTTTCAACTGACTTTTTTAGCCTCAAATCCGACGTACTTTAGATTTGAAACATGCTTCAAATCTTTCCGACGGACTCGAGTCCGGTCGAAAAATCCACTCGTCTGTATGCTAGTCCGACGGACAAAAACCCACGCTAGGGCAGCTATTGGCTACTGGCTATGAACTTCCTTATTTTAGTCCGGTGTACGTCATCACATAAGAATTCGACGGACTTTTGTGTGATCGTGTGTAGGCAAGTCTGTTCGTTAGAAAGTCCGCCGCAAGTCCGTCGAAAGTCCGACAAAAGTCCGTCGAAAGTCTGTCGGACAGGCTGTCGGACTTTTGTAGCTGAAAAGTCCGACCGTGTGTACGCGGCATAATGACTTAGAAAAATAAGCGAATAACAATTGTGAAAAGTTATATATATAGTGGTTTGAAAATGTGCCACACTATGGACACAAGAGATCTAATAATACAAAAGTCCGAAGGATGTCAGCAGATATAAAGAAAAAGTCCAAAAAATGAAGAAGATGATCCTACATATCAGGACACATATTCAACAGACATCACTTGAAAGGAGGTTGGGATAGTAAGTAAGCCACCACCAATAGTCATAAGGAGGCTTACCAGATGTTGGTGACTTGCGAAGGCATATACCGCCCAAGTCGTAAAGACTTTTAAACCAGCTGACTGGAAAGGTGCACCTGCTTGGACAGCCACAATAAATCCCAGTTCAGGAATATACCTTGATGCAAACGATTCCGGACAGCAACTTGTGGGTAATACTCCAATAGGGAGCTCAAATCCGATATTCACATACCATGCAAAGATGAATAAAATACTCACATAGCGTGATACCGTATGTATAAAAATGTATTAAATAAAAAGGATAAACTCACATGATACAGATCATCAAAGGCATATACAGGAACAAAAGCGGTATGTAAGTAGGTCAAACCGGGCCCGTCAAATGCAGCCCATCAATCAGCATCACTGTGCCCATCAAAATGCAGCCTCACTATGCCCATCATTCAGCGTCACTGTGCCAATCAATCAGCATCACTGTGCCCATCAAAACGCAGCCTCACAATGCCCATCATTCAGCATCACTGTGCCAATCAATCAGCATCACTGTGCCCATCAAAATTCAGCCTGACGGTGCCCATCAATCAGTGTCACTGTGCCCATCAATCAACGTCACTGACACAATGTCCAGACCAGCAGAGGCCCGCGGGGGGCACTGAGACGGACGGATCGGTGCTGCTTAGCTAAGTCATTAGCTTACCCATCCATTCCGTCAGGCCGTGCTCTCCGAGTGGTGGAAAAGTGACGTTTCCGCGATAAGCCCCGTCTACCATCCTCCGGACCCGCCAATCAGAAAGGTGCAACAGGGTGAAATCATGAATGAATGGATATAGAGTGGGACTGTGAGTGTTCAGGATGCATGGCCTGCACCCTGTTTACATACACTCCAAAGACCACCCCAATGAAGCATTTCAGCTGCAATCACCTGATTGCAGCAGTCAAGCTTCTAATGGACAGCTCAGTGTCTGGTGACCGGACGCTCTTAAAGGAACACTTTTTTTCCATGTTCAGCTTTGGGGGGCGGCGTCCGAGTGCCCCCTATTGACGGGCCACCACTGCATCCTGCCCACTGGTATGCCACCCCCAGACCATCTCTTTTCTACACACTATGGATCTGCCAAGAGATCTCCACCTTCTGGGACCAGGTATTTAAGTTTATTGACAAGATCCAGCAAATAGCCCTACCCAAGGACCCCTTGTTATATCTTTTCAGCTGCAACACTCTGCTGGCCTCATTGTCCATGTCCACCTGTGACTCTCTCCCTCAATGGGCCCATATCTGTCTCTTAGCGTCCCGCAGAGCTATCATGCAAGCCTGGATAGACCCCACTCTATCCAGGCGTGACCAGGTGTCTTTTGATACGTTCATAGCCAAGATGAATAGCAATTAGAAGAATATCAAATTTACCTGGACCATGGGCACCGACCAAATATTGTCTCTTGATTTGGAGATATTTAAGGATGGTGATAGAGTTCTAACTAGAAATTACGTTAAACCTACCTATAGGAATTCCTATGCTGTCATCACCATACCTGGCTTAAAGAGGAGTTCCACCCAGGGGGTCCATTAAAAAAAAAAAAATTAAAAGTCAGCAGCTACAAATACTGCAGCTGCTGACTTTTAATTGGACACTTAACTGTCCCTGAGTCCAGCGATGCGGGGGATCGAAGCCCCGCTCGTCCCCCCCCTCCGCTCGTCGGCATTTCAACTGTGGGAGCTGGGCTGTGGCTTCACAGCCTGGCACCCACTGCGCATGCGCGAGCAGCGCCGCGCGCCGTGATTGGCCGTTCAATCACCTGGGACCTGTAATGGGTCCCAGATGATTGACAGGAGGGAGGGAGCAGAGCCGAGCCCTTCCTGTGCCGAGGGGGAAGTGATGTCACCAGCCCAGGCAAAAGAAGAGGCAGACTACGAGGGACCACCTAGCAACAGGCATTTAGAGGTAAGTAAAAAAAAAATATCCAAATGTTTTTATGTTTTTTAGAATTTTTCAGGTGTTTTTGTTTTTTTGGGTGGAACCCCACTTTAATAACATCCCCAAGGGACAGTTTATCCGATTGCGGAGAAACTGTTCCAAATCATCAGATTATTTTCCTAAATTTATTATTCTAGTCAATAGATTTATTGAAAAAGGTTACCATTCCTCGGTTATCCTAAATGATCAGAAGAAAGTATCAGAAATAGACAGAGGAACGCTTCTACAGAATGGCCATAGAAGCGATAGTCGTTCTTTTGAGTATAAAATCATTTTATACTACAATGTACAGTTTAACCACTTAAGAACCGGAAGATTTTCCCCCTTAATGACCAGGCCATTTTTTATGATACGGTACTGCATCACTTTAACTCACAATAGCACGGTCGTGCGACGTTTACCCAAACAAAATATACGTCCTTTTTTTCCCACAAATAGAGCTTTCTTTTGGTGGTATTTGAACCTTTGCGGTTCACATGCACGGACCGACATACAATGATGGCTATTCGCGCTATCCTACCACCTTCCCGCAGTACAATGGCGGGTAGTCAGGAAATGGTTAAGAAGGTAGAAAACATTATAAAAAATCATTGGAGTATTCTTAGGAAGGATAAAATATTTGGGCCTCTCTTGCCAACCCGTCCTTGCTTCATTTACAGGAAAGCCCCCACCTTAAAAGACAAATTAGCACTTGAGGTTATAGATCCACCTAAGCAGAAGAAAAGTATGCTTTTTGTTTTCTTGACAGGGTTTCATGCATATGGTAGGTGTTTGGCATGTCGACACGCTAAGATTAGTATCAAAAAGAGGAAAGAGTTCATATCTACTAGCCAGTGGTGTAGCGTGGGTTGCCAGCACCCGGGGCAAGGCAAGTAATTTGCGCCCCCCTAACCTGCGGACTTTTAGCACTCCCCGAGTCCCTTCAAATACAATGGTACTGACCTACCTGATTCCTATACTGACCACTACACTAACCTACTTTATTTCAACACTGACCAACCTGATTCCTTTACTGACCATTACACACTACACTGACCACTATACTATACTGTCCACTACACTAAGAACTACACTGACCACTATACTGTCCACTACACTGAACATTACACTACACTACACTGACCACTACACTGTCCACTATACTGTCCACTACACTGACCACTATACTGTCCACTACACTGACCACTATACTATACTGTCCACTACACTGACCACTATATTGTCCACTACGGTGACCACTATACTGTCCACTACACTATACTGTCCACTTTACTGACCACTACACTGAGAACTACACTGTCCACTACACTACACTGTCCACTACACTACACTATACTGACGACTATACTACACTGAGAACTACACTACATTGACCATTGCACTGTCCTCTACACTACACTGACCACTATACTACACTGACCACTACACTATACTCTCCACTATACTGACCACTTTACTGTCCACTACACTATACTGTCCACTATACTGACTACTACACTATACTGTCCACTATACTGACCACTACACTACACTGACCACTACACTACACTGACCACTATACTGTCCACTATACTATACTGACCACTATACTACACTGTCCACTACAGTGACTACTATACTACACTGTCCACTACACTGAGAACTACACTGCACTGACCACTATACTGTCCACTACACTACACTGACCACTATACTGTCCACTACACTACACTGACCACTATACTGTCCACTACACTACACTGACCACTATACTGTCCACTACACTACACTGACCACTATACTACACTGTTCACTACAGTGACTACTATACTATACTGTCCACCATACTACACTGACCACTATACTACACTGTCCACTACACTGAGAACTACACTGCACTGACCACTATACTGTCCACTACACTATACTGACCACTATACTACACTGTCCACTACACTGACTACTATATTGTCCACTATACTACACTGACCAATATACTGTCCACTACACTACACTGACTACTATACTATACTGTCCACCACACTGACCAATATACTGTCCACTACACTGACCACTATACTACACTGAGACCTACACTGACCACTATACTATACTGTCCACTACACTACACTGTCCACTACACTACACTATACTGACGACTATACTACACTGAGAACTACACTACAGTGACCATTACACTGTCCACTACCCTACACTGACCACTATACTACACTGACCACTACACTATACTCTCCACTATACTGACCACTTTACTGTCCACTACACTATACTGTCCACTATACTGACTACTACACTATGCTGTCCACTATACTGACCACTACACTGTCCACTACACTACACTGACCACTACACTGTCCACTACACTACACTGACCACTATACTGTCCACTATACTATACTGACCACTATACCACACTGTCCACTACAGTGACTACTATACTATACTGTCCACCATACTACACTGACCACCATACTACCCTGTCCACTACACTGAGAACTACACTGCACTGACCACTATACTGTTCACTACACTATACTACATTGTCCACTACACTGACTACTATATTGTCCACTATACTACACTGACCATTATACTGTCCTCTACACTACACTGACTACTATATTGTCCACTACACTGACCAATATACTGTCCACTACACTGACCACTATACTACACTGAGAACTACACTGACCACTACACTATACTGACCACTATACTATACTGTCCACTACACTACACTGTCCACTACACTGACTACTATACTATACTGTCCACTATACTACACTGACCACTACACTGTCCACTACACTACACTGACCACTATACTACACTGTCCACTACACTGACCACTATACTACACTGTCCACTACACTGACCACTATACTACACTGTCCACTACACTACACTGACCACTACACTGACTACTATACTATACTGTCCGCTATACTACACTGACCACTATACTACACTGTCCACTATAATACACTGACCAATATACTGTCCACTATACTACACTGACCACTATACTACACTGTCCACTACACTGACCACTATACTACACTGACCACTATACTGTCCACTACACTATACTGACCACTATACTACACTGACCACTATACTACACTGTCCACTACACTGACCACTACACTACACTGACCACTATACTACACTGACCACTATACTACACTGTCCACTACACTGACCATTATACTACACTGTCCACTATACTACACTGTCCACTACACTACACTGTCCACTACACTACACTGTCCACTATACTACACTGTCCACTATACTACACTGACCACTATACTACACTGACCACTATACTACACTGACCACTATACTACACTGACCACTATACTACACTGTCCACTACACTGTCCACTATACTACACTGACCAATATACTGTCCATTACACTATACTGACCACTACACTATACTGACCACTATACTACACTGTACACTATACTGTCCCGCTTACAGTCTTCCTACACTGACACTACATATACGGCTCCTCTCTCTCTCTCTTCTCCCCCCCCCCTTTATCCATTCCTCACCTTCTTGTCCTGCATCGGTCCGGAGGATAGGAGGAGGAGGAGGAGGAGGCGAAGACAGCGGCCCCGGCGGCTCACACTCTCCAGTGCTTGTCTCCCCCACGCTCCAGCCGCCATGTTAATTGTTTCCCGGCGCACTGTGATTGGAGGTGTGGAGGCGGGACTCCAGGAGTAACTGTGATCGCGGATAGGCCAGCCCCACGCCACACATGACCCCCATACGCCCAATCACAGGGCGCCAAACAATTAACATGGTGGCCGGAGCGCGGGGGACACAGGAGATTAAAATTAGGAGGTGGCACGAAATTGCGCCACCCTAAATGTCACGCCCGGGGCCACGGCACCCCCTGCACCCCCCAAGCTATGCCACTGCTACTAGCACAGGGAAAGGATACCAAATTAGAGACCACATCACCTGTGCCACTACTGTGGTGATATATACAATGCTGAAAAAATATTTGCCCCTTTCTGATTTTTTCTTTTTGTGTAAGGTCATGATGCAATATCTTATTGGATTTAAGTACGGGCTTTGACTAGGCCACTCCAAAACCTAAATTTTCCTTTGTTTGAACCATCTGTAAGTGGACTTGCTATTGTGTTTTGGATCATTGTCCTCCTGCATAACCCAAGTGCACTTGAGCTTGAGGTCACAAACTGATGGCCAGACATTCTCCTTTAGGATTTTCTGGTACAGTTCAGAATTCATGGTTCCATCAATTATGGTAAGTCGTCCAGGTCCTGAAGCTGCAAAGCAGCCCCAGACCATCATGCTACCACCACCATATCTGACTGTTGGTATGATGTTCTTGTTATGAAATGCTGTATTCGTTTTATGCCAGATGTAACGGGACGCACACCTTCCAAAAAGTTAATTTTTTGTCTCATCAGTACAAAGAATATTTGCCTAAAAGTCTTGGGGATAATCAAAATGTTTTTTGGTAAATGTAAGATGAGCCTTTTGTGCTCTTTTTGGTCAGCAATGGCTTTGGCCTTGGAACTCTCCAATGGATGCCCTGTCTCTTTCTTATTGTTGAATCATGAACACTGATCTTACCTTTTTTTATTGGGATAAAGTGGTTCTAAAAAGGGTGAAGCACTTTGTTTTTTTTTTTTTAATGTTTTTAAGTGGAGGGGCCATTCTTGCATGCGGATTCAGGGCCATTTTACTAATATACTGAAGATTGTGTCTGAGATGAAGGAGAAGGCAGCGAATAATATCATCATGGTTGTGGAAGAATAAAAACGCACAAAAAAATTATGTATATAGGTCAATGGAGCTGAGATAAGCACATGTAGTAAATGGGGTTAGGACTCACCTGGAGGATAAAACGTGCAGTGGATGTTGCAGTTTTGTTTATAGGCACGAAGGTGTTGCTTCAGGACTTTATTTAATATATTATTTTTTTTCTATCAAAAACATTTTTTATTTGTTTCCATTGTCAATACATAAAGTGGCTACACAGCTGACCAGTGAATAGAGACACCTCATGAGAAACAGTATATCACATATACTCAAGAATTAAACAGTTATAAGTCACATTATATACAGTTAAACATAACGTAAACAAAACTAGAGAAAAAAAAAAAAGAAATCGAAACTGCCACTCGGTATTTAATGTAGGAAGTCAGGAGAAAACACTGTTGTTAACTAGCGGATGTTGGGGAGCCGAGCACCCTACAACCTAAAGAAAAATAACTTAACTTGTTTTCCCCTCTTCCTCCCCCCCCCCATATAAGTTCCACGGTGGGTTACATTCACAGGAGTCTGTCCATTACCAACTGCGGTGGTCCCAGGCCAGGGTTAGCCAACCAGGACTGCCAAATAAGGTCAAATTTTTGTGCAGCATTGCTGAGACGATATGGCAGTTGCTCCCTGAGCAGAGGGGAATTAACATAGGTAATCCATTGTTTCTCAGTGGACACTATAGATGCTACCCATTGTCTGGCTATGAGCTTTCTGGCCAGATATAGCAGCCTGGTTATCATAAGGTACATTTCCTTCGGGTACATTTCAGCATCGATAGCTCCCAGAAGGCACACTAAAGGACTCAGAGGTACAGGCACTTGGACTAGTTTATTAATACGCTGGAGGACTTCCACCCAATAGTGTTGGAGTTTCGGGCAACACCAGATCAAATGTATGAAATTACCTTGATGCACCTTACATTTTGGGCACAGGGGGGATTCCCTCTAACCCCATGCATGTAATTGCTCAGGCATCCGATAAGCTCTATGCAGAATAAACAATTGCGAGAGCTTATGAGAGGCCGAAACAGAAAACGCGGGGATCGATTCTAGGACCATACCCCATTGTTCTCCGTCTATATCTCCAATATCAGTCACCCACCGGGCTTTACATTTCAGGGAGGTATGGTCTTGTATAGAAGACAGTAATATTGAGTACACCTTAGATATTAGGCTTTGTGGGTATCCTCCTGAAGAATCTCCAGCAGGAGAGGAGAGGCCGACAGTCAGAGGGAGTGTGGTTTTGTGCTTGTATAGCGTGTTTGAGTTAATAGTAGCATGTCAGCCGCCCTGGTGCCCCATAAAGGAGCCCAGGAGGGGCGGAGATGTCCTTCTAGGTATAACACTTTACCTTGGTACATGAAGGATAGGGGAATAGTAGGGAGTGGGAGGGGGAGGGTGGGGGGGGGGGAAGGGGAAGGATAGGATGGGAGGGGTAGGTGGATAGGGATAGGGAGGGGACGGGGTGTATCTTCTGCTATTTGAAAGAGTTAAATACTATCAGCTAGGTATAGTCTTAACAGGTTACATATCAAAACCATGAACCTGGATGCTTGGTAGATATTAGCCATTATTTAAGTAAGGGAACCAACAGGGTAAGTCCTTGAGCTCAAGAGAAATAAAAAAGTGGTCGGAAAAAGAGACCCAGATAGTAGCACAGGGGTGTAGTTAGGTGTCTCAAAAAAGCGAAGAGTTATCTCTGGTAAGAGGATGAGGGAGGTCCAGTAGGATGCGGTCTCGGGCGTTTTCTCCCATTCACCTGGATCCAAGGTTCCAAGCGAGGTGGAGGGGCTGGGAGAGGGTCCCATCCAGGAGTAGGCGGAACCGGGATATTCAACTCTCTGCAAAAAGAATGGAGGTCTTCGGGATACCGTAGGGTGTTGGACCCCCCATCTTTCTTAGCTGTGAGACTGAAAGGAAAGCCCCAATGGTAGAGAAAGTCAAGTTCCTTCAGGGAGGTGAGGAGCGGTTGCAGGGAGCGTCATTGCAGGAGGGTGATCCAGGACAGGTCTGGGAAGAGCTGTATGGAAGCGCCATCAAAATCAATGGTATGCATATTACGTGCTTTCCTCATTATGTCCTCTTTCAGCGCATAGTTATGAACACATCGCGTGGTCTAGGTCCCGGTCCTCTTGGGCGGAGTGCGCGATGGGCACGGTCCATTTTAACTCGCTGGTTTTCTGGGTGACCCAGAATGTTATTGAAGATAGCTTGCAGCGTCACGTGCAAATCCTCATCTTGAGTAGCTTCTGGGAGGCCACGAACCCTGATGTTGTTGCGCCTGCCTCTGTTGTCAAGGTCTTCAAGGTGGCGTTGAAAGTCTCTGAGAGCTGAGGCTTGGGAAGTCAGGCGATCATGTATTTGCGAGATTTCAAGCTTTGTGTCACATGCGTCTTCCTCCAAAGACGTGACTTTGGTAGTTAGCTGGTGTAGATCAGTGCGAAGCATATTGCTTTCAGATCTGCATGTGTCGCGCACTTCTTCTATAAGTAAGCGAAAGTCCTGTTTTGTGGGCATACAGCGGACATAATCCCTCCATGATGTGCACTCTTCAGGTTCAGGTTCAGAGTCTATTGTAGCATGGGCATAAAAGTCCTGCGTTGTGATTGAGTGGGTGGTAGGTGGAGGATAACCTCTCTGGGGTGTGTGTGGGGGAGCAGTGGATGTAATTTTCCCTGCTGTGCTTGCTCCATGCTGGTGACCGGCAAGTAAATGAGCCCCCTGAGGTCTTACATGCTGTGGGGTTGGGGAAGGCACTGAGGCCTGATATGAGTCCTTGTGCTGCGGAGATAGAGAGGGGATTCTGTCTCTGGAGGTCTGGGGCCTTTGTGGGAGGGAGCGGGGGTCCCAGTCAGAGGCTAAAGGTTCCCAGGAGGGAGACATCTGGCCGGTAAGTGCCGATGGCGGGGGCTCCACGAGGCAGGGGGGAAACGTCTGTGACAGGCTTCCCAGCACATGTTCCCCAGAGGGAGCAGGGGGCCCAATCAGGATGTTAGCTAGAGGAGTTGGGGGGCGATCAGGCAACAGATCCCCCTCAGAAGCGTACCTGTCAGTCCTGTGCCCTGGAGAGATCCGCGGTGGAGGAGAGGAGAGGGCTGCAGCATATGATGCTGGAGCCGGCGTCGGCGCTATCTTGGCCTCTTGCTGTCCCGCCGGAGCTCCGTGCCCGAAAAACCCTGTTATGAGAGGTGGGGGAGCTGAGGAAGACCTTGTAGCATGCCCCCTGAGGTTTGCTTCTTTAGCCTTGCGAGGTTTGCCCATGGTTCTGGAGCTGTTGTGCTGTTTTTAGCGGTATGCAGGCAGGCCTGGCCGGGAGCTTCAGGGAGACATGTCCGATCCACAAGCCACGCCCCCCCCCCACAAATATCTTTTGACAACAGCTCTATCTGGGAGACTACACTCCATGTTGGAGAGATTCTATGTTCATAGGACTGCGAAAGTTGAGGTAGTTACTCAACTCTGGATGATAATCTGTGACAAAGACCTGAAGCGCTGAACTATATGCTGTCTACCAGGCACTCAGGTTCGGCACATCACGAATCTGATGGACAGGTTACTGAGAGGGGCCTTGGGAAGACTTGGCTGTCATGGTGCACGTTGGCACCAATGACAAAGTCAGAGGCAGATGGAGTGTTCTAAAGAACAATTTTAGGGACTTTGGAGCTAAATTAAGGAAAAGGACCTCCAAGGTACTATTCTCAGGAATGCTACCGGTATCTTGAGCCACACCAGAGATTAGGGAAGTAAACAAGTGGCTGAGGAGCTGGTGTTGGTAAGGAGGGGTTTGGGTTCCTGGAGAACTGGGCCGACTTCTCAGTCGATTACCAGTTCTATAGAAGGGACAGATGCCACCTAAATGAGGAGGGTGCAGATCTGCTGGGAGTAAAGATGGCTGAAAAGTTAGAGGGGTTTTTAAACTAGGCGATGGGGGGGGGGTCCAGAGGTAGAGATAGTTCGCAATGAACTTATTCCAGAGGGTAGTATTGGGGGCATTAGTGGTAGGTTGACTAAAGCACATAAACCCAAGGTAAGTATAGTAACAAATCCTATTTGCAATCTTGGAGCACCCAGTGCGACCAGTCAAAACTATGTGGCTTGTTCACCAATGCCAAGAGCCTAGCGGACAAGATGGGTGAAACAGAGATACTGTTGAACGAGGAGGATTTCGATTTTGTGGGAATTTCAGAGACCTGGTTCAACAGTGCTCATGATTGGCTGGCAACCATTCAAGGGTATTCCCTTTATCGCAGGGATAGAGAAGGTAAAAAAGGGGGAGGGGTATGCCTATATATCAAGAATAATGTACAAGTGAATGTGAGAGAGACATCAATAAGAGAGCTAGGAATCCTTATGGGTAGCGCTCTAAAGGGATGAATCTAAGGGGAAATAATACAGGGAGTATGCTATAGGCCCCCTAACCTGAGGGAGGAGGGGGAGATGGACCTCCTATCACAATCTGGATTAGCAGCAAGGATGGGAAGTGTTATCATAATGGAGGATTTTAATTATCTAGACATAGACCGGGCGGAGGGAACCACGCATTTATCTAAGGCTTGCAAGTTCCTAAATGTCTTGCATAACAATTTCTTCTGTTTCAATGTTTTTATTGAAATTTTGCAATGCAAGTATATTATGAACAAAACATACCACTTAATACTCCTCAATGACCAAGGCAGTCAAAAGAGGGAGATACATAGCAGGAACAACATAGCACTTACACAGATGATGTATCAAGGTAGAGCAAAGTTCCTGGCTAGTTTACTGTCTTAGTAATGAATTGTTAATTTCCACTAGGAGAACGGACAACCTGAGAAGAAATTCAAACTGGGGACTCCCCCCAGGAAGGCCCCCGAGATCATCACTCCACCCCCATGGGAACACACTGTGGAGTGCGAGAGCTTCAGGGTTCCCACCAAAGGGGGTGCCTCCCCACCTCCTGTCAGATCCCCCGGGAAAGTGCTCGCACTGGAAAGAAACCCAGGCGCAGCAGCCCCCCGGACGGAGCTGACAGACACATCGTCCAGGATAGCATCCTAAGAGTGACTGGCTGCCATCTAGGCTGATACGCTAAGTGAGTAGTTTAGGACAGCCTAAAAGAACTAATGAGTAAGTTTTGGCCTAGGAAGACCGTTATTAGCCATTAGCTGGTATAAGAGAGATGAGGGTAGAACATGAAAAGAAAGAATAGGGAGGAAAGATGAAGAGGAGAAAGGGAGCCAATAGTAGAGAGAGGGAGGGAGGGAGGGGGGGTGCGGTCAATGGAGAGAGGTGGTAATCTCGCCGGACTCTCCCCTACGTTAGTAGGTGACCTGGGTAAAGTGAGATACCGACATACCTAGCCCAAGGTTCCCAAATCCCTTCAAAACGTGGGACCGTGTCACGCAGTTTAGCGACTAATTGTTCCTGTGACATTATCCAAGAGATCTTCCGTTTGGTGGCCGATATGGACACCAAAGGAGTTTTCCAGGCTTTCGCTAGAGTAACTTTGGCTCCCAAGCACATAAAGAATATAAGTTGTTGTGTATTTTTAGAAGTGTTGGGTATTTTGCAATTCAATAGAATGTATGTGGGGTCCTGTGGAACCTCTGCCCCAGATACTGTCCTTAGAATATGGAGGAATTTATTCCAGAAACTCCGTATGCGGGGGCAAGTCCACCAGATATGATGCATCGTGCCAATATGACCGCAACCTCTGTAGCAGAGGGGGGAGGAGTCCGGGAATATCCTGGCGAGCCTGGCCGGGACGTAGTACCATTTAGTAAAGATTTTAATGTTAGCTTCAATCAAGGCCATATTTAAGATACCTTTCGATGATCTGCTGAAGGCATGGAACCACTTAGCAGGGTCCCACTGGATGTCCAGGTCCGATTCCCAGGATCGAGCGTAGGCCGGGGTGTCCGTCCTATCTGCCAGGGACGCGTAGATAATGGATATCCCACCCCTTTGGGGGGCTGATGAAGAGCACCATAGCTCATACATCGTGGCCTTAGGAGTGTTCGTCCTATCAGTACAAAGTGAGTGGAGAAAGTGACGTATTTGCGAGAGTCGAAACTTTTCCGAGGTAGGCATTTCCAGAGAACTCAAACAATGGCCTAATGAAATGGGGCCATTGGGAGTAAAGAAGTGTCCTATTCGGAAAAGGCCTTTGTTCAGCCACCAATGAAATGCATGAATGTTCATCCCAGGGGGAAAGTCAGGGTTGTGAAACAGGTGTGTGAGAGGCCTTAAGGGGGAAATCAAGTTGGCGTGGGTATGCAATTGGTCGCAGAGGGCTAGGGAGTGGGACAAAGCGGGGGCTAAGATGGCCGGTCTATGTTTGGGAGGTCTCCATGTTAAGAAGTCGAGAGTGAAATGTGGCACCGCTTGTCTCTCAATGGAGATCCAATCTGGCCTGCAGGATTTAGTGTAAATGGCTGAGAACTGTGCTAGCTGTGCTGCCTGGTAATATAGCCACAAGTTTGGTAGTCCCAGGCCCCCTTGTGACCGAAGCCTGAATAATATTTCTTTAGCAAAGCGATGGCCCCTGTCCCCCCAGACAAACCTAATCACCCCGGACTGAAATTTGGTCAAGACCGATTTTTTTAATCGGTATTGGAAGTGATCGGAACAGGTATAAAAGGCGTGGCAGGAGAGTCATTTTGATTGCGTTGAGTCTACCTAACCATGACAGGCCCTCCCCCGACCATTTCCGTAGGTCCTGCTCTAGGGAGCGGAGCATGGGGGGGTAGTTAGCGGCATATAGGTCTCCAATGTTTTTCGTCAGCTTGATACCCAAATAGGGGATTGAGTTGCTAGCCCATGTGAAGGGAAAGTGTGGTCGGAGTTGGTCTATGAGAGGTACCGGGACCGAAACATTGAGGGCCACCGATTTAGTCACATTCACCTGAAGACCAGAGATGAGACCGAAGTCTCTCAAAATTAGGCATTAGGTGTGGATGTGAGAGGAGCAGTGAGGAACAAGAGCATGTCGTCAGCAAATAGGGCGCATTTGTGAACGTCAGGACCACATTTCACTCCCTTGATATTCTCGTTCGATCTGATGGCTATAGCCAGGGTCTCGATTGCAATAGCGAAAATCAAGGGTGAAAGGGGACAGCCCTGTCTAGTTCCCCTACAAATATTGAAGGGTTCCGAGTAATGGCCCATTAGTCGCACCTGTGCTGAGGGTGAGGAATATAAAGTGTTAATAATCGTGCGAAAACCGTCGCCAAACCCCCAGCGTTCTAGAATGTCAAAAATGTAGGGCCACGACACGGAATCAAAGGCCTTCTGCAGGTCCAGCGACAGCAAGAAGCCCTCTTGTACAGGGCCTCCGTCCCACCGGGACTGCAGAAGGGAAGTCAAGTCAATAGCTCTGCGAACCTGGTCCGGTCCCTGTCTCCCCGGGATGAAGCCCACTTGGTCCTTATGTATATAATGAACAATAAAGTTAGACATCCTGTTTGCCAGGATTTTAGTCATTATTTTGAGATCATTATTGATTAACGAAATAGGGCGGTAGTTGCCCACCTCGCTTGGGTCTTTACCCTGTTTAGGTATGACCGAGATAAAAGCCGAGTTTAGGTCGCTAGGGATAGGGGCTCCATCCCGGAGGGAGTTGAAGAACCGGGCCATGTAAGGAGCCAGACGAGGGCCAAACTTCTTGTAATAACATACCGAAAAACCGTCTGGACCCGGGGCAGAGTTTATTTTCAAGGATTTAATCGTTTCTAAGATTTCATCGGAGGAGAAGGGGGCGTCTAGCAGGTCGCGGTGTGTTTGCTGTAGTTGGGGTAGGTTAATGTCTTGGAGAAACCGCTCTCTGGCCTTGGAATGAGTGTGGGGTACTGTCTCATAAAGATGTGAGTAAAAATCGTGGAATGATTTCATAATGATGGTAGGATTTTGCGTTAGATTACCCGACGAGGCACGAATTTTGGGAAATACCAAGGTACGGATCCTCGGGCTAAGCTTAGTAGCTAGCTTAGCACCTATCCTATCCGATTGGTAATAGAAACGCGCGCCGGACCACCGTAAGTGTTTCTCCGCGGAAGTAGTGAGCGAGAGATTGAGTTTCACTCGAGCTGAGTCAAGTTTGGCCAAGTTATCCGGAGTTGGGTGTTGTTTGTGGGCTTTACTCAGCAAGCGGAAATCCACAGTGAGGCGCGAGACTTCCGCCCTGCTTTCTTTTTTAAGTTGTGAGGAGAGTTGTAAGATCCTGCCCCTCAACACCGCCTTGTGTGCTGCCCAAAGACATCCCGGGGAGACTGACCTCGTGTCATTCTCACTGAAGTAGTCGGAAAGAGCTTTGTCTAGGAGCGTGCAATGGGTTGGGTTGCTTAGAAGAGTTTCATTAAGGCGCCATTGGAAGGGGCCCTTCACACCCGACCCACCCCTGAGTGACATAGACATTATCGAGTGGTCGGACAGTGGAGTGTCATAAATTTTGGAGGAGGTTACTCTCGGGATTACGTGTGGTGGGACAAATATTTGGTCAATCCTAGAGAAGGTGTGGTGGGGGACCGAGTAGTGCGTGTTCATTTCCCTCCAGATATCGATCAGGCCAAAAGATCGAACTATTTGCGCCACCCGAAGGCTACATTTGGGGGGCCGTTTTGATTTGGGCCGCAGGGGGTTTGATTTGTCAGAGGAGTAGTCAAATGGGGTATTGGAGTCTCCCCCCAATATTACTGTGCCCACGAAATGCGGTTTGAGTACCTTCAGTGTGGTGTCAAAAAAGGTGTCTTGGTGTGTGTTGGGCGTATAGTATGAGACAAATGTGTAGGCCTCACCATTAATCATACCAGAAACAAGTATGTAGCGTCCCTCTGGGTCTTTGATAGTGTTCGCATGTACGAATTGAGTTCTGTTGGAGAAGCAGACTGCCACTCCTCTCGTTTTGTTGTCAGCATTGGCTAGGTGGAAGTGCATGAAGCTTTTGTGAAGGAATTTGGGCTGATAGGAGGCAGGGAAATGAGATCCCTGGAGCAGTACTACATCAGCCTTCAGAGTGTGAAGCTGTTGCAGTATTTTGCGTCTCTTCACAGGGGAGTTAAGGCCCTGTACGTTGTGGGAGAGAATCTTAAGTGTCCCATTCAGTGGCGTGGAGTCAGTCATGGGGAGGCGATGTGTGTGGTGCTAAGTGTTTGTGACTCTCACCTGATGTCCCAAATGTCCCTGGCAGATAGGAGCCATCCCCAGCAGCAAGACGGGCTCGGCCTGTGGTACAGCAGACGGGAGATCCAGCGGGAACCTGTAGCTGAGGAGGAGGGGGGAGGAGAGGGGTAGGGAAGGAGAAAGGAGAGAAGAGCAGAGAAAAGAGGTAGAGAGGAGTGAAAAAGAGAACCATTAGATATCGCATCAAAAAATTTTTACCCATATCCCAACGGACCAGCGAGGGGCCCACCCCTGCCTGGACCGGCACCCAAAACAAAGCAAAAATTCTGCGACCCAAGGGTCGAGAGAGTCTGGGTCCGATAGGTGAGTGAACAAGGGTTCAGCTATCGGAGCCAGAGAGAGGCGCACTACGACCACTCTGGTCAACGCCGCCTCTGATTGAAATTGTGGCAGTACATAAACAATGCAATGCAAGCCCTGCTATCACATGGTAATAGTGATCAAAAAGCTTAGAATATTTTGGGAGGAAAAGAGAAAAAGGAAAACAAAAAAGAAAACATTATAAAAAACGGAACAGTACAACCTATTCCCCGGAAAATCTGGACCCATGGGGATCCGAAAGGAAGTCCTGGGGAGAACTCAGAAGAGGAAAGTCACCAAAAAGCTGACATCAAGTCTGTCGTCAGCATCAACCCAGGGGAGGATCAAGAGCAGAGACTGATGATGCTGCGGGCCCACTCATGGGGGAAAGGACTCTTTCGATCGCTTGGAAAGCTGTTTCTGCCACACTGGCGAGACTGGGCTGGTGGGTGATGTTCTCTTGACAGACGATGCTCCTCGAGAGGCAGAAGACTGTGGGACGTCCTGAGTGATCAGACCCAGATGAAGAAGAAGTCGTTCCCCTTCTTGGAACGTTGAAAAATTGTATGGTTTGTTGCGGTATGAGAAGTTTAATCTCAGCGGGAAGGCCCATCTGTAGGTGATCTCTTTGTTCGCCAGAATTTGTAGGAGCGGTTTCAGGGCTCTTCTTTTTTGAACGGTATATGGGGATATATCAGCAAAGATTTGGACCTGATGACCTTGGAACATCAGTTTCTCTGCTGACCTGGAGAGCTTCATCACTTCTTCCTTGACTGCATAGAAATGCGGTTTCACGATGATGTCTCGTGGCAGACCGTCTGAACGAGGTGGTTGTAGCGCCCTGTGGGCTCTGTCGAGCTCTAAGCGATGAGCCGGAATATTGGGGATTAAACTTTTGATGAAGTCCTGAACTGCCGTGTGGGTGTCTTTAATAGATTCGGGGAGCCCCCTGAGGCGAAAATTGTAACTTCTCGACCTGTTCTCGAGGTCATCAATTTTGGAGGTGGCGGATTCCAGTTGGTCCTGGAGATCCTGGATTCTGGAAGTATTTTGGTTAAGTCTCAGTATGGCCTGGTCAGATTTTTGTTCGATCACTTCAATTCTGGCACCAATCTGCTGCAGGTCTGCATGTATGGAAGCAGTGATCTGTGTAGCTGTGTGGGATAGGCCTTTAGATAACATCTGGGAAAAAGCAGCCATCATGGAGGGGAAATCAGTAGGGGAGGGAGGGAGATCTCTGGCCTGTATGTCCCAGGAGTCTGGACTGTGAGGTAAATCCAGCTGAGGGGTGAGAGCTGCCCCTCCAAATGTCCTCCGTAACAAAGAGTCAGTGGATGCTGGAGAGGGGAACCCCGGGAGAGTACTCACTGTGGCATCCGATGCTTGTGAGGACGGGAGGGCCCCTTGATCCTGATCTGCAATAGATTCTGACAGGCCGGGCAGGCCTTGTGAGGAGACGGCCGCCATTTTGGGATGGCCGGGCCGCTCCAGGGATCCGTTCAGGGCGTCGATGAGATTCCGCCTGGAGGAAGAAAAGGACATCCAGGTGTGGCTGGAGGTGTCCCCAAGCTGCAGGGACAAGAGCCGGGCCGGAACGAGGTCTTGCACCGCCGCTATAGACGGCGTTAGATCAGGGTGGCGCGGAGCTCCCGGGCTAAGTGGCCATCTTGGATGCATGCGCCTCTTGCATAACAATTTCATGGGTCAGATGGTAGATGTACAAACAATACAGACCTGATCACGGATGTGGGAATACGGGACAATTTAGGAAACAGCGATCACAGGTCAATTGGCTTCAGTATAAATCACAAAAATAGGAAACACAAGGGGAACACAAAGAAACTGAATTTCAAAAGAGCCAACTTCCCTAAACTACAAACCTTGCTAGAAGATGTAAATTGGGATAAACTCTTAGGAACAAAGAACACAGAGGAGAGATGGGTTCGCTTTAAGAGCATATTAAATAAGGAATTTAGCCAGTGCATCCCATTGGGTAATAAATTTAAAAGAGCGAACAAAAGTCTTGGCACCTTAACGCCAATGTAAAAATGCACATAAAAGCAAAAGAGAAGGCCTTCAAAAATTACAGGGTTGAGGGATCATCATCAGCATTCAAACTTTATAAATAATGCAACAAGAAATGGAAGGGTGCAATTAGGGTGGCTAAGATAGAACAAGAAAGACACATAGCGGAGGAGAGAAAAACAAATCCCAAGAAATTCTTTACGTATGTAAACAGGAAAAAAGGTAGGACAGACCATATTGGCCCCATAAAGAATGAGGAAGGACATCTGGTTACAAAGGATGGGGAGATAGCGAAGGTATTGAATTTATTCTTCTCCTCGGTCTTCACAATGGAATCGGGGGGCTTCAGTAACCAAAACTGCAGTGTTTATCCTCGTGACACATCACAGGAAGCACCTTCATGACTAACAGAGGACAGAATTAGAATTAGACTTGGGAAACTTAACATTAATAAATCATCGGGACTGGATGGCTTGCACCGAGGGTACTTAGGGAACTCAGTCAATTAATTGCCAGACCATTGTTCCAAATTTTTACTGACAGTCTACTGATTGGAATGGTACCAGCGGATTGGGGAAAAGCCAATGTAGCACCAATATTTAAAAAGGGCCAAAATACATCCCTGGGAATTACAGACCAGTTAGCCTAACATCAATAGTATGCAAGCTCTTGGAGGGGATGATAAGGGACTATATACAAGATTTTAGTAATGAAAACGGTATCATTAGCAGTAATCAGCATGGATTCATGAAGAATCGTTCTTGCCAAACCAATTTATTAACCTTCTATGAGTTGCCAGCTAGATAAAGGAAGGCCCGTAGACGTGGTGTATCTGGATTTTGCAAAAGCATTTGACACAGTTCCCCATAAATGTTTACTGTACAAAATAAGGTCCGTTGACATGGACCATAGGCTGAGTACCTGGATTGAAAACTGGCTACAAGGGCAAGTTCAGAGGGTGGTGATGAATGGGGAATACTCGGAATGGTCAGGGGTGTGTAGTGGGGTCCCACAGGGTTCTGTGCTGGGACCAATCCTATTTAATTTTTTCATAAACAACCTGGAGCATGGGGTAAACAGTTCAATCTCTGTATTTGCGGACAATACTAAGCTAAGCAGGGCAATAACTTCTCTGTAGGATGTGGAAACCTTGCAAGAAGATCTGAACAAATTAACGTGGTGGGCAACTACATGGAAAAAGGTGTTTAATGTAAAAAAATGTGAAATAATGCATTTGGGTGGCAAAAGTATAAATGCAATCTACTCACTAGGGGGTGAACCTCTGGGGGAATCTAGGATGGAAAAGGACCTGGGGGTCCTAGTAGATGACAGGCTCAGCAATAGCATGCAATGCAAAGCTGCTGCTAACAAAGCAAACAGAATATTGGCATGCATTAAAAAGGGGATTAACTCCAGGGATAAAGCGATAATTCTCCCACTCTACAAGACTTTGGTCTGGCCTCATCTGGAGTATGCTGTCCAGTTCTGGGCACCAGTCCTTAGGAAGGATGTACTGGAAATGGAGCGAGTACAAAGAAGGGCAACAAAGCTAAAAAAGGGTCTGGAAATTATTAGTTATGAAGAAAGGTTGCGAGCACTGAACTTATTCTCTCTGGAGAAGAGACGCTTGAGAGGAGATATGATTTCAATTTACAAATACCATACTGGTGACCCCACAATAAGGATAAAACTTTTTCACGGAAAGGAGTTTAATAAGACACATGGCCACTCATTAAAATGAGCAGAAAAGAGGTTTAACCTTAAACTGCTTAGAGTGTTCTTTACTGTAAGAGCGTCAAGGATGTGGAATTCCCTTTCACAGGCAGTGGTTTCAGCAGGGGGGCATCGATAGCTTCAAACTATTAGAAAAGCACCTGAATGACCGCAATATACAGGGATATACAATGTAATACTGACATATAATCATACACATAGGTTGGACTTGACGGGCTTGTGTCTTTTTTCAACCTCCCCTACTATGTAACTATGAGTTGGGTGAGACAGGTCTGAGAGATCCAACCATAGCAGTGGGGCAATTGGAGTAAGTTTTGACCATATTTGTTTGTTTAGCATCCACGTGGATTTTTACATTATTTTATGATTACCAATAAATACTACACCATATACCAAATTTTGGCTCCGGTTGGTGGGCATTTCCTCTAAGGAATGGATACCGGACAGCACTTTGCATTTAGGGGAACAGATATTTAACAAAGTCTCTGGGAAGGTGGATTATTATTACAGGCTAATAATCATTAGTCTTCTGGTGAGTGCAATGTGGTGGAGGATCTACACCAGCAGATGAGTGAATTGAACACGCACCTTCACCCGTTTTTTCCAATAACTTATTATTATTGAAGAGTTTTACAAACAACAGAGATCAAAGAAGATGAGAACGGTTGTTGACTTTGACATACATTGAGATCCAGCAATGAGAAAGTCATTTGGTTTGATACATATGATATAGCAGGGTATTAACAAATGTGAACATCCTAGATAGAGTTTTGATCATTCTGAAAAACAGGAATAATAGGATTTTTAGAACAGCTTACCTGTAAAATCCTTTCCTTGAAGTACATCACGGGACACAGAGCCACAGTAATTACTGTATGGGTTGTATAGGCACCTTTAGGTGATGAATACTGGCACACCCTAGACAGGAAGTTTAGCTCCCTATATAACCTCTCCCCTTACTGGGAGTACCTCAGTTTTGTAGCAAAGCAATATACGTGCATTAAAAGAGGGGAGGGATAAAAGAGGGGAGGGACCTCTGTGTCCCGTGATATACTCCAAGAAAAGGATTTTACAGGTAAGCTGGTATAAAAATCCTATTTTCTTTATCGTACATCACGAGGCACAGAGCCACAGTAATTACTGTATGGGATGTCCCAGAGCAATGCTATCTGAGAGGAGGGGACACCAACAAAAGTAGGGTGCAATCAGACCTGAGGACCTATACTGCTGCCTGCAGCACACTGCAGCCAAAGGCGATATTCTCATGCTTTCTTACATCCACCTGATAGAATCTCATGAATGTATGGACTGAAGACCAAGTTACGGCCTTGCAGATTTGAGCCATGGAGGCTTGGTGATGCACTGCCCACGAAGCACTAACAGCCCTGGTGGAGTGCACTTTGATTTGAAAAGGTGGAACTTTCCTCTTCAAACCCTAAGCTTGAATAATTATTTGCTGAATCCATTCAGCAATAGTGGATTTCGACACTGCCTGTCCTTTCCTAGGACCTTAAGGCAACACAAACAAACATCAGTTTTCTGAAAATAAGCAGTCGCCTTCAAATAGATTTTGACTGCTCTCACTACATCCAAAGAATGTAGCGACTCTTCTTCCATAGAACAGAGTTCTGGAAAAATGAAGGTAGAAAAAAATCTTGGTTTAAATGAAAATCTGAAACCACCTTCGCAGAAAGCTAGGATGAGGACGCATTACCACCTTATCCTTATGAATAATTAAATATGGCTCTTTACAAGAAAGAGCAGCCAATTCTGATACCCTTCTTGCAGAAGATATGGCAACCAGAAACCAACTTCCTTGTGAAAAGGATCAATGGAGTATGTCGTTTCGGCTCAAAAGGCTGTTTTTCTAAAACCGACAAAATCAAATCCAAGTTCCAAGGTTTTAAGGGTGACCTAACCGGCTGATAAGCCGTGTCACCCCCTGTATAAAACTATGGACCAGGAAATGTGAAGCAAGTGGTTATTGGAACAATACTGATAAGGCCGAGACCTGGCCTTTATCCGCCTTTTATTTTATGTCATGTACATCATATACTATGGAGACACGCACATATTGTTGACCTGAAATATCTAGATATCCATTTCCTTCCGGGATCGCGACACAGGAACGGGAAGTGATGTCATGTGGAGCCATTTCCGGCGTTTAGCAGGTTCTGGGGTCATTTTCACTTTATAAGCGATGCTGTTGCAGGGGGTCCACACCCCAGATGATGACCGTGGAGTCGAAACGCGTTGGTTGAACCTCCTGTTTGCATCGCTCTTTGTTATATACATGCTTTTTTCTACTCTTCCAAATGTGAGTGTTTTATTCTATTTTTAATAAATTGCCTTTTTTATACGGTATCACGCTATGTTAGCCCATCTTTTCATTGCATGATATATCCCTCCTGGCATTTACCTTCCACCCTCCTCACGATGATTGGAGCCTTCAAGTCACTATTCAGTGACAGTCCAAGGTCGATTGATTGATACAGATCTAGGACCAGTTGTTTCCAACAGATGTGTTCAACCTAATAAGCTCTGCAGACTTGGGTGGTGTAAGCCCCGCCAAGTCAATCTGGTAAGCCTCCCCCTGTTTATGGTTGTGATACCTCTGTTTTTTCCTTCACAGTTCATACCGGTGATTGGAATCCCCCATATGTCTAATGGGACTGCACATCTAATTGGATTTCTTTGGACTTTATAATTCATCATTTTCGTTTTTTGAGTAAGGAGTTGTTGAAACTTTCACGGCATAGCCTAACTAATATAGTATATAATGAAACATTTATTGCAATAACGGAACTGATCTTTGCCTGGGGTGAAAATCATCCTCTTCTGGGCTGTATCTATAACCAGACCCAAGTATTCTTAGTCTTCTTAATGGTTTTAACCACGTGCCGCCCGCCATATAGCAGAATGACGGCGACAAAGTGGTTTCAATATCCTGATTGGGCGTCATATGACGTCCTCAGGATATTAAGCCTCTGCGTGCCCCCGGGGGCACGCATCGCGGCGATTGTTGTTGCGGTGTGTCAGTCTGAAACCCCACAACACCGATCTAGGTAAAGAGTCTCTGACTGATTTACGATGTAAATAGGAAGAGTCGGTGATCGGCTTTTCCTCAGTCGCGTCTGACAGACGCAAGTAGAGGAGAGCCGATCGGCTGCTCTGCTGACGGGGGGGTCTGTGCTGATTGTTTATCAGCACAGCCCCCCCCAGATCCTGCCCAGGACCACCATCATGCCACCCAGGACCACCAGGATGGCCACCACACTGGACCACCAGGTATGCCATGCTAGACCCCCAGGGAAATACTAATCTGTGCCCAGGCAGTTACCAATCAATCCCCAGGCAGCTGCCAATCAGTGCCCACTCACAATGCCTACCACTGCCAGTGCCACCAGGGATGCCTATTAGTGCCGCGTATCAGTGCCCATCAGTGCCACGTATCAATGCCCATCAATGCTGCCTATCAGCGCCCATCAGTGCCGCCTATCAGTGCCCATAAGTGCCCAGTAGTGCTGCCTATCAGTGCCCATCAGTGCTCAGCAGTGCCGCCTATCAGTGCCACCCATAAGAACCCATCTTTGCAGCCTTTCAGTGCCCATCAGTGTCGCCTATCAGTGCCCATCAGTGCCCACCAGTACCACCCATGAGTGCCCATCAGTGTCGCCTATCAATGCCCATCAGTGCTGCATATCAGTGCCACCCATCAATGCCACCTACCAGTGCCCATCAGTGCCCATCGTCAGTGCCCGCACATTGGTGCCACCTCATTGGTGCCGCCTTATCAGTGCTTGTCAGTGCCGCCTGATCAGTGCCCATCATTGAAAGAGAAAACTTACTTATTTCCAAAATTTTATTACAGAAGCAAAAGCAAAACTTTTATTTAGTTTTCAAAATTTTCGGTCTTTTTTTATTTGTTCAGCACAAAATTAAAACCGCAGAGGTGATCAAATACCACCAAAAGAAAGCTCTATTTGTGGGAACAAAATGATAACGTTTAAGATAAATTTAGTTTGGGTACAGTGATGGATGACCGGCAGACACCCCTGACACTGGAGAAAGATCCCGTTTAAATGAGGGACGTTTTACTCCTTTTCTTAACTGACAAAAGGGTACCTTTCCTCATCCCCAAACAGCCTTTCACCACAGAAAGGAAAACCAGCCAGGAGCTTTTTGCATGGCGCTTCGGATGACCATTTTTCAACCATAAGATTCTACAGATATGCCTCAACCAAAGCGTAAAGGCAGAGGTTTGCAGAATAGAATCTTTGATTGCGTCAATTGGAAAACACAAAGCCCCTGGTAGCTTGGCCTGGGCCTGTTGTTCAGGGAAAACCTTGAGCACCTGTCTCAAATGGTCTCTCAGGGATTGACATACCCCAATTGCTGCCACTGTAGGTTGAGCTACTGAACCTGCCAAAGAAAAAATGTTTTTTAACAGGAATTCCAATATTTCATCAGATGGATTCCTAAGCATTTGAGCATTGTCAACCAGACAAGTCAAATTTTTATTCACAGAGGATATAGCAGCGTCAATTGCTGGTATACTACACCTCTTAGTAAATTTTTTCCTTCATAGGATAAAGTGTTGAAAACTTTTTTAGGAGGGAAAAAAATGCTTATCTGGGTGATCCCACTCAGAATACATAAGCTTTTCCAGCAATGAATGGACAGGAAAGGCACGCAAGCTTGAGGAGACTTTAGTGAACTCAAACTTTTAAATGTGAAGCGGACCATTTCAGTAAGAGATTGCACCAGCAATTTCTCGGCTTGTGAAGCTGAAGAAGGTCCTTCGCCACTTGATCCCTCGGAAGAGGAGTCATCAGCCTCTTTACGGTCCCCTGAGGGGGGGTTCCTCTTCCCCCTCCCACTGTTCCTCTGTTTGAAGGTCCTGGTGGTAGAAGGGACCTAATGTGTTTTCTTCCACTCTGTGGTGATGCGATTAAAAACGCTAAGCTTTCCTGTAATCCAATCATGGCTGAGGATAAAACCTCTTCAGTAATATAGACAGGGCCTGAAATGTCAGAAGCAATTGCAACCCCGGACGACCCCGAAGGCTCACTCTGACCAGCCTTCCTAGCCCTTCAGGGGGATGGTGTTGCAGAGGGATGGTCCTTAGAGCCTGAGGGTGAACCCTTTGAGCCCTTGTTTTTGGGGTACTTGTACCTCTCCTTCTGCCTATAGTGCCAAGCACAAATGCAGAGGTACTACCAAAAATGCACCAATTGCTGAGCAAATAGTCCAGCAACTGTCACTGCAAAAAGCTCAGCCTGATGCTAAGTAAACGTGCCCTGGAAATGCCCGTGTCACCAACACTCACATGCCCCGTCTGCTCTGTGTCCCTCCGTTAGCTGAATGCACCTGCAAATGGTGCACTTTACACAGCTTTACGCAGACCCACGTTTGTGAACGTCTGGGACACGTCAACGCCACACTAAGCCCTACCCCCCTCCCTCCGACTTCCCACCGTGCCCCCCCCCCTCACTTTTCAAAAAATGACTGCTTTCCCGCGCGAGCGGGCTTCGATCCGACCGGACTGGCATGAGGGGGGGGGGGGGGGCTGGGGTGGAGGAGAGGAGGAGAGCTGCTGGAGAAAAACGCTGTACTATGGCCATGATGGCAGAAGTGGCACGGCATACCGCCGACTGAACCCTGCTCCCTCGGCCTCCTTGAGAGAAGAAATTTCTATCCAGGTGGGGGATTCCACAAGAAAATGCCCCACTTTCCAACATCTTACCTGGGCTTGGGCTGGAGGAAGCGTGTTGCCTGAGCAAGACTGACAAGCATTGAATCAGGCGCGTGCTCTTGACAGCCCCGGTGACGACTTTAGGCATGACAACATTCTATTTAAAGGAGAAAACCCATAAGAATTAGAAAATTCCTTAGGAATCTCCACTTACCTTATCCAACTGCAGGGTTCTGTGGTACACCAGACAGATCCAATCTTCACCACTCACGGTGGGCTCTGTTTAAAAAACCTTCAGGGACCAGGGACCCTTTTTATCGGGAGATCCACACACCTGGACCCGTAAAGCACCCCGCCAGGAAATATGGCTGAAAAAAACAGGCACTGGATCCCGGGGTCCAACTCTCTAAAAAGTTACAGGCAAAACCTTCTTTCTTTCAACACGAGGCCCAGGTACCATTCAATTCAGCTTGAAAAGACACTTTGAATGGATCCGGTTACATAGCTGGCACCAGCAAAGGAATATTCCAGTGGAGCTCAGCCTACACCTAAGACACTGGCGAAAAAAACTGAGGTGCTCCCAGTAAGGGGAGGGGTTACATAGGGAGCTAAACATCCTGTCTAGGGTGTGCCAGTGTCCATCACCTAAAGGTGCCTATATAACCCATATAGTAATTACTGTGGCTCTGTGTACGATAAAGAAATGATTAGAGTCTGACACCCCACCCCCACACCCCATGCGGAATCAAGCTGTGTTGGGGGTGGGGACAACACCACCTACACTCAGTTTTTTTTTCCAAAAACATTATTTCAAGTAAGGAAATTTAATGCATAGGAATGGTATGCACATTTTCGCTGCATTTACCATATGCATGGCTAAAGAGCAAAAATATGCTTTTTATCGGAATTGAGGAGTGATGCAGCATAAATTGTAGCCTAAAGAATATGCCATGATTTGGTTTGTAAGGCGGTGAACTTCCTTCCAGAAGGGTTGGATTTGTGGACACAACCACCATATGTGTACCAGCGAGCCTTCGATATCGTTGCATCGCCAACATTTTGGCAAGACCATGGGATAGATTTTGTGCATGGGGTTAGTTTGAGATTGTTTAGGAAGTGTCAGATTTGGATATAGGTCCTGAATGGAAACGTGTGTGTTGTCATGCGGGAGGAAAGTGAGGACAGGGTCAGAAAGTGTCCTTTGTCAAAGAAATGTTCTGCTTGGATTTTGGAGCGTGGCCAAACATCATTTAGAAATGTGTCAGATCCGGGGGGAAGTGTGGATTACTGCAAAATGGGGGTTAGGGGGCCCGGAGCTGAAGAGATTTTATGTTTTAGGCAAGCATCTTTAAAGATGTGCAAAGTGTTGTCTATAAAGGGGTGAGTTCTACATGTTGGTGGGATTTGTTTCTGGCTCCGTCCAAAGGAGTTGGGCAAGGGTATCTGTGAAAGTTTTGTAATAAAGATGCAGCGCTTATAATGTGAAATAATGGAAAAACCAATGATCGGAAAGTAATAGTGAAAAAACCCTCAACTGGAAAACTAAGGCAAATACCACAAGAAAAACTAAAAAGTGATAAGTGATATACCAAATGAATCAGATATAATAATGAAACCAGCATCAATTATAATTGAAAAAATTAATGAATGAAATAATGGTGAAAAAACCCTCACCTAAAAAAACTACAGCAGATACCACAAAAATATGTTAACAATAAAAGTGATATAACAAATAATCATAAATAATAAAACCACATATTAAATATAAAAATCTAAAACATATCCAAAAATTGAATGAAGTGAAATTGTTTTGAAAATCAATGATGAAAAACAAAAGCAAAGTTCCATTCCAGTAGAGAATCCGTGTAACAAAAGAAATCAGTAAAAATCCATATACAGTGTAAAAAATGGTACTCCAAAAAAGAAAGATCCTTTATCCAAGATGCTTCACATCCGAGTGAGTATTAAATCTCCTTACCGACTAAAAATGAACAGCAGGCATAGGGAATTCAGGTCTGTAGTTGAGGCTATAATCGTTGCACTCGAAAGATAAAAACAAAGAATGCTCCCGTAGTGTAGTACTCAATAAAAGGTAATTTAATGAGCCAAGTTAATTGTACTTACAAGATATTTCATCCTTCATAAGCGTAGTAACAATGTAAATCAAAGATGGAGATCGTGGCGTCTCCACAGGCTTCCTATTCAATCATTTTTAGTCGGTAAGGAGATTTAATACTCACTCGGGTGTGAAGCATCTTGGATAAAGAATCTTTCTTCCCTATACTTTCTTTTTGGAGTACCATTTTTTACACTGTATATGGATTTTTACTGCTTTTGTTTTTCATCATTGATTTGCAAAACAATTTCACTTCATTCAATTTTTGTATATGTTTTAGATTTTTATATTTAATATGTGGTTTTATTATTCATAATTATTTGTTATATCACTTTTATTTTTAACACATTTTTGTGGTATCTGCCTTAGTTTTTTTAGGTGAAGGTTTTTTCACCATTATTTCATTCATTAATTTTTTCAATTATAATTGATGTTGGTTTCATTATTATATCTGATTTATTTGGTATATCACTTGTCACTTTTTAGTTTTTCTAGAGGTATTTGCCCTAGTTTTCCAGTTGAGAGTTTTTTCACTATTACTTTCCGATCATTGGTTTTTCCATTATTTCACATTAGCGCTGCATCTTTATTTATCACATTGCATTTGAGTTTTTGTATAAGACTTTTGGTGCTGGCAGCTTTTATTTATTTTTTTCAATATATTTTGTTTTCTTTATTTCTAGTGCAGCGTTAACCTTCGGGTTTTTTTACTTTTTAAAGTTATGTAATAGGAGGGGCGTGACCGGATGGCGGGCGCGTGCTGGGCTGCGGCATGAAGTGAGTGAGAGTGAGGACGCTGTGTGCTCTATCCCACCTTCGCTCCCTTCTCTCCCTCGGATATACGAGCAACATACCCGGCGGTGCGGGATCTCTGTGGCGGTGCTCACGTGGTGGATGGACGCGGTGGAAGAGCGTGGAGGGGGGCCCAGGAACCTGGTCTCTCACTGCTTCCTCCATTAATCCCCTTCAATCTCTCTGGGCTCTCTCCGGGCTGAGAATGCCGAAGAATCTCCTGGGAGTGACGTCACTCCCTGCACGCTACTCGGCAAGCAGCTCTCGTCTACATGCACACAGCCAGCCAGAGAATCGAAGGCTTCATAAGCAAAACTCAGATGGTCGTTGGATTAGAACAATCCCTGGTAATATGTCACTTTTGTAAAAGCATAAGTTTACTGTGTATATCAGTGCCTTGCTTTGTTAGCTCTGATCGTTTTATAAAGTCTGGGAGCAGAAAGCACCAATATAGTAAGTAAATACCTCTCTTCCTGTACAGTGACTGGCTTTGGGGACCAGGAGCTGTGGGGAGAATCCCTGGGTGCCCTTAAGTACCTAATAAACCCCCTATCCTTAGGTGTTGTTACCCCCAAATCACTTATTATAATCTAGCCAAAGCCTCGGTCACTCTCGGTAGCCGTAGGGCTGAGGTTTAGGTGATTGCCGGGATACTTTGTGTACACACCTCACTTGCCACACGCTGCCGGTGATTACCCTAGGGGTCTTAATCACTCCTTGCAAATTCAGTGGGTACCTCAGTCAGTGGCGCCTTAATAAGAGTATGCTATATAGTGTGGACCTGTATCCTGAACCATAACCGGTGCTAACGGTGAAGCTCGCTGGGGGGGCAGCACTAACTACTGATTCAGCTGGGGTGCATATGAGCGGAGGGAGCTGACCCATGCCGGGTCTTCCTAAAGTGCTGTGGTGCCGCCTCTGCATAGCATGCGGACAGGTGTACAGTTTTTTTTCCTTTTTCTTTTTGTACTGGAACACTGACGGAAACTAATTTACTGCTAAAGAGTACACGATGCAGAATCTACGTTCTTCTAAAGACAAAAATCCGCAGCCCACAGCAGCAGCGAAACTGGAGCAATATGCTCATACCCCCGCTCCGACCCCTCCAAAAAAGGGGTCACAGTTGAAAACAGAACAGGGGGGGGGGGGCACTGGATAGGAAAAGCCAGGGCCAGCCTCACTCACAGTCTTCTGGTGCCGCTTCGGCTACTCAGTCATCTAAAACGCATAGTAATAAAGGTCCGGGGCCAAGTGATCAAAACATAAATGTAAACATGGAGGTAATACATGACCCAAATCTGCCCCCAGAGAAAGAGCCAACTTTAATGGATGTATTTATGGCAGTAAGGGTGTGTAACAGCTCACTTAACCACTTCAGCCCCGGAAGATTTTACCCCCTTCCTGACCAGAGCACTTTTTACAATTCGGCACTGCGTCGCTTTAACTGCTAATTGCGCGGTCATGCAATGCTGTACCCAAACAAAATTTGCGTCCTTTTCTTCCCACAAATAGAGCTTTCTTTTGATGGTATTTGATCACCTCTGCCGTTTTTATTGTTTGCGCTATAAATGGAAAAAGACCGAAAATTTTGAAAAAAAATGATATTTTCTACTTTTTGTTATAAAAAAATCCAATAAACTAAATTTTAGTCATACATTTAGGCCAAAATGTATTCGGCCACATGTCTTTGGTAAAAAAAATGTCAATAAGCGTATATTTATTGGTTTGCGCAAAAGTTATAGCGTCTACAAACCATGGTACATTTTCTGTAATTTACACAGCTTTTAGTTTATGACTGCCTATGTCATTTCTTGAGGTGCTAAAATGGCAGGGCAGTACAAAACCACCCCAAATGACCCCATTTTGGAAAGTAGACACCCCAAGGAAATTGCTGAGAGGCATGTTGAACCCATTGAATATTTATTTTTTTTGTCCCAAGTGATTGAATAATGACAAAAAAAAAAAATTTAAAAAAAAATTTACAAAAAGTTGTCACTAAATGATATATTGCTCACACAGGCCATGGGCATATGTGGAATTGCACCCCAAAATACATTCAGCTGCTTCTCCTGAGTATGGGGATACCACATGTGTGGGACTTTTTGGGAGCCTAGCCGCGTACGGGGCCCCGAAAACCAAGCACCGCCTTCAGGATTTCTAAGGGCATAAATTTTTGATTTCACGCCTCACTACCTATCACAGTTTTGAAGGCCATAAAATGCCAAGATGGCACAAAACCCCCCCAAATGACCCCATTTTGGAAAGTAGACACCCCAAGCTATTTGCTGAGAGGCATGGTGAGTATTTTGCAGCTCTCATTTGTTTTTGAAAATGAAGAAAGACCAGAAAAAATTTTTTTTTCTTTTTTCAATTTTCAAAACTTTGTGACAAAAAGTGAGGTCTGCAAAATACTCACTATACCTCTCAGCAATTAGCTTGGGGTGTCTACTTTTCAAAATGGGGTCATTTGGGGGGGGGGGTTTGTGCCACCTGGGCATTCCATGGCCTCCGAAACTGTGATAGGCAGTGAAGAGTGAAATCAAAAATTTACGCCCTTAGAAAGCCTGAAGGCGGTGCTTGGTTTTCGGGGTCCCGTGCGCGTCTAGGCTCCCAAAAAGTCCCACACATGTGGTATCCCCGTACTCAGGAGAAGCAGCAGAATGTATTTTGGGGTGTAATTTCACATATTCCCATGGCATGTTTGAGCAATATATCATTTAGTGACAACTTTGTGCAAAAAAAAAAAAAAAAATTGTCTCTTTCCCGCAACTTGTGTCACAATATAAAATATTCCATGGACTCGACATGCCTCTCAGCAAATAGCTTGGGGTGTCTACTTTCCAAAATGGGGTCATTTGGGGGGGTTTTGAACTGTCCTGGCATTTTATGCACAACATTTAGAAGCTTATGTCACACATCACCCACTCTTCTAACCACTTGAAGACAAAGCCCTTTCTGACACTTTTTGATTACGTGAAAAAATTATTTTTTTTTTCAAGAAAATTACTTTGAACCCCAAAACATTATATATTTTTTTAAAGAAAATGCCCTACAGATTAAAATGGTGAGTGTTTCATTTTTTTTTTCACACGGTATTTGCGCAGCGATTTTTCAAACGCATTTTTTGTGGAAAAAACACACTTTTTTAAATTTTAATGCACTAAAACACACTATATTGCCCAAATGTTTGATGGAATAAAAAAGAAGATCTTAAGCCGAGTACATGGATACCAAACATGACATGCTTTAAAATTGCGCACAAACATGCAGTGGCAACAAAATTAATACATTTTTAAAAGCCTTTAAAAGCCTTTACAGGTTACCACTTTAGATTTACAGAGGAGGTCTACTGCTAAAAATACTGCCCTCGATCTGACCTTCGCGGTGATACCTCACATGTATGGTGCAATTGCTGTTTACATTTGACGCCAGACCGACGCTTGCGTTCGCCTTAGCGCGAGAGCAGGGGGGACAGGGGTGCTTTTTTTTTTTTTTTTTCTTTATTATTTTTTTGCTTTTTTATCTTATTTTTAAACTGTTCCTTTCATTTTTTTTTTTTAAATCATTTTTATTGTTATCTCAGGGAATGTAAATATCCCCTATGATATCCCCTAAGGTACTCTTTTTTGAAAAAATTGGGGTCTATTAGACCCTAGATCTCTCCTCTGCCCTCAAAGCATCTGACCACACCAAGATCGGTGTGATAAAATGCTTCCCCAATTTCCCAATGGCGCTGTTTACATCCAGCAAAATCTAAGTCATAAAATGCTCGTAGCTTCCGGTTTTTTAGGCCATAGAGATGTTTGGAGCCACTCTGGTCTCTGATCAGCTCTATGGTCAGCTGGCTGAATCACCGGCTGCTTTCTCAGGTTCCCTGTTGAGACAGGAGAGCCAGAGAAAATCACGGAAGACGGTGGGGGGGGGGCATTCCCTCCCACTGCTTGTAAAAGCAGTCTAGAGGCTAATTAGCCACTAGGATTGCTTTTACATGAAAGCCGACCGCTGGCTGAAAAGAATGATACCAAGATGATGCCTAAACCTGCAGGCATCATTCTGGTATAACCACTCAAAGTCGTGAATAGGGATGAGCTTCGTGTTCGAGTCGAACCCATGTTCGACTCGAACATCGGCTGTTCGACCGTCCGTCGAATTGCGAACGTTATGGGCCGTTCGCGCCAAATTCGTGTGGCGCGTCACGGCCCATAATTCACTGCGGCATCGCAGTGCATTGCTGGCTGATGATTGGCCAAGCATGCACTATGACCCGCATGCTTGGCCAATCACAGCGCCGTCAGTAGAGAGAGCTGTAATTGGCCAAAGCCAGGGTGGCTTTGGCCAATTATGGCTCAGGGGATTTAGTACACGCCCCACACTATATAAGGCCGCCTGCACGGCGGCCCTGTGTAGTGTGTTCCGGTGTGCTGATAGAGAGAGAGACAGACAGTGTCATTTGATTTGAGTTAGCTAGATTAGGCTAGATCTGTTCCTGCTATTTACATTTAGTGCAGTGCGTCCTGCTCACAGTGTTCAGCTAGATCCGTTCCTGCTATTTACATTTAGTGCAGTCAGTGCGTCCTGCTCACAGTGTTCAGCTAGATCCGTTCCTGCTATTTACATTTAGTGCAGTCAGTGCGTCCTGCTCACAGTGTTCAGCTAGATCTGTTCCTGCTATTTACATTTAGTGCAGTCAGTGCATCCTGCTCACAGTGTTCAGCTAGATCTGTTCCTGCTATTTACATTTAGTGCAGTGCGTCCTGCTCACAGTGTTCAGCTAGATCCGTTCCTGCTATTTACATTTAGTGCAGTGCGTCCTGCTCACAGTGTTCAGCTAGATCTGTTCCTGCTATTTACATTTAGTGCAGTCAGTGCGTCCTGCTCACAGTGTTCAGCTAGATCCGTTCCTGCTATTTACATTTAGTGCAGTCAGTGCGTCCTGCTCACAGTGTTCAGCTAGATCCGTTCCTGCTATTTACATTTAGTGCAGTGCGTCCTGCTCACAGTGTTCAGCTAGATCTGTTCCTGCTATTTACATTTAGTGCAGTCAGTGCGTCCTGCTCACAGTGTTCAGCTAGATCCGTTCCTGCTATTTACATTTAGTGCAGTGCGTCCTGCTCACAGTGTTCAGCTAGATCTGTTCCTGCTATTTACATTTAGTGCAGTGCGTCCTGCTCACAGTGTTCAGCTAGATCTGTTCCTGCTATTTACATTTAGTGCAGTCAGTGCGTCCTGCTCACAGTGTTCAGCTAGAACCGTTCCTGCTATTTACATTTAGTGCAGTGCGTCCTGCTCACAGTGTTCAGCTAGATCTGTTCCTGCTATTTACATTTAGTGCAGTGCGTCCTGCTCACAGTGTTCAGCTAGATCCGTTCCTGCTATTTACATTTAGTGCAGTCAGTGCGTCCTGCTCACAGTGTTCAGCTAGATCCGTTCCTGCTATTTACATTTAGTGCAGTCAGTGCGTCCTGCTCACAGTGTTCAGCTAGATCCGTTCCTGCTATTTACATTTAGTGCAGTGCGTCCTGCTCACAGTGTTCAGCTAGATCCGTTCCTGCTATTTACATTTAGTGCAGTGCGTCCTGCTCACAGTGTTCAGCTAGATCCGTTCCTGCTATTTACATTTAGTGCAGTGCGTCCTGCTCACAGTGTTCAGCTAGATCCGTTCCTGCTATTTACATTTAGTGCAGTCAGTGCGTCCTGCTCACAGTGTTCAGCTAGATCCGTTCCTGCTATTTACATTTAGTGCAGTCAGTGCGTCCTGCTCACAGTGTTCAGCTAGATCCGTTCCTGCTATTTACATTTAGTGCAGTCAGTGCGTCCTGCTCACAGTGTTCAGCTAGATCCGTTCCTGCTATTTACATTTAGTGCAGTGCATCCTGCTCACAGTGTTCAGCTAGATCCGTTCCTGCTATTTACATTTAGTGCAGTGCGTCCTGCTCACAGTGTTCAGCTAGATCCGTTCCTGCTATTTACATTTAGTGCAGTGCGTCCTGCTCACAGTGTTCAGCTAGATCCGTTCCTGCTATTTACATTTAGTGCAGTGCGTCCTGCTCACAGTGTTCAGCTAGATCCGTTCCTGCTATTTACATTTAGTGCAGTGCGTCCTGCTCACAGTGTTCAGCTAGATCTGTTCCTGCTATTTACATTTAGTGCAGTGCGTCCTGCTCACAGTGTTCAGCTAGATCTGTTCCTGCTATTTACATTTAGTGCAGTCAGTGCGTCCTGCTCACAGTGTTCAGCTAGATCTGTTCCTGCTATTTACATTTAGTGCAGTGCGTCCTGCTCACAGTGTTCAGCTAGATCCGTTCCTGCTATTTACATTTAGTGCAGTCAGTGCGTCCTGCTCACAGTGTTCAGCTAGATCCGTTCCTGCTATTTACATTTAGTGCAGTGCGTCCTGCTCACAGTGTTCAGCTAGATCCGTTCCTGTTATCTTCCTACTGACAGGCAGGCTTGTCTGGTTACAGTATATAAAGCTACCTGAAGAAAATTACAGGTGTTCTATCCCAGCTTAGTGCAGCTACAGGCCATTAGTATGTCTGGAAGGCCAAGAAGGAGAGGCAGACAGTCACAAGCCAATAAGAGAGGGCAAGCAGGCTCTGTGTCTAGTGCTGGTCGTGGAGACGGTGCATCCTCATCAGCCCGTGGCCATGGGACACGCTTGGCCTTTTTTTCGGCAGCTGGCCGTGTTGAGCCGCAACATGCAGAAAACTTGGTCGAGTGGATGACCAAGCCGTCCTCATCCTCCTCATCCTCTCTCACCCATGCCCAGGGTGCTTTGTCTGGCAAAGCAGCGGCCTCTTCCCTCAGCTCAATGTCATCAGTGACTCCTTCCCTAGCTCCACCATGTCCTCATGAGGATTCCCTCGAACTGTTTGACCACAGTGTTGGGTACATGCTCCAGGAGGATGCCCAGCGTTTGGAAGGCTCTGATGATGATACTGAGCTCGATGAAGGCAGTAACATGAGCACGGACAGAGGGGGTGCCCAAGAAGGACAGCAATCTGGCAGTCATGCTCCCCCTGCTGCAGCATACTGCCAGGTTTGCTCCAGTGATGAGGAGGGAGGGGATGATGAGGTCACTGACTCAACGTGGGTGCCTGATAGGAGAGAGGAGGAGGAGGAGGAGGAGGAGGCGGCACATCACCAACGAGGCAGGATGCCCTCCAGGGGCCAGCCTAAGGGCAGCACATTGACTGCATCACACCCCAAAGCTCCACATGTGCAGGGCGCTGCAGTCTCTGCGCGTTATTCAAAAAGTTCTTTGGTGTGGGCCTTTTTTGAGACGAGTGCATCAGATCGCACCGCTGCTATTTGCAACATATGTCTCAAGCGTATCTCGCGTGGCCAAAACATATCCCGCTTGGGTACCACATGCTTGACCAGACATATGTTGACCTGCCATGCAGTTCGTTGGCAAGCATATCTAAAAGACCCACACCAAAGAACAAAGAGGATCTCTCCTTGCTCCTCATCAGCTGAGATTTCCAACCCCACTAGACCTTCAGTCCTCTCTGAGACCTGCAGTGAGAGGAATGAAGGTGTAGACTTAGGTGTGTCACAGCCAAGTACTTGTGGGCAATCTGCTTTTGGTACACCGACGCCAGATTGTACCAGGCAAATTTCCCTGCCCCAGCTGCTGCACCGCCGAAAGAAGTTTGCTCCCAGCCATCCACATGCCCAGCGGTTGAATGCTAGCTTGGCAAAATTGCTAGCACTTCAACTGCTGCCTTTTCAGTTGGTAGACTCTGCCCCCTTCCGTGAGTTTGTGGAATGTGCGGTTCCTCAGTGGCAGGTACCCAAACGCCACTTTTTCTCACGGAAGGCGATTCCAGCTCTCTACCGGCATGTGGAAGGCAATGTCCATGCCTCGCTGGACAGGGCGGTCAGCGGTAAGGTGCATATTACCGCTGACTCATGGTCCAGCAGGCATGGACAGGGACGTTACTTAAGTTTCACGGCGCATTGGGTGACTCTGCTGGCAGCTGGGAAGGATGCAGGACAAGGTGCAGTAGTGTTGGAGGTTGTTCCGCCACCACGCCTCCAAAATGCTGATTGTGACACACCTCTCTCCTCCACCCCCTCCTCTTCTTCTTCCTCCATGGCCTCTTCCTCGGAACCAGCGGTGCTCCGTAGGCGTTCAAGGGGCTACGCAAGTACGCAGGCCAAAAGATGCCATGCGGTGCTTGAGCTGGTGTGCTTGGGGGACAGGAGCCACACTGGGGCAGAGGTTCTGTCAGCTCTGCAGGGGCAGGTTCAGAGGTGGTTGACGCCACGCCAACTTAAGGCAGGAATGGTGGTTTGCGACAATGGCACCAACCTCCTCTCTGCCCTCCGACAGGGACAACTGACCCATGTGCCCTGTTTGGCTCACGTCCTTAACTTGGTGGTGCAGCGGTTCTTGGGCAGGTACCCGGGCTTACAGGATGTCCTGAGGCAGGCCAGGAAAGTCTGTGTGCATTTCCGCCGGTCATATAATGCCAGTGCTCGGCTGACGGACCTCCAAAAGGAGTTTAACCTGCCCAAGAACCGCCTAATCTGTGACATGCCCACCAGGTGGAACTCGACATTGGCCATGCTGCAGCGGCTGCACACGCAGCAGAGGGCCATCAATGAGTACCTGTGCGACTATGGCACCAGGACAGGGTCAGGGGACCTTGGTTTTTTTTCCCCACGCCAGTGGGCCATGATCAGGGATGCATGCACTGTCCTGTCACCATTCGAGGAGGCCACGAGGATGGTGAGCACTGACAGTGCATGCATCAGTGACACTGTCCCCCTTGTCCACCTGTTGGAGCACACGCTGCGTGGAATAATGGACAGGGCACTTGAGGCAGAACAGAGGCAGGAAGAGGAGGACTTCCTTAGCTCTCAAGGCCCCCTTTATCCAGACAGTGTTCCTGCGTGCCCGCCGATCACACAGGAAGAGGACGAGGAGGAGGAGGAGGAGGAGGAGGAAGATTGTGTCAGTATGGAGGTGGAGCCTGGCACTCAGCATCAGCAGTCTTTAAGGGATCAGTCCCAAGGAACACATGGACTTGTACGTGGCTGGGAGGAGGTGGCTGCGGATGTTGTTGTCCTTAGTGACCCAGAGGACTCCGGACCGAATGCCTCAGCAAACCTACGCTGCATGGCCTCCCTGATCCTGCAAAGCCTGCGTAAGGATCCTCGTATTCGTGGTATCAAGGAGAAGGACCAATACTGGCTGGCAACCCTCCTTGATCCACGTTACAAGGGTAAGGTTGCGGACCTTATCTTGCCATCGCAGAGGGAGCAGAGGATGAAACATCTTCGGGAGGCCTTGCAGAAAGGTCTGTGCAACGCGTTCCCAGAGACTGGGAGGTTACAAACTCCTGTTTCTGGACAACGTGTTGCTGAGGCTTCGGTCAGTCAAAGAAGGAGCGGTGGAGAAGGTGGCCGTCTGACCGATGCGTTCAGACAATTTTTTGGTCCGCAGCCCCAAGGTATGATCGGTTCCAGCAACCATCGCCAGCGTCTGTTTTACATGGTGCAGGAATACCTAGGGGCAAGATCAGACTTGGACACCTTTCCCACCGAAAATCCTCTGGGTTACTGGGTCTTGAGGATGGATCACTGGCCAGAGCTTGCACAGTATGCAATTGAGCTACTGGCCTGTCCTGCATCCAGCGTTCTTTCGGAACGCACATTCAGTGCTGCTGGAGGCGTGGTAACCGATCACAGGGTGCGTCTGTCCACTGACTCGGTCGATCGGCTGACCTTCATAAAAATGAATCAGTCTTGGATCACCACCAGCTACCAAGCACCTGATGCTGATGTAACTGAATAATTTTTTTCAAATCCCTTCAAAGACTGCCTATGCTGATGCTGAGTGACTATCCCTGAGTAATTATCCTCTTCCTCCTCAATCATCACGCTGATAGCTTGTAAGAACATTTTTGGTTCTGGGCGCCACCACCAGTGCCTAAGGCACAATTTTTCAGCCCCTGTATAACAGGGGCGTGTAATTACAATTTTTGATGTAATACTTTGCAGCAGGGCTCGTTCCTGCATTCCAACTAGAGTGTCTGTGAGGGGTTGCAGTGTTGTGGCACCAGCACCAGTGCCTAAGGCCCAATTTTTCTGCCCCTGTCTAACAGGGGCGTGTAATTACAATTTTTGATGCAATACTTTGCAGCAGGGCTCGTTCCTGCATTCCAACTAGAGTGTCTGTGAGGGGTTGCAGTGTTGTGGCACCAGCACCAGTGCCTAAGGCCCAATTTTTCTGCCCCTGTCTAACAGGGGCGTGTAATTACAATTTTTGATGCAATACTTTGCAGCAGGGCTCGTTCCTGCGTTCCAACTAGAGTGTCTGTGAGGGGTTGCAGTGTTGTGGCACCAGCACCAGTGCCTAAGGCCCAATTTTTCTGCCCCTGTCTAACAGGGGCGTGTAATTACAATTTTTGATGCAATACTTTGCAGCAGGGCTCGTTCCTGCGTTCCAACTAGAGTGTCTGTGAGGGGTTGCAGTGTTGTGTCACCAGCACCAGTGCCTAAGGCCTAATTTTTCAGCTCCTGTTCAACAGGGGCATGTAATTACAATTCTTGATCTAATATTTCACAGCAGGGCCCTGTGAGGGCTTACAGTGTTTTGGCCACAGCAACACCTAAGGCCCAAATTTCTGCTGAGTATATAGGGCAGGACCCTACTTTCAAACATCTAACTTACAAACGACTCCTACTTGCAAACGGAAGGAGACAACAGGAAGTGAGATGAAATCTACCCCTAGGAAGGGAAATTCTCTCATGTAAGAGTTAATATGGGAAAACAATTTCTCCTTTCCACTAATGCTTTCCAATCCTTGTTCCACAAAAAAACCCAAATTTTCAAAAAACATTTTTCATTGGGACAAAAAAGTGAGGTGAAATCTTCTGAAGAGGAGGAAAGACGCAAAACAAATGTCACAGGGGTGATAACCCTTCCCTATGTTTTCCAAAAAGCTTAGAAAAGATTTTTTGGCTGGAGCTAAACACGTTAAAAATGTTCAAAATTACAAACAGATTCTACTTAACAACAAACCTACAGTCCCTGTCTTGTTTGCACCGCCTGTATACTGCTGTTCAGAGTATATAGGGACCTTTCCTTATTTTAATTTGGGTGCGGGGTTCCCCTTAATATCCATACAAGACCCAAAGGGCCTGGTAATGGACTGGGGGGTACCCATGCCGTTTGTCTCACTGATTTTCATCCATATTGCCAGGACCCGACATGACATTAAACCCGCAAGCAGTTTTAAATAGAGATTTTTTCCTTTAAAAATGACATTTGGTGCAGGGACTGTTCTAAACATGGGAAACACGCGTCACTTTACAGGCATACTATAGACACCCCCCAGGTACGATATTTAAAGGAATATTTCACTTTTTTTTTTTTACTTTAAGCATCATTAAAATCACTGCTCCCGAAAAAACGGCCGTTTTTAAAAGTTTTTTTTGCATTGATACATGTCCCCTGGGGTAGGACCCGGGTCCCCACACCCTTTTTAGGACAATACCATGCAAATTAGCCTTTAAAATGAGCACTTTTGATTTCGAACGTTCGAGTCCCATAGACGTCAATGGGGTTCTAACGTTCGTGCGAACTTGCGGGTTCTGGTGCGAACCGAACCGGGGGGTGTTCGGCTCATCCCTAGTCGTGAATGGCGTACCTGAAGACAAAAAAATGGTTAACAATAAAGCACAGTAAACGGTAAAGTATAAAAAATTGCATACCTGAAAAGCAAACATGATAAAACATAATAACAATAAAACATTGCAGAATAGAATACAGTAAAAAAGAGCAGAACACCAGAGAGAGAATAGAGCGAGAGAGAACAATAAAACAACAACTATTTATTTTTATTTTTTTGTTTGTGTTTTTTTTGCAAACTTGTAACTTTTATAACTGTAACCGGTTCCAGGTTCGGGTCTCTCAAAATGCGATGGCATCTTGGGAGACCCTGTGAAAGTGTGCCTAGTCTGTGGAATGCTGTACCCTACGCTAATACTCAACTAGTGAATGGTAGCATTCAAAACATTCACCAATGCAAAGACCAGGATTGTCAGGACAGGAGGGACAATAATAGTGGGTGTCACGCCTATATCCGCGCTTTCTGCAGACACGACATCTATTTTGGGGGGGTTTGTTGGGTAGGGGTACTCGGGAGGACATAAAAATGCCTCTCATGCAGCCGACTGCATTTGGTTGGGGATGTGAATGGGGGGTAAGTACGGGCGCTGCAGTAGCGATGGGTTCCCAATTAGGATTGGCGAATGCAGTAGGAAGGGCACTATGGGCACGACGGGCCTGTGTTTGTCTTTTTGGTGGCAGGGGGACACTACTTGTGCTTGCCACCTCACCAGTTTGAACTGCACTTATGGGACTCGCCACGTCACCAAGTGTTACTGCAGTGCTGGTTTGACTATGACCGGGGTGTACTAGGCCGCTGGCGCTTGCCAGTTCACCAAAACGCTACCAAAAAAACTGTTAGCGATCGCAGGGATCAGGCCTGACTCTGCGAACGCTGCAGTTATGCGTTTAGTGTTCTGTAAGTGACAGTGATCGATCGATACTGCACTTTGGTGGGCTGGGCTGGGCCGGGCGGAGGGGCAAAACGCAGGTGCTAGCAGGTATCTGGGCTGATCCCGCTAACATTGCGTTTTTGGGAACCCTAAACTGCTGGGGACGCTAGTATAGATCTGATCGGATCAGATATTGATCCGTTCAGATACTATACCACTAAGGGAGGTGTACGGTGCGTGCGTGGGTGTTAGCGGTACTGGCGCTAACCTGACGCTGCCTGGGGCTGGTGCTTACCAGTTCACCAAAACGCTACCAAAAAAACTGTTAGCGATCGCAGGGATCAGGCCTGACTCTACGAACGCTGCAGTTATGCGTTTAGTGTTCTGTAAGTGACAGTGATCGATCGATACTGCACTTGGGTGGGCTGGGCTGGGCCGGGCGGAGGGGCAAAACGCAGGTGCTAGCAGGTATCTGGGCTGATCCTGCTAACACTGCGTTTTTGGGAACCCTAAACTGCTGGGGACACTAGTATAGATCTGATCGGATCAGATATTGATGCGTTCAGATACTATACCACTAAGGGAGGTGTATGCTGAGTGCGTGGGTGTTAGCGGTACTGGCGCTAATCTGACGCTGCCTGGGGCGACGCATATCACCGCCGGGCGATCAGGGGGCTAAACCTTTATTCGGTAATAAACGGCGGGTGCCCTGACACTATAAAAAATAAACGAACTAACCAGCGTCACCCGTAACACTTATACGGTGATCAGTGGTGAAAGGGTTAACTAGGGGGCAATCAAGGGGTTAAAACATTTATTAGATAGTATATGGGGGTCCCTGACGCTATAAAACGCTGACGGCGAACCTAAATATTTACCTCCTTAACTAGCGTCACAAGCGACACTAATACAGCAATCAGAAAAATGATCGCTTAGTGACACTGGTGACGGGGGGTGATCAAGGGGTTAAAACTTTATTAGGGGGGGTTAGGGGGGTACCCTAGACCTACAGGGGGCTAACCCTAATTGTCCTACCACTTCTAACTGTCACAAACTGACACTATGCAGTAATCAGAAAAAAAAAAAACCTGCTTGGTGTCAGTTTGTGACAGGGGGGGGGTGATTGGAGGGGGATCGGGGGGCGATCGGCGGGGGATCGGGGGTGTTTAGTGTGCCTGGCATGTTCTACTGTGTTGTGTAGTATTGTGCACTTACTTACATGTCTTCTCCCCTCGGCGCGGGAACGGAAACTCCCGAGCCGAGGAGAGATGACATCACATCCTCTGCCTCTGTGTACTATACAGAGGCAGGGGATGTTTCTCATTGGCTGGGAGCGATCGCGAGGGGGGGGCCACGATCGGATGGCCTCCCCCTCGTCTCTCAACTCTCCCAGCCAAATGCCGACCGCAGCTGGCACCGGGGGGGGGGGGTCCGATTGGACCCCCCGCCCGCGGGAAGGCAATCACGTACCAGGTACGTGATTTTGCCTTCCCGTGCCATTCTGCTCACGTATATAGGCGTGAGGCGGTCGGCAAGTGGTTAAAGAACTCTGTGAACAGATGAAGGGAGTTAAAGCAGACCTGCTATTGGTCAGGCAAGATCTACAGAAAACTGCAGAGAGAACAACAGCCCTGGAAGAAAGAGTCAGCGGGCTAGAAGACAACATGTCCCCATTAATTAAAGAAATAAAATGGATGAAGGAACAGATATCCAAGCAAGCCTCTAAACTGGATGAAATGGAGAATAGGAGTCGAAGAGACAATGTGAGGCTGGTGGGGTTACCTGAAAAAAAGTGAGGGCGCCAACCCGATTGAGTTCCTAGAAAAATGGCTGGAGTAACTGTTTGGGAAAGAATCATTTTCAACCTCGTTCGCTATTATAAGAGCCCACAGGATCCCCTTTAGGGCACCGCCGGTGGGGGGACATCCTAGACCCCTGCTCTTGAGGTTTCTTAATTATAAGGACAAAGTGATGTTGCTTCAGAAAATAAGGGAGGCAGGGGATGTTTTCTTCAATGGTGCTAAAATATCATTTTATTCAGATTTTTCACCAGACCTGCAGAGGCGCAGGGCGGAGTTTATTCAGGCAAAGCGCAACTTGCAAAAATGTAAGTTGTCATTTGCTCTTCTCTACCCGGCAAGGCTACATGTAAAAGCTCTGGGGGAACCCTGTTTTTTGACTCTCCAGCTGGGGTTGAGAAGTGGCTTGAAGATAATAAAGAGAAATTTTTAAGTTCCACGTAGAGGGATAGGGGAGGTGTAATAGGCCCAGGATATACTAGGTCATTGGGAGGTATATGTGATTTTTGTGTTTTCAATTTTTTTTCCCTGCCCCCTGTCAGTGCTCTTTGCTATTTGGGGTGTGGGGGGGGGGGTGGGCGCACACAGATGTTTGTATGAGGGGTGGTGAATGGGAAGGGAATTCAGGAGTAAAAGTGTGGTTTTGGTAGATGGGTCAACGGTCACGGTAAACCCCCAGGGGGTTCACCTAGCTAGGTAGGGGGGGGCTGCGAGGAGGGGTGGGAGGGGGTGGGAAAGGGAAGTGGCTGAAGGGGGGGAGGGAGGTGAGGTATTGCGGGCAAAGTACTTATTGTAAGCATATACACTATTGGAAATCACCCTGGATGGACCCAGGTTTTCACTTATAGATTTGTTTTTAGGAAATTGGCTCCTAAACTTGCACATGTAAGCACATTTCTTAGCAAATTTTTACTTAAGGCTGGGTTGACATGGCTATGTTGAGCACGTTGTTTAGAGACTTTAATGTTTATGCAGGTAGAAGAGGCACAGAATTCACTAGGGTAAAATTATTTTTAAGTAGAGGGGTGCAAAAATGTCATGTTGTAAAGAAATTAGTTTCACATAGTGGTACTAGTCAGGGCAGTTTATGTTTCTCAGTATCCCGATGGAAGCTAAAACTTTGAAAATAGGGTCCTGGAACGTTAGGGGTCTGGGGGCACCGCTCAAAAAGCTGGCAGTGATCTCTATGATGGAGAGGTGTGGGGCAGACCTGGTCTGCCTGCAGGAAACTCACCTAACCAAAGATACAATTCAGCATCTACAGATGCGAAAATTTCAATATCAATTCCATGCGGTCCACTCCTCTTTTAGCAGGGGGGTGAGCATCTTGGTGAAATCTGGGGTGAAATTTTTTCTGCAGACAGTCCAGTATAGACGAATTGAGTAGATATATTTTTCTATTTTGCTCTATTGATAGTGTTATGTATGTGGTGGCAAACATATATATTCCTCCGCCTTTCAATCTGGATGTTGTGCTCAAATTGAATGAATTTATGTTAGATAAAAAAGAGGTGCCGATTATAGCAGTAGGGGACTTTAATGAGATACTAGACAGAAGGCTGGATAGAATCCCGGTATGAACCGGCTCAGAGGGTACAGAGAAGAGTCGTTTAAGTCTATTCCTGGATGAAGTGGGGTTAGTGGATTTTTGGAGGGTGCGGAATCCGGGTGTGCTACAATATACTTGTCGCTCAGCGTCACATTCTACGCTTTCAAGGATAGACCTAGTCTTGGGGAATGACAGAGCGCTCCAGATACTAGAAAACATCTTATATTGGCCAAGAGGTATCTCAGACCACTCCCCCGTGGTGGTTACACTGAATTTAGGAGAGTTTAGACCCCAGAAGGTGTGGAGTATAAGCCCGAACTGGTTCGAAGTAATTAAAAAGTCGGATGGGATTCTCCCTATTCTGAGAGATGGCCAAATTCAATAAAGAGGCTAGGAGTGAGGAAGAGAACTCTCTAAGGGAAGCTCTTGAGGGAGAAGGAAATAGCATGGCAAGATAAACAACAAGCGTATAAGATAGTTATCATGCAGAAGGCAGAGACTAGGCATCTCCTCCAGCGACAGGTATCCCTGGTGGAGGGCGAGAGAGTGGGGAGGTTGTTGGAGATGTTGGTGAAATCCAATACTGCTCCATCCACGGTCCTCGCCATTAGATCTGAGAGCGGAGATATACTGTCAAGCACCCCAAAAATAGTACAAGCCTTTAGGGACTACTATAAAAACCTGTATACCGGGGCGTGGTTTGGCCGCTTAAACCGAGAGCTCCGACGGGGAGAAACACCGGCCAGCTACTATTCAGCGCCTCCAGCCCAGGAAAAACAACCGGTGACTGCCGCCGACCTCCAGGATGTCACGGGGAACTTCCGCTCGCCGAAATCCCGGATCGGGACAGCCCAGAAAGCTCACAGACTTCTTCCCGGGCACAGGCTGTGAGGAGATCCAAGATGGCGACGGAGGAAGCATGGACCTTTCTCCCTCACCCTCCGCAGCGCTGATAACACATCCCGGCAGCCAGGAGCCTCACTTACAGGACCACAGACTGGATGAAAAACAGTCTAACAAGCGCCCAGCAGATTCTCCAACTGCCTCACCAGCATCCAAGGGTCCCGTGAGTAAAAAGCAGTTCTCTTCACCAGAGAACAGGGTCCTTACACAGATCCCACATGATTCACTCGCGGCATTCCCCACCTCTGACCGCCCTGCCTCAGAGTCCACTCTAAAAGAGATGCTGTTATCACTAAAAAATGAACTGCAGGCTGAATTATGTAATTCCGTGTCAGCACTACAGGTGCACAGGTGGAACAATTAGAGGGCAGAATGGATATCTCAGAACAGAAAGTGAGGGAATGCGTATCTGCCCATAATGTCCTAGTGGACGGTTTTTAAGAACGCGATGCTGACATACAATGGCTGAAAAACAAGGTCACAGACCACGAAGATAGGTCCAGGAGGAACAACCTGAAATTCAGAGGTATTCCTAAAACAAATACTCCTCCTGAACTCTCACAATACCTACTTCAATTGCTGAAAACCCTCCTTCCTATGGAAAATGCCCATGATCTGGTCATTGACAGAGCTCATCGTATAGCTAAACCCAATTCCCTTCCCGATTCGTTCACAAGGGATGTTTTCGGCTGAATTCATTTTTTCCATATTAAAGACAGAGCCATGGCTGTAGCTCCTAAAGGAGGCAAGCTCCCTGATCCATTCGCCCACATCAACATCTACGCCGACCTCTCGGCTACCACTCTAGCCTGTCGCAGGCAGTTCGCACCCATTACAGCAGATCTAAGAGAGAAAAAGATCTTGTACAACTGGTTCTTCCCTGCCACCTTACAAATCATGCATCAGGGGCAAAAATATATCCTATATTCACCAACGGATGCACGGAAACTGCCCCGACAATGGGGTATCTCTACTCCGCCTGCTAAGGATGGGAAACGCTCCAATATCCCTCGTTCACAAGCTCAAACCCGGTCCACTCCTTCTGGACTAGGCTAACACAGTTGCGCCACATATGGGCCTCACACTATACCTATCAAGGGCATGACAATGCTTAGACTCAGCGATTCACCTCCCCTTGGTTTGGAACTCTTTACCTCGCACCCCTACGCATCAGTTGCTATTGGTTTGGCTATTGACCATAGGGCTTAATATCCCTCTTTGTTGCTTGTTTGTATTTCATAATCTGTTGCGTACTATTTAGAAGATTTAATACACTATTTGTATTACATAGAACTACTTTCTAAGCTCCTATAGCCGTGTTAACATTAGTGCATATCTGTTTAAGCTGTGGTACATCTCTCTAACTGTGTGCACTTCTCCATTGCAACACATAATCCGAGAGTGGGACACTCCCAGCTCCTCACATCATACCTCCTACTTTAGTGCCCCATCATTTAGGAGATGTTACTTAAAATTGTTTCCCTAAATGTAAAGGGCCTGAATAGCCCCTACAAACGATCCTTGCTCTGGAGAGAAGCTCTCTCCCAGAAATGTGACATACTATGTGCGCAAGAGACGCACTTAACTCAGCCCAACACACCACGAGTCTCTCACCATAAATTCCCACACTGCTTCTTCGCCAACTCGGATAAGAAAACCAAAGGTGTGCTGATAGCTATTAGGGACACAATCACCTTCTCGCAGAAATTCGTAGAATGTGACCCCAATGGTAGATATGTAATCCTAGGAGCAGAGCTCAATCACCAACCATTCACCATAGTGTCGGTATACTCGCCAAATGCAAACCAAAAATCTTTCTTACGTCAGTTACTAAACTGTGTTCACTCGATCCAAGTAGGCCAACTTATAATCTGTGGAGACTTCAACGCTGTTTCAGACATCTCACTGGACTCCACAAGCTCACGCCAGAAACACTCACAGAACCTATCTTCTCTCACACGAGACGAAGGTTTATATGATGTATGGAGAAGTATACACGGCTCTGAGAAAGACTTCACTTTCTTCTCTACTGCTTTCCATGTTTATTCCAGGATTGACATGTTCCTCGTGGACAGATCCACCCTTTTCCAAGCCACTGAAGCACAGATATTCACTATCCTATGGTCCGTCCACGCGCCAATCTCCCTAACCTTAACCCTTCACCTACGCAACCCACAAAACTATGGAGACTAAATACCAACCTCCTAAATAACCCTTGCTATGAGGAACAGGTCACGTCCGACTTAAATGTTTTTTTTACACAAAATGCTAACTCAGTGACGAACGCACACTCCTTATGGGCGGCTCACAAAGCCTACATGCGTGGAGTGTTCCTCAAACTGGGTGCCCAGGAGAAGCGTAAGAGAACACAAAAGATTAATGACCTTACCCAGACCATAACAGACCTTGAGACCCAAAATAAAATCAAACCCTCCATCGACTTAGTAAATAAACTTCAAGAGACTCGACACAAACTCTCCCAATGTTTTTTGTCACAGTATGACCTTCTCCTTAAAAGACTCAAACTAAACTATTATGTAGCTGGCAATAAAATAGGCCCTCTACTGGCAAGGCAAATAAAACATAAAACAAATAAGAGCAAAATAGACCACCTATTAGATACACAAAACCAAAGGCTAACCAATCCAATGCATATAGCTAATCGCTTCGCCGAATACTACACTGAACTTTATAACTTAGAATCCGCCCAAGTGATCCCACCTCCTGATCAGGCTCAAATTAAAGAGTTTCTACTTTCCCTCTCGCTACCGCAGATATCCTCTGCAGACCTTACCACACTATCCTCTCAGTTCTCCAGTCAGGAAATCCAAAAAGCAATTACCACACTTCCTTTGCACAAATCCCCAGGTCCAGACGGGTTCGGTAATGAATATTACAAAAAATTTAGCAATTTCCTGATTCCCCACCTACAAGCAGTCTATAATGCAGCAGCGACCTCGGCAAGCTTTCCCAAGGAAGCACTCGAAGCACTAATAGTAACACTGCCCAAACCAGGAAAACCCCCATACCAACCAGCTAATTACCGTCCCATCTCCCTCCTCAATTCTGATATTAAGATCTACGCTAAAGTCATCGCCTCTAGATTAGAAAACATCATACCCAAATTAATTCATCCTGATCAAGTAGGATTTGTGAAAGGTTGTCAAGCCTCTGACGGCACCACGCATCCTCAACGTCCTTCAATAGGCCGAGTCACATCGCACGCCTTCTCTGCTTCTCTCTTTTAGATGCAGAGAAGGCATTCGATCGGGTTCACTGGACTTACCTGAGGGAGGTACTTTACGTCTTCGGCTTCACAGGATTTCTGGATTCAGCTATAAGGGCTCTTTATTCTAATCCTTGCGCAAAAGTATACACCTCTAACACCCTCTCACGCTCATTTAACATCACAAATGGCACCAGGCAAGGTTGCCCATTATCGCCCATAATATTCGCCTTGGTTATGGAACCCCTTGCACAAACTATCAGGAACCATCCCAACATCACAGGTATCAAAATCGGCCATGTGGATCACAAAATCGGACTATATGCCGATGACGTGATCATCTCCCTCTCAAACCCTGAAACCTCCTTACCAGTAGTCTCTGATATAATTCAAAACTTCTGGTCATTATCTCTCTACAAGGTCAATGTTGCTAAATCACAGATGCTCCCTATCTTACTATCCAAAAAAATACAATCACATATATCACCAATCTCCGGATTCTCCTGGGCTCCCAAGTCAGGTATTAGATACCTGGGCATACAATTGACCTCACCGAGTTCCTTAATGGTCCATACAAACTATGATTCGTTACTGAGGAATATAAGAAATCAAACACAGGAACTTTCCAAACTACATATTTCATGGGCGAGTAGAGCAGCAGTCACCAAAATGTCCATACTTCCAACGATTTTATACGACTTCCGTACTCTACCGATCCCTCTAACTAACTCATACTTGCAGAACTTGCAAACCTCCATTAACAACTTCATATGGAAAAAAAAAAGAGCTTGCTTCAGCAACAACGTTTTGTACAGACCTAAACGCACCTCCGGCATGGGAGTCCCCAATTTGAAGCTATACTATCATGCCGTGATTATGGATCAAGCTGCCGTATGGTGGTCATCCTCGGAAGGAAAACAATGGGCCTTTATGGAACAATCCATATTGGGCCACCAACTCAAAGGCCTCATATTTGCACTCCTTCTAGGTCTCCCTCCCGTATCTCTCCACTACTTCTCGATACAAGCCGCTATGGCCTCATGGCGCTATTCTCAAAGGCCTATACACAATAAAATCCTTATGGACTTACACTCTATACCTTTAAGTACCTTGGAATACTTCACTGAAGACCTAACACTTGACAGCTGGTCAGAGGCATAAGCTGTTACTATTGGACATCTACTTGACAAAACCAACCTCCTAACCTTTGAAGATCTGCAGAAACGCTTTTGTTTACCGCACAGGGACTTTTACAAATATCTGCGTATTCGGAACATAATAGGACACATCCTTAAAACGGAGGTAAGGGTTCCACAAGAAGCTCTTGCTTTCTGCGCATCTCCAGCAACTACGAAGAAAGGCATCTCATACTTGTACCGACTCTTTTTACTCTCCCCACCACAGGAAAAAACTCTGTCCATGAAGAAGTGGGAAAACGACCTCGACTGCACTTTTAATCAAGTGCAATGGAACGCAGCAACTAACAATATACTAAAATTCTCCCATTGCGCAACACATTGGGAATCACACCTAAAACTAACACACCGCTGGTACTACACTCCAATTCAGCTTTCCAAATTCTCCAAAAGTACCTCCCCACTATGTTGGAGGAATTGTGAAGAATCAGGATCCCTAATTCACATCTGGTGGCATTGCCCCAAGATTCTTCCCTTTTGGAGGAAGGTATTCCACTTTATCTCTTCCATCACTGGCAATAACTGCCCTCTGGACCCAGCCATGGCTCTCCTATTACTGAACTGTGACCGTTGGCCTAAGAACTATCTCCCCTTAGTGCTCCATTGTCTGACGGCCTGTCATGAAGATCCTGCCAGTAACAGGCAGATTAGACCCATCGGTGCACGATTGTGCACGACACTCGTTAGTGTCTGGTGGGTTATTTAAACCTGTCTGGCACTTGCATCATTGCTGTTTGCTCTGCAGCTCTGTGTATGTGTTCCCTGAAAACCTGATATCTGCTCCTGCTTTGACTCGGCTTGCTTTGAGACTATTCCTGTTATCTGCCTGTACCTAATCCTTGGCTTGTTTGACGATCCCTCTGCCTGCTCCTTTTGTACCTCTGCTGCCAGCCTGCTTACCGACCCGGCCTGTCTGACGATCCTGGACTCCCATCCAGTCTGCTGAGCCTGTCTGCTGAGCCATCTAGGCTGTTCACCTGTCTGCTGAGCCATCCAGGCTGTTCACCTGTCTGCTGATCATCCAGTCTGCTGGGCGTGTCTGCTGAGCCATCCAGGCTGTTCACCTGTCTGCTAATCATCCAGTATGCTGGGCCTGTCTGCTGAGCCATACAGGCTGTTCACCTGTCTGCTGATCATCCAGTCTGCTGGGCCTGTCTGCTGAGCCATCCAGGCTGCTCACCTGTCTGCCTGATCCATCCAGTCTGCTGTCCTGTCTGCTGAGTTGTCCAGTCTGCAGTTCCTGTCTACTGATCCATCCTGTCAGCTGTGCTGGCCATCTGATCCTTCTACTGTTGATCCTGCCAGGCACTCATACCACTCCGCACTTCTGCATCCCTGTCACCACTACCAGGGGCCCTCGAGTCGGAGGCGTAGGAGAGGCCATCCTCTGCAATTCGGGCTCACCCTTTAGGTGCGTAACACGGCCGCTAAGAAATCAATAGCTTCATGCTGGAAACAACAAGACCCTCCAGAATTCTCCTCTTTCTTAATAAATCTCAACACTCAGAGCCAATTCGAACTCCTGTTCTCCATGAAAAATGGCAACAGTCAACTCTTCTGCACACAGTGGTCAGTATGGCTTCAACATCCATTATGTATGGTGCACATGTAACGGTGACATGACACTCCTTCTGGTTTCCCTAGGACGTCACCCTCCTAGCCTTACCGTCTTCCTTAATGTCTCCTACTATACCTCTCTTCACCCTTTTAAGAGACGTACCCAGCTAATGTTCTCTTATTAATCTTTCCTGATACTTTCCATGCCTTAACACTGTTAAACGACTTTGTTACATAATTCTATTGTACTACTGTACTCTGCAGTTATAGCATTGATTGTGATATATTTTGTGAACTCCTCTTCAAAAAATAATAAACAATATTAAAATTAAAACCTGTATACCTCTCAGAAAAAAGGAAAGGAAGCCGAGATGGGGGACTTCCTGAGGAAGTTGTCGATTCCGGCCATATCACAAGAGGAAAGGGACATATTAGAAACCCCAATAACAATTGCAGAATTACATCAAGCAATAGCGTGTATGGCAAGCCTTAAGTCGTCTGGTCCCGACGGACTCCCAATTGAGACCTATAAATACTATGGGGTGGTATTAATCCCCGAACTGCTAAAAGCACTGGGAGGGGCATTTAAGGGGGGCCAGCTGCCTGCATCAATGCTAGAGGCAACAATTATAGTGCTACAAAAAGACGGGAAAGACCCCCTAGACGTGGCTGCTCATAGGCCAATCTCCCTTTTATATACCGATGCAAAAATCTTGCCCAAAGTTTTGGCGGTAAGATTGAATAGTCATTCATAAACTGATCCATGAGGACCAGGCGGGTTTCATAGCTAATAGATCCACAAGTTTGAATATCAGAAGGGCTTTCTTGAACTTACAGTCTCCTACGGAGAATGTGGGCTCGAGAGCCGTAATGACCCTTGATGTATCTAAGGCTTTTGACAGCGTGGAGTGGGGCTATACGTGGCATGTGCTGGAGAAATTCAGATTTGGCCCTTCTTTTATTGGGTGGATTAAAATGCTTTACATCTGCCCTAAGGCAAGATTAAAAATTAATAATGAGTTCTCGGACTGGTTTGAACTGGAGAGGGGGACGAGACAGGGGTGTCCACTTTCCCCATTGCTCTTTGCACTGGCGATGGAACCCCTGGCCATCTCCATAAGGGAGAGCCATGAAATAACTGGCTTCCAGAGAAAGTTGGGCGAGGAAAGAATCGCGCTGTACGTGGATGACATCTTGCTTTTTCTGGGGGATACTGGGGATTCTGGAGAAACTCACTGTCGGGGGGGATGAGAATCGTGGAGGAATTTGGTAGTTTTTTCGGCCTGGAGATAAACTGGGAGAAGTCCGAGTTTTTACCGTTAGACCCCATAGGTGAGCCATTAGTATGTGAAATGCCCCAGCTGGTAATTGTGGAAGCATTGAGGTACTTGGGAATCGTTTTGACGAAGGACCCTACTTTATATATTAGCAAAAACCTTGTTCCACTTTTAAAAAAATTTAAACAAAAGATAGGTATATGGAGACGCCTACCCTTGTCAGTTGCAGGAAGATGTAGCTTAATAAAAATGATCTGGATGCCACAATTGTTATACGTCCTGCACAACTCTCCAGTGTGGATCTGCAAGAGGTGGTTTAAAAGAATTGAGGGCCTTTTCAGGGAACTGATATGGAAAGGGAGGCAAGCCAGGACACGACTTTGAGTACTCCAACTTCCCACTCGGGATGCAGGCTTTGCCCTCCCGCACCCAGAGCGTTACTTTCTCTCAACACAATTGCAGCAGTTACTGGGATGCGGGATTCCGGAATGTGGCACCCCAAATGGTAGGCTTTTATTGTTAAGCGCCCTACATAATACGATAATTGAAGCTTTAGAGGTGGATATGTTTCATCACGAATTTCCAACAATTAAATTGATAATTAAACTTTGGAAAACAGTTAAGAAACTGATGAGGTATGAAGGCCTAACAGTTTATACCCCTATTTGGAATAATCAAAACCTACAGGAAGTCCTTAAAATTGGAATATTTAGAGAGTGGGAGAATCTTGGTATCAGAAGGTTAAGACAACTTTACATAGGCAACATGCTGAAGAAATTTCCGGAGTTGGTAAGGGAATTTAAGCTACCACAGAGTTCCCTTTTCTCATATCTTCAGTTAGAACATGCCCTTAAAGCTCAATTTAAGGATCAGATTTTGAGATGGGAAGAAGCGCCTCTACTTCAAAGTGTAATCCAGGTAGTTCCCACTATGGGTTAATAGCTACAATTTATGGTCAACTAAGTAAATCAGAAAACAGGGGGGGGCTACTCCAGGGTGTAAGAGCCAAATGGGAGGAGGACATAGGAGTAGTGACCCAGGAACAATGAGAGAGGATTTTGGAGCTGGGGCCACTGGTTTCGGTCTCCCCTCCACAGAAGATCTCGCATTTGATGCTGCTAAATAGAGCCTATTATGCACCCAAACGTCTTTTTAAGTTTGGTAGAAGGACCAATGATAGCTGCCCTAGATGTCGGGGGACAGGAGATCTTATTCACATGCTGTGGAGCAGCCCCAAGCTGTTCCGGTATTGGGAGGGGGTGACTAAAAGCTTGGGAAATATCTTTGGCATCTTAGTGAAGAAGGAGGCTACAGTATGTATTTTGGGGCATAGAGAGGTGAAGGGGGAGAGGATGAGTACTACACTAGCCATCACGAGAAGCTTGTTTCAAGCCAGGAAAATGATAGCATTAAGATGGCAATCAAAGGACCCCCCAACTGTGAAAGATTGGATTGCTACACTTAGCGTAACCCTGGGAATCGAAAGATTGGAGTACATTAAGAGGGGCAATCTCCAGGAATTTGACAGAATGTGGAAGCCGTGGGTGGAAAAGGTGAGCTTCCCTCAATGGTGAGTTCAGAGTGCAGCAGAGCGAGCTATAGTTTCAACATAGACTTATGGGTAACGGTAACCCTAGACTGTAATGAGTGCTTTAGGGTGGTAGTTTTGTTAAGCACAATTCTAGCCAATAGAAGAATGTCTGTAAAGGGTATTTGGGTATATATTAAAGTATGGGATGCTTCGTAAGGAGGGAGTGGGCTGACTGGGGGGGGGGGGGTGGGAAGGGTGGAATCAGGAACATTTATTATTCTGAACAACACTGGTTATGATAGTAGGTGGTGGGCACGGGGAGCCCACTAGTTTGTTTTTTCAGTTTTTTTTTTTTCGTTTTTTTTTTTTCTTTGTTTGCCTTTTTTTCTAATATACTCAGCAAAAGATAAGGCCCAACTGTTCCCTGGCTCCCAGTCCGATTACAACTAGGTATTTGAGTATAAGAAAACTAGGGTGTGTTAGTAAATTAATTTAATAAAGTTTCAAGTTGTGATTTTATAAACGGAAACGAGGAAATGCATATACCACAATGATGTGAATTTGAGAAGGCGACAGTTAATGAACACCAAGCTGATTTAGCCCTCTAACAATGTTCGCTGATGTGGAAAAAAAAAAAAAAAAGAAAAAAAAAAGTTTTGTAATAACCTACCGTCCTTTACTACTGGGTTGGAAGAAGCCTTTGAACTTCTGGAGTCTGGTCATGTCCTCTCTCTGCAGCTCTGACGGGAGATAAATTGTAGAGATTGTCGTAGTATTGTACAAATTGGTTTGCCAAGTGGGTATTTGATACTAGTTTGTGGACAAAGGGGTCTGTCAATGAATGTACCGAGGTAGCTGCTGTTTTGGATTGGAGTGATCTTGCCAGTAGCTTCCTAAAATTTATTTGCATATTCATAAAACACTTTTTAGGATCAAATACATTTTCTTTTTATTTACCTAACGCTTCCAGAAGGTCAGTTCTATCTTGGATGAGGTCTGTAAGAGAGTGTGTCGTCTGTGACATCTTGTGTGCCCTTTCCAAACTGTGGATATGAGCAATCAAGGTGTCAAGATGTGCTTGTCACTCACGTCTACGATTGGCTGCTGAGGCTATTAGCTCCTCTCTCGCCACACATTTGTGCGCTTCCCATCTAATTAGTTGGAAGTATCAGGAATACCATTTTCTGAGAAGTATTAGAGTAGGTGCTTGTGTATTTTGGCATGATGGTCAGTTCAGTGAGGAGGGATGGGTCTAGGTGCTAAAGTGAAGTGCGGGCAATGGTCTCTGGAAGTTCCAAGGAAAATTACATGGGGTGGTGATCCGAAAGAAACATTGGATCTATAGATGTTCGAGAAATTATTGTTTTTTTTTTTTAATCTTTATTTAAGGAGTGCGGCTTTTACAAAAGAATAAGAAATCAAACATGTCAACCAACCATTTCCATTATTAAATAATGATAGAAACTTTTCAGTCAGGTCTTTGTACATTAGTGGGAAAACAATCCAGGTTCCATTACCTCGTTATAATAAAACATACAACTATGGTCTAAAGACTCCACAACAGTTAAACTCTGCAGATTAACTGGAACCGTAGAGGAAACCTCACAACAAGCATAAAACATAGTTGTAATAAACATGTGCAGTCCATTGAGTAAAATTAGTAGGGAGGAGAGATACCATCTGGAGAGTAAAGCAAGCTTACCTCTATTGATCAGGTACCGAGCCCTTACATTTTAGAGAACTGAGCTTATTCTTTATATTACATATAGGTTATAGCTCTTAGTCCTTGATTAGCAGGAATGGTACTAAAAGATAACCGCAAACCAGGGGGATTTTTTCTTTTGTAGGCAATGAGGGTGGGTGACACCAAAGGTGTCAATAGGGGGAAGAAAAGAAAAGAGTAAAGGAGGGGCAATAGAGGGGAAGTAAGAGGGGAGGGTGGAGGGATGTGGAGTTCCGGCAAGGCCGACTACCCTAGACTCCAAATAATCTTAAGTCAAGCTACTCAAATGCAGGACTTGTACTCGTCTGAAAATTGGAACAGGTTCCAATGTGTCCAGCGGGTGTTGTGCTCCTCCTCCTTTTCCCCTAAAGCAGCTGTGAGATGTTCCATCCGCTGAATATCGCAAACCCTAGCGAACCACTGCAACACTGTCGGTGGGGATTGCTGCTTCCACATGCTGGGGACACACGCCCTGGCTGCATTTAAGAGCTGTTTCAAAAGAGATTTGCGGTAACGCTTACAGGACATGGGAGTCAGATTTAGAAGTACTGCTGCCGGGTTATCATGTAAAGCAACATTAGTAAGCTTGTGAACGATGATTTTCTCCAGAAAGGGGTCAGGACTGGGCATTCCCAGAAGATGTGAAGCAATGTGCCTGTCAGTAGAAACCAAAACGTGTAGCGCTAAATGGAAGAGGCACCTTCAAACTAATGAGGTGGAGAGCCAATGCCCTACATACAGTTTAACTAGAACACAGATAAATGTCTCACATTAGAAAAACTTAAATTGGTATAAATATGATTTAAATAAAGAAGTCTGTGAATTAGAAACTGAATGGGTCACCACTTGTGAGTGATGTATAAAGCACCTTCACCGGCATAAGGCCATAAAGTCTTTGAAAAGATGATGTACAGCTGGTTCTTAAAAGTCCCACATATCTATGTTGGATAGTGCATGGATGGACCAGCTCTAAAACATCACACCACAGTGTCTTCACAAACGTGCAATTCACTCAGACGGTAAAGATGGAGGCTTACCGGAGGGTTTGAACCCAAGACAGTGTATACTGTGAGGGTCAAACCGGCTTTTATTGCTCACTGGCAATAGTGGGAAGACCTTGACAGCCTGAAGGGATCACAGGGGGTTCGTGAAGGCGTATCTTCTCCAAATATAACAATGGATCGCCTCGCATATGGCTCATAAAGGGTATGAAAAGGGCCACATAGTGTGATACCGTAGAAACCGTATTTTATTAAAAAAGAAGAAATACACTTACATGTTTAAGATGATAAGATGATAAAAAGCGCTTGTACATAAAAGACAGACACAACAGGGGGAAACAGATTTTGATTCATGGTTCAAATACTTTTAAAGGTACTTATCTCTAAGAAAAATAACAGACTCCAGGTCATTGATAGAGAAATTAAGGATCTAAGGGACAAACTTTCGATCCATAAAAACTCTCAGGAGTATAATTCCCTTTCTTCTAACCTTCTGGGACATTTAGAGAAAGAGGACCGGGATCAAAAAATAAAGAAACAAAAGAAATATTCTAGGGACGCAGGAGACTACAAGAACCATGTGGTCTTCGGCTGGCAAAAACTCCTTCAGGTCACTCCACCTATGGAGGTCTCTTCTAATACTACAGAGGGTACAACACCATTAGGTGACCCCTTAACATTGAACGCCTCTACTGTACAATCTCATCCTACGGGTGTCCATTCCCGGGGTCGTGGTCCCCAGAGAGGTGGAATCAAACGTGACGGGGTATCTCGTGTTTCCCAACAACGGATTCAACATTATAGCCCTCAAACTTCCCATAGGGGTAGAAATAATTTCAGAGGGAAAAGGGGGGGTAGGGGTAATTCTCACAACATGATACACCATCCAGATACCCACTCTCAACACGTTCCATACTATCCCTCTCCTAGAGAATATAGAGCAGGTCCAGATTTTCAGCACAGAGAGGAGTCTTATCATCGGTATTCCTCTCCTATACGCACCTATAACAGGTATTCACCCCTTAGGGAGGTCTACAGTCCCGAACGTAGAAGAGAGGATTATGATCAAACTCCATACATACATAATCCTTACACACATGGGAACCAGGTTTTTCGCGAGGCTCCACACTCGAGAAAAAGAGGCCCAGACCAAAGAGAGGGTGCAGAGGGGGGAGGAGAGTACAAAGAAGAAAAAAGACAAAGAGTATAAGAGGCCAAGGTGTCTACAATTTAAGCTCACAAACCCTCACGGAAGCTGAACTATCTATATTAGACAAGGGTCTCAAATATGCCCCCCCTAAAAAACTGGATAAGTTCCATACGTTCATGGATGTTCACAAATACATACGTAAGGTTAACATACAGAGGTATTTGGTATCTAATCCAGTTCGCACCGACTACCCGGCAGCCACGTCAGGAACCGTTCATTCTGGTTTATCCAATCCCTCTCTTTTCTCCCCCCCCAGTCCCCACAGCGCCTGCTGTAAAAATCTTTAGGGACCTCGTCTTACGTGATTTAGCCAGATTACCAATGAAACGTACTTACCATCCTCCATTGTTAAAAGGAGGTATGGAGTCTCTATGCGCACGTAAAGATCTGGTGGTCCGCCCAGCCGACAAAGGAGGGGGAATAGTGATTTTGGATAAAAGCCAATACGAAACAGAAATGCATCGCATTCTGAATGAACCGGGTACCTACCAAATATTACCTAATAATCCCACACATAAATACAAACAAAAACTTCATCAGCTTGTTTCAAAGGGCTATGAATCGAATATCTTGAACAAAAGAGAAAGAGACTTTTTGATTCCTACAGCTCCCCGAATCCCTACTATATACTATCTGCCGAAAGTCCACAAAGATCCAGTCTGCCCCCCTGGTAGGCCAATTGTAAGTGGTATCAATTTCATTACAGCCAGAGTAGGCAAATATATAGATTTTTTTTCTACAGCCTCTAGTGAAGAAAACACCTTCATATCTGAAAGACACCAGTTCCACAATTAAACTCCTCGAAAACGTCACTGTACAGGATGGCTATATCATGGCCACTGCTGACGTGGCATCATTGTACACGTGCATACCACACGATAAGGGCATCGACGCTGTTAAGCACTTTTTGGCCCAGGAACATTCTCTGGCGTCTTTTCAGTGTGACTATCTTGTGGAGTTACTAGAGTTCGCAGCCAAACATAATTACTTTTGGTTTAACCACAATTTTTATCTCCAACAACGTGGAGTGGCTATGGGGGCGAAATTCGCACCTAGTCTCGCGAACCTATTCATGGCCAAGTGGGAGGAGGATGTCGTCTATGTCCATGAAACCAGTTCTCTGGTTCTGTGGACCAGGTACATAGACGACATCCTTCTCCTATGGAATGGCACCATGGAGACACTCGAGGAGTTCTTTGTGAGTTTGAACGCAAACGATAGAGGTATATCTCTGTCTTATGAAGCTAGTGAAACGAAAATCCACTTTTTAGACTTACAGATAGAGATAATAAATAAGCAATTTAGATTCAGCACATATTTCAAACCCACAGACCGCAACGGGTTCATTCCTGTAGATAGTTGTCATCATGTCTCATGGCTTAATGCGGTCCCTCGGAGCCAGTTTTTGAGACTCCGACGGAATTGCACGGACACAGAAGTATTTCTTGAACAGGCCAAGATTTTAAAATCTAGATTCATGGATAAGGGTTACGATACTGATGGCCTAGATCAGGAAATCCAAAGAGCTATCAACACAGATAGGAAATCCCTACTGGAAGTTAAACCTATGAGAGAACCTGACGGGAAATTTAGGTGGGCCATGCTGACGGCTTTTTCAACACAGCACAGACAAATCAAAAATATTATGAGAAAACATTGGGGCGTCCTCAAGCAAGACAACATTCTGGGTCCACTTATCCCAGAAGAAGCCAATGTTATTTTTAGGGGTGTACCATCACTAAAAGGTTGGATAGCCCCTAATATCATAAACCCCCCCACCCGCCCCTCTTTCTTTCATGACTGGACTGGCTTTTTTCCTTGCAGGAAATGCGTGGTATGCCAGCATAATGCTGTTAGAACACGTAAAGTGACAGAGTTCGCTTCCACGGCGACGGGAAGGAGATACACTATAAAACCGTTCTGCACATGCAGCACGAAATTTGTAGTGTATCTCATTACCTGCCCCTGCCTTAAACAGTATATAGGCCGCACTACCAGGACATTCTCGATTAGGATGGGGGAACACATCGCCCTAATTAAAAGTAGAGACCCCAAACACACGGTCCCGAGACATTACAAAGAATTCCATGGTGGAAATCCAGAGGGATCACAGTTTGTCATTATTGACAAATACACACCACCTTGGAGAGGAGGTGCGAAAACAAGGGGGGTATCCCGCCTGGAAATGTTTTGGGCATATGAGCTACAGACTTTTGCCCCTCTAGGGCTTAATGTAGAGATAGATGTCAATGCTTTTCTAGACGAATCATAAGGTGTACAGTCTACGTTTTTATAATTTACGATTTGCAGGCACATCTGTATGGTCTGATTTTTGAATATGTTCTTTATTGGATAGTAACTATAGATGTTATAGATGTGAATTATGTAGACTCATGTGAATCCAGTTCATTGAATTCCCTTTACTGAATATGATGTATGGGTTTTACACATATGCACCTCCTTGTATCTTCTGGCTCTTATAGATTTTATACACGGCCTGGTTCCACCAGGTTTCCCATAATTTTTTGAACGGGATATATAGAGTATACATCTGCACATATGGAGACACATTTAGGTTGATTAATATTTCGCATAACCATTTGGACCGAGCAGTGGGAGTGGCCTTACATGTATTGTTACTTTTTCAAATTTAACAACTAAGGCTGCGCCCACGAGTAATCAACCGTCATAAGAACACGTGTTTCTTTCATTAATAAGTATGTTGGTATATTCCTAAATGTGCCAATTTGCTTTTACTGGTTGCACGATATATGGTGGAACGCATGCTTCCGGTTGTTCCATTGAAACTGGAACGCAAGCCATCCCACATTGAGGCTATCTCTAACTTGCTGTTGCATCGAGAGCTTCCGGCCAACCACTGGTGGAACGCAAGCTACGAGATCCATAGAAGCGCACTTCCGCTCTCGCGTCATGACGTCACAGCGTCATAACGCAAGATTTGCCAGGATCTGTCTCCGCACACATTGGGAGACAAACTAATGCTTCAAAAACCACAAACACAAGTGGTTACTTAATTCAAGATCACTTTCATTACATCATGTAAATGGAAACCTCGGTAACATTAGATACATGGTGAACACTAGGCCACAACACTGGGAGGTGGAACGCACAGCACACCCACCAAATGGAGGCCTGGAACGCACGCGGGTCCGCCATCTTGGGCAACCCAGAAGTGCCAATTTACGGAATTGAATGGGCTGGAGTCACATCAAGAGGATTACAGTACCTATATTAGGGAGTCAGGCTGCAGTGGAGGGTACCCCAGGACGAAGTCTTTTCAGACGAAACGCGTCGGGAGGACTCCACTGCCGCCTTCTTTTATGTACAAGCGCTTTTTATCATCTTAAACATGTAAGTGTATTTCTTCTTTTTTAATAAAATACGGTTTCTACGGTATCACACTATGTGGCCCTTTTTATACCCTTTATGAGCCATATGCGGGGAGATCCATTGTTATATTTGGAGAAGATACGCCTTCACGAACCCCCTGTGATCCCTTCAGGCTGTCAAGGTCTTCCCACTATTGCCAGTGAGCAATAAAAGCCGGTTTGACCCTCACAGTATACACTGTCTTGGGTTCAAACCCTCCGGTAAGCCTCCATCTTTACCGTCTGAGTGAATTGCACGTTTGTGAAGACACTGTGGTGTGATGTTTTAGAGCTGGTCCATCCATGCACTATCCAACATAGATATGTGGGACTTTTAAGAACCAGCTGTACATCATCTTTTCAAAGACTTTATGGCCTTATGCCGGTGAAGGTGCTTTATACATCACTCACAAGTGGTGACCCATTCAGTTTCTAATTCACGGACTTCTTTATTTAAATCATATTTATACCAATTTAAGTTTTTCTAATGTGAGACATTTATCTGTGTTCTAGTTAAACTGTATGTAGGGCATTGGCTCTCCACCTCATTAGTTTGAAGGTGCCTCTTCCATTTAGCGCTACACGTTTTGGTTTCTATTGATTTGTTGGGCAATTATTCTTTTTGCGGTGTTAGCGGCTTATCATTTTCAGAGCAAGCGCAAATTTACTACTGCTGTGGTTTTAATGTGCCTGTCAGGAAAGGGTCCATCCGCTGGTAAGATATATCATTTGGCGTGCAGTACTGGGGTCCACCAGCAGGTGTCTCCTGGCAGTTTGGAACTGTCAGGGGAATCTTTCCCTGCTGGTGTTATTTCATCTTTTGGCCGCAGTACTGACGTCCACCAGCGGATGGATCCTGGCAGTATGGAGCAGACAACACTCCCTGCGCTCAGGTGTTACATGAAGACAATTATTGTCAGTCCCATAAATACCCGGCAAGCCCTCACATGCTTGCTTTGGTATCTCTCTCCTTGAGCCCTGACCTTGTTTGCCTGTTACCCGATCCTGAGCCTGCATCTGACCTTGTTCCGTGCTTATCCTGACCTGGTCCCTCCTGTGTTCCTGTACCCTTTCCTTACCCTTCAGCCCGATCCATCCCCTCCCTGTCCTGTTGGTTCCCAGTCCCTCATCTACTGATCTCCCGTGTATGACCTTGGCCTGTCTAATGTTTACTTTCCTGGAACATCCCTTGTCTTTCTGCTGATCTGCTGTGTATGACCCTGGCCTGGCTGACATCTGTGATTCTGGTACTGCCCCTTGCTGTATATACTGTTGTTGTTGGTGGGTTTGTTGGGTTAGTTGTGCACTGTTTGTATTTTCTTATTTATCACCTATCTTAATAAATATCATTACTATTCACTTTTCATGCGTTTTTGGTTATCTCTGTGCAGTCCACACAGTCTGGTCTACTAACTCTTCTGACAGTATACCAAGGCCATCCCTGACCAGACGTGGTTGCACTGAGAAACCATCCTGGTACGGTGGGCGCGCAAAAGATGGACTTTAATGAAATTGTCTATTATTCTCTGCTGGCGGCAGAGGATAATGAATATTGCCGCCAGACTCTTAAAGAATGGACCAGTGACCAACTGCTGGAAATGATCAGCCCATTTTCTAGTAGATCAGGGTCATATGTTATTTTAGGATGTTCAGTCTTTGATCCAATTATGTGCAAAGCCAGCCTTGTCATGCTTTCCCGAAGGAAGTGATGATTTCTCCCCTCCTTTCAGTTGTGACCAGGTTGAATCCCTGGTATGGTTGTTAGAGGATGATCCGGCTTTTTTGATGAACATTATTCCTCTTGTTCCCAGCAGGTGTTATCCGATTGCATTCGTTCAGTACAATCTCTGATTAGACAGGCTGTATGTGAACCAACTTTTGTTCAACCTGTGTTACAAGCATGGTCAGATCTCCTGCATTTAGCTAAGCCACAGCAATCCAGCCCTGCCATTAGTCACCTACCTTGCCAAGAATCTTTCTCCCAGTCACCCATGGCAACCTCAGCTACAGTCCAGTATACACAGCTTCCCACTAAGTACTATTACCCAGTCTCTACTCACTGCACCTATCCTGCTTTCAATCCACCTGCCTCTTCTCTTCCACCTATAACAATCCCACAAACCCCTCCTCCAGCCACTGTTCCCTGGTCTTCCTCTTGCCCAGTTACATCCCTTTCTTACAGCCCTGCAATTAACTACGAGGCTGCGCTGGCTAAACCAAAAAAGAAACAAAAGTTCTTTCCTACCCACACGATCCTGCCAGTAACCCAACTTGCTTCCACACCAACCAACCTGCTCCAGTCGGCTTGCATGCCAGCTAAACCTGATAACCCACCTGATCCTGCCAAACCTCTGCCTGCTATCCAGCCAGTGTCTCCACCTGAAGTTTCTGTGCCCCAATCTGATGTTCCCGCTTTCCAGTCTGATGTGCCCACCTTCCAGCCGGATGTCTCAGTGCTTGCCTCCCAGCTGGATGTCTCGGTGTTTGCCTTCCAGCTGGATGTCTCGAAGCTTGCCTTCCAGCCGAATGTCTCAGTGCTTGCCTTCCAGCCGGATGTCTTGTGCCTGCCTTCCAGCTTGATGTCTCTGCTTTCCAGTCTGATGTGCCTGCTTTCCAGTCTGATGTGCCTGCTTTCCAGTCTGATGTGCCCGCTTTCCAGTCTGTCCTGATGTCTGCCTTCCAGCCCGAAGTCTCAGTGCCTGCTTTCCAGTCCGATGTGCCTGCTATCCAGTCCGATGGGCCTGCCTCCCAGTCTGATGTCTTGATGCCTGCCTTCCAGCCTGAAGTCTCGGTGCCCGCTTTTCAGTCTGATGTGCCCGCTTCCCAATCTGATGTCTTGATGCCTGCCTTCCAGCCTGATGTGCCTGCCTTCCAGCCTGATGTGCCTGCCTTCCAGCCTGATGTGCCTACCTTCCAGCCTGATGTGCCCACTTTCCAGTCTGATGCGCCCGCTTTCCAGCCTGTTGTCTCAGTGCCTGCCTTCCAGCCTGTTGTCTCAGTGCCTGCCTTCCAGCCTGTTGTCTCAGTGCCTGCCTTTCAGCCTGATGTCTCGAAGCTTGCCTTTCAGCCTGATGTCTCGAAGCTTACCTTTCAGCCTGATGTCTCGGTGTCTGCCTTTCAGCCTGATATCTCGCTGCCTGCCTTCCAGCCTGATGTCTTGGTTCCTGCCTTCCAGTCTGATGTCCCTGCTTTCCAGCCTGATGTGCCCGCTTTCCAGCCTGATGTGCCCGCTTTCCAGTCTGATGTGCCCGCTTTCCAGTCTGATGTGCCTGCCTTTCAGCCTGATGTCTTGAAGCTTGCCTTTCAGCCTGATGTCTCGGTGTCTGCCTTTCAGCCTGATGTCTCAGTGTCTGCCTGATGCCTGATGCCTGCCTTCCAGCCTGATGTCTTGGTGTCTGCCTTCCAGCCTGATGTGCCTACCTTCCAGTCTGATGTGTCCGCTTTCCAGTCTGATCTGCCCGCTTTCCAGTCTGATCTGCCCGCTTCCCAGTCTGATCTGCCCGCTTTCCAGCCTGATCTTCCCGCTTTCCAGCCTGATGTTCCCGCTTTCCAGCCTGATGTTCCCACTTTCCAGCCTGATGTTCCCGCTTTCCAGCCTGATGTTCCCGCTTTCCAGCCTGATGTTCCCGCTTTCCAGCCTGATGTTCCCGTTTTCCAGCCTGATGTTCCCGTTTTCCAGCCTGATGTTCCCGTTTTCCAGCCTGATGTTCCCGTTTTCCAGCCTGATGTTCCCGTTTTCCAGCCTGATGTTCCCGCTTTCCAGCCTGATGTTCCCGCTTTCCAGTCTGATGTTCCCGCTTTCCAGTCTGATGTGCCCGCTTTCCAGCCTGTTGTCTCAAAGCTTGCCTTTCAGCCTGATGTCTCGATGCCTGTCTTCCAGCCTGATGTCTTGGTGCCTGCTTTCCAGCCTGATGTGCCAGCTTTCCAGCCTGATGTGCCAGCTTTCCAGCCTGATGTGCCAGCTTTCCAGCCTGATTTGCCAGCTTTCCAGCCTAATGTCTCGGTGCCTGCCTTCCAACCTGTTGTCTCGGTGCCTGCCTTCCAACCTGTTGTCTCGGTGCCTGCCTTCCAACCTGTTGTCTTGGTGCCTGCCTTTCAGCCTGATGTCTCGATGCCCGCCCTCCAGCCTGATGTCTTGATGCCCGCTTTCCAGCCTGATGTGCCTGCTTTCCAGCCTGATGTGCCTGCTTTCCAGTCTGATGTGCCCGCTTTCCAGTCTGATGTGCCTGCCTTTCAGCCTGATGTCTCGAAGCTTGCCTTTCAGCCTGATGTCTCAGTGTCTGCCTTTCAGCCTGATGTCTCAGTGTCTGCCTTTCAGCCTGATGCCTGCCTTCCAGCCTGATGTCTTGGTGTCTGCCTTCCAGCCTGATGTGCCTACCTTCCAGTCTGATGTGTCCGCTTTCCAGTCTGATCTGCCCGCTTTCCAGCCTGATGTTCCCGCTTTCCAGCCTGATGTTCCCGCTTTCCAGCCTGATGTTCCCGCTTTCCAGCCTGATGTTCCCGCTTTCCAGCCTGATTTTCCCGCTTTCCAGCCTGATTTTCCCGCTTTCCAGTCTGATGTTCCCGCTTTCCAGTCTGATGTGCCCGCTTTCCAGCCTGTTGTCTCAAAGCTTGCCTTTCAGCCTGATGTCTCGATGCCTGCCTTCCAGCCTGATGTCTTGGTGCCTGCTTTCCAGCCTGATGTGCCTGCTTTCCAGCCTGATGTGCCAGCTTTCCAGCCTGATGTGCCAGCTTTCCAGCCTGATGTGCCAGCTTTCCAGCCTGATGTACCAGCTTTCCAGCCTGATGTACCAGCTTTCCAGCCTGATTTGCCAGCTTTCCAGCCTAATGTCTCGGTGCCTGCCTTCCAACCTGTTGTCTCGGTGCTTGCCTTCCAACCTGTTGTCTCGGTGCCTGCCTTCAAACCTGTTGTCTTGGTGCCTGCCTTTCAGCCTGATGTCTCGATGCCCGCCTTCCAGCCTGATGTCTTGATGCCCGCTTTCCAGCCTGATGTGATTGCTTTCCAGCCTGATGTGCCCACTTCCCAGTCTGATGTGCCCACTTCCCAGTCTGATATGCCCGCTTTCCAGCCTGTTGTCTTGATATTGGTGCCCCAGTCTGTTAAACCAATGCCCGTTACTCTGCTTGCTGAGTCAGTGCCTGTTACACAGCTTGCCAGTAGGGAGCCCGCTGCCCAGCTCAATGACCCTGATGTGCCAGCTGTCTGCCCAGATTTGCCTGACGACCAACCTGAAATACTCTCTTCCACCGTTCTGCCCGATGCCATAGACTGTGGACAATTAAGACTAGTTGGAGCGTTCGGAGGCCGCTCCTTTAGGGGGGTACTGTCAGGAAAGGGTCCGTCCGCTGGTAAGATATATCATTTGGCATGCAGTACTGGGGTCCACCAGCAGGTGTCTCCTGGCAGTTTGGAACTGTCAGGGGAATCTTTCCCTGCTGATGTTATTTCATCTTTTGGCCGCAGTACTGACGTCCACCAGCAGATGGATCCTGGCAGTATATAGCAGACAACACTCCCTGCGCTCAGGTGTTACATTAAGACAATTATTGTCAGTCCCATAAATACCCGGCAAGCCCTCACATGCTTGCCTTGGTATCTCTCTCCTTGAGCCCTGACCTTGTTTGCCTGTTACCCGATCCTGAGCCTGCAACTGACCTTGTTCCGTGCTTATCCTGACCCGGTCCCTCCTGTGTTCCTGTACCCTTTCCTTACCCTTCAGCCTGATCCATCCCCTCCCTGTCCTGTTGGTTCCCAGTCCCTCATCTACTTATCTCCTGTGTATGACCTTGGCCTGGCTAATGTTTACGTTTCTGGAACATCCCTTGTCTTTCTGCTGATCTGCTGTGTATGACCCTGGCCTGGCTGACATCTGTGATTCTGGTACTGCCCCTTGCTGTATATACTGTTGTTGTTGGTGGGTTTGTTGGGTTGGTTGTGCACTGTTTGTATTTTCTTATTTATCACCTATCTTAATAAATATCATTACTATTCACTTTTCATGCGTTTTTGGTTATCTCTGTGCAGTCCACACAGTCGGGTCTACTAACTCTTCTGACAGTGCCAATCTGCGTACCACATCTCCAACACAGAGGGCTGTGTCCTGGGAATATGTAAGAGGTAAAGCAACCTTGGCATAATATTCATCTTTAAAACGTTGCATCTACCAAACCATGAAACTGCCAAGTTCCTCCATCTGTCTAAATCTGAGGAAAAAATACCCAAGAGGGGTGGAAGTTAAGTTGGTAGATTAGATGTAGATTCAAAGGAATCTTGGTGCCTAAATATTGAATTGCCTGAGGAGTCCATCGAAAGGGAATGTTGCCGCAAAGGTGAGTCTGTAAGCTAGGAGTAAGGGAGAAGTTAAGTTCCTCTGACTTTTGCAGGTTAATTTTAAAATTTGATAAATCACCATATTGGCGAATAGCCTGTGAAGATATGAAATATATGAACCATATCTTTCTATGTATCCAGAGTTCCTCTTCAACATGAATTTATATTTCTTATTATTCTTGTTTTTCTCTAAGATGTTTCTGAATTCTTTTGGTATTGCAACACAAGTGGCTGGCCAGTTGACAATTAAATGTTCTGCCAATGACCTGACACAATTCTCGGAAAGGATGTGATATGGGAAGATGTTGACATAGAAAGTCCCTGTCTAAAAGTCAAATTAACCTTTCCCAGATAATTATTCTTCTTTTTCTGTCAAAATAATTTGTTAATTAAAAATAAAAAAGAAAGAAGGACGGCGCCCTCTAAGTGCAGCATGTATGTTAAAAATATTTATTACAATAAATAAAAACACTCACATTTGAGTTGCTAAAAACCAGCATGTAAAGTAGTTTCATCCGCGTGCTCTCGGGGGATGTGGGTGTCACGGGCCAGTGGAGGGGTTCCTGGGATGTGGGTCCTGTAACCTGAGTCCTGGTAGCTGTTCCAGTGGTGCCGAGGGTCCTCAGAGCCTCCGGGCGGCCAGGATATCGGCCATGGATCCTCCGTGGAGCGCCGTGCTGACCTGCGTCTTCACTTCCGGGAGCGGGGTGAGGCGGGCGGTGCTTCGCGTTCGGAGCATGCGTGCTCCTTCATCAGCCTCCACATCCCCCGAGAGCACGCGGATGAAACTACTTTACATGCTGGTTTTTAGCAACTCAAATGTGAGTGTTTTTATCTATTGTAATAAATATTTTTAACATACATGCTGCACTTAGAGGGCGCCGTCCTTCTTTCTTTTTTATTTTTTCCAGAGCTTCTTCTAGCTTTTATAGACTGGCTGCCTTCCATTTATTCAGCATCATTTTATCCTCACATGGACTAATACCCGAACTTGTTGTGAAACATTAACTACCACCATCAAGTTCCCCCTCTCAGGAACCCCCAACCCACCCCCTTCGCCCCACCATTTTTAGTTATATGTACTCGGCTACCTCCATTGTGCGCCATATTAACCCCTTGATCGTTAATTAAAAATAGTCAGGTCACGATATCCCAAAAACTGGCCAAAAGCTGTGTTGACATACTTGGTGAAATGCGTACTTATGACGTGTAACTTTGGGCTTTTGCCCGCCATAGAATGTAATGCTAGGAGTTTCTATAAAAGTCTGAAACCACTTGTAATCTGTATCACGATCGACTTAGATGTGATCCACTGTACAGTGCATATTCTGAAGTAAACATGCATGAGACGAATGCAGCTCTATTGGCGTTGATGTCCTTTATTTCAAGGTTCAACTTAACATTTGGTGACCCCGATTAGTGTCTTCTTGTCTGCATCTCCACCACCGGCTCCCCACCCTCCCCAGGACGGACAGCAGCAAAGAGGCCTCAGGTGAGAAAACTTTTATTTTCTCATTATAAATACTGTCTTTTCTGTGCAGTGTTGAGGGGCCGGTTGGGGGAGTGCAGCCACAGAAGCTAAACATGTTTCCTATTTGATTTTCCCTGCATTTTGTCTCTGTATGATTACTGAGAATGTTGAAGGTACCTATTACAATTTAAAGCATGCTAAAGAATGATCATTTTAAGTGCTTGCCTTTTCTCCTTGTCTCCAGAAATGACAATGTATATATATATTTTGTTAAGGGATGTATAAGTGCAGGTACCACAATTTCTAAAGAGTGAATAGAAGTTGGTGGTGGTGTTGATTTTTTTTTTTGTATGTTTTTTTTGAACATTTGTGGTCCTAAGGCATATAGGTATTGCCTTCAGCGGATAGCCACAAATGGGTGAATGATGGGTTTTTTTGAGCGTTTGTGGTCCTAAGGCGGATAGATATGGCCACAAATGAGGTGAATGACCTGCTGTATGTTCTCTGGAATAGGGAGTCTAGATAGGGACTAGCCTATTGCCACTCAGAAAGGAGACGTCCTTCTGAGAGTAGACCGAGCTAGATATCTCAACTTATGTACTGGGCTGCTGGTACACAGCCATAAAGATAAACGGTGGAGCTCTCGGTCCCAGAGTTCCAAATTATTGTCATTTCTGAAGAGATTAATGAGAAATTGTGATAAATATGGGAAATTTGCTTGAAAAAAATGTTTTGCCTGTCATGAATACATTTGGGTTAACAAAAGATAGGGCAAAAAAGTTATTGAAAATAGCAAAAGCAACAGGGCTAAGTATTGCTAAATTACAACCAAGTGCTCCTATCATCAGAATGATGGTGAGTGGAGACCCAGATGCCCTGAAACATCATGTAAAATGGTGTAAACTAACAAAAAAGGAGTATAAGAAGAACCCATCTAAATGGTGGCCACCAGAAGGGCCCCTTAATACACCTACAATTGATGCATTGTTTAATCTGCTTTTTAAAATGTCTGATTGTGGGGGTATTGAATGTTTAGCAGCCTGGGAAGAAGTATCCAAGAAAGATATAAAACCGCCCCCTATAAAATGTGCTCAGAGAAAGCTGCTTTACATGTAGAAGATGAGGATGAGATGCCCAATGCTTGGGTTTCCCCTTATGACTCAATAAGAAGGGAATTATCAGGAGCGTCTGCACCTATGGTACAGCAAGTAGAAACTACAGGAGGGGAGTCAGATAGTGATGATATAGGAGAGGCATCTGGTTATCAGCAGGCCACTCCAAGTATTATGATAGAAACCCCACAGCGTAGATACATAGGTAAAATTGTTAATAAACAGTATTCCCCCACATTATCGTAGAGAGGAACCATTCTATGATGTAGATGGTACAATGACATTTGAAAAAGATGGGGAACTGTGGCAGTACACTCCAGCAAGAGCAGATGCCTTAGCGAGATTTAATAAATTAAGTAAATCTGATACTAGTACTCCTCCAGCAAGGGAATCTAGAGATCATGCCTCACCTGTGTTAAGTAGGCAACAAGTAAAACGGTTGGGATTACTACCCCAGCCTTCCCCAAGAAGATAGACAAAGGACAAAAGAGTATTTTAAATCCAAATTAGAACCATTTGGACAAATGCCCTTGAGAGAGGAAATTTTACCTGGGGGAAGAAGATGGCCAGGGTAATTATACCGCAAGAATAGGAAAAGTTTATGTCCCCTGGAAACCCAATGAAATTAGGGCAATCATTGCTGATCTGCCCAACTTAGAGAAATGTCCAAAGAAATGGTATAAAAAGTTGATGTGGATAGAGAAAACGCAACAGGCTACATATATGGACATGTGGATCTTGATTGATTGTGCTGTGTCAGAGAAGTATATGGATGTATGGAATGTATTTGCAAGATATGCGAACATTGATGGATGTTGTGCAGAAGAAAGGTGAGGATGTGTTAGATTACTGGAATAGATTCAAAGATGCTATTCAGACGCATACTGATTGGATTCCAGATGATGAAAGTGATATGAAGCGACCAGAGTTGGTGAATGTATTGGTGGGTGGAATGTTGCCTGAGATTAGGGAAGAAATAAAGCTTCATACAGTGGGATGGAGAAAGACACCTGCCCCTGAATTAGTTGAGATTGCTCAAATAGCTTATGAAGTGTTAAGAAAAAGGAAAGACAAGGTAGAAAAGAAAGAGAAAACAAAAATGATGAATATACAACTACCAGAGGTTAAGGAAAAAGTCCCAGAGCCCAAAGGAGTACCAGTATCTACAGTACAGGTAACACCTCAGGGTGTACCGGTATCGCCCCCCCCCTTACCCACCTTCGGGAGTGGTGTATATCTCTAATTTTGGGGCACCTCGGCAAAAGCGTGGCAATTGGAGACAAAATGAGGGACAACGCATAAACCCTAGAATTCAGTCCCGATACCAACAAATCATCCCAAATAGGGTAAGACCCCCAACCCTGCAGCCTCGTGCCTTCCCCACTTGCTTCAAGTATGGATTGAGTGGACATATAGCAAGGGACTGTAGGGGGCGCTAGGATAAGGTGGGATGTGGTGACAATATAGATGACCCATTTTATCAAGCTTTAGCTGTAATTGAAGTTGATTCTGTTGATGAGCCAATGGTTGAAATTAATGTAAACGGTATTGATTTGTGTGGTCTCATAGACACAGGGGCTTCACGGTCCCTTTTGAATGTCTTTGACCCCAACTTACTACTCTCCAATGAAAGGGTTTCTTTGGTTGGAGTAAGTAATAATATAATCTCGGCAAGGGTTACACAATCGGTACCGGTGACATTGGGAGAGCATTCAACAGAACACTCATTTGTATTGTCTCCACATCCCCCCTGTAATTTATTAGGACGAGATTTACTTTCAAAAATGGGGGTAACCAATGCTTTATCTCTGGGTAAAACTGTCATTGACATACCGCATAGCTTAAAAGAGGAAGCAACTGATCTGTTGTTAATGCCTTTATTAGTAGCTGATATGGAGGGAGGAATTCCAGAAGAGGCCAAACAAAAAATTAACCCCTCCATATGGGTAACAGGAGCAAACACTCCTGGCCATATGAAAGTTGCCCCGTGCGGTTAAATAGAGACCCTACATTACCAGTACCTAAACTACCTCAATACCCCTTATCTCCTGAATCAGTTGAAGGTATTAAACCAGTAATAGAGGAGTTACTACAGGAGGGTGTTCTTACTCCTTGTAGGAGTTCTGCTAATACTGCTATTTATCCAGTTCCCAAACCTATAAAAGCAGGAGAAGGGGGCGTGTCCGGACTCTGTAGTGACAGGACGTGTTAACTGATAGCTCCGCAGAGACTATTGCAATCCACCGCCATCCTGCGAATTCTAACATTTGGTGAGCCTCCAAAACTCACCCAACAGTTGCTGAGCACCTGCTACTCCGATCCCTGGGGAAATTTCAGAGGATACCTGGCCGATCGAGTGTATCTTAGGCTGCTGCCGGCTCCTCATCTCCAAAGACTCGCCGCCATCTTGCGGCCTACGGACCCTCATCATCCCCAGGCTTAAACACTGTAATTGGCCGAACACAGAACTGCTGAATTGCCCCCATCTGCTGCGGCTGTTACAGGGGAAGGTCAGATGGTGAGCGGTCACTGTGGATGCTAGCAAACACGGAAGGATTAGCTCGGAGCGCTCGCGGCCCGCCACCATCTTGAGGCCTGTGAAGCCTCCAGCATCCCCGGGCTCGAGTACCGCAATCGGCGGTACGAGCGATAACCAACCCGGCCCAATCCAACACCATCCTACGATTCCCATACCTTGGTGAGCCTCCTAACTTCCCACATAAGTCACTGGACACCTGATACATCTGCCCCTGGGGAAATTACTGAGTCTCGCTGGCCGATTGAGTTGCTATTAGGCCGCGGCCGGCTCCTCACAACAGAGACTCGCCGCCATCTTGCGGCCCACAGGCCTTCACCGTCCTCAGGCTCGAGTGCCGTGATCGGCCGAATTAAGAGACAACGAATCGCCAAAAGCTACTAATATTCTCCCGGGGGAGGATCAGTAGGGGTACAGACACAGTGCAAGCCGGCAAATATAGTGAAAAATACCTCAGACCACTCGCGGCCCGCCGCCATCTTGAGGCCTGTGAAGCCTCCAGCGTCCCCGGGCTTGAGTTCCGCAATCGGCGGTACGAGCGATAACCAACCCGGCCCTTCTTATTTCAGACACATCCGGATGATAGATGCATGCTGTAGAGACCCTGAAGGCCGGAAAAGATTAGGAAAAGCTGATCTCGGACACCCACAGCCTGCCACCTTTTCTTCAGACCACCACCTAGGAAAGGCTGAGGCTCTGGCCTACCTATAGCAGACGGTGGCCATCTTCCTAACTCAGGGACACCTTAATTGCTTTTTCTTCCACCCTTCCTAATACCAAGTGGACCTTTCTTCCACTAAACTTGGTGAGCTACTTTCATTAACCTTCATCTTTCGGTGTGGCCTGACCCTCCATGAAGATGGCAGCTTAACTCCTCAGCCCCCGCCATCACACGACCTACGACCAGTATAACGGAGGTTAAACTGAGATACAACCTTCTTAAAACATGGGAACCGCATCCAGGAACACATCCGCATCCCGTTCCAGATCGCCGAGGGAACAGCCTGACAACCCCGGGCACAATATCCCTGACATGTTCCGATCGAGCAGAGGAAACATGGCGTCTTCCCACCACAGAAGCGCCCAGGCCGCATCTTCCTCACAGGGCACACCACCAGTAGCTCTACCTAACAGCCAAATAGGGGAGAATGCCACAGAAGAGCTCCCCCAGCATCATTTAAACATAAGCGACTTACGGATGATCGCCACGGACATAAAAGACGCCCTCGCAGCAGCCGTATCTGAACTCCGTTTAGACATCCGTGCCTTGACGGACAGGGTAGCGCTGACAGAACGATCGGCAGAGCAGCAAGACCTTCAAATCCGCAAAACCACCAGACAAGTAGACACACATACCCTCCAAATGAGGGATATGCAGAGGCATCTCGAAGACCTCGATAACCGGGGCAGAAGACGGAACCTAAGGATACGGGGGCTCCCTGAGACGATTGAGGGGGATCAACTCTTGCCCTCAGTAACTAGCCTGTTCAATGGCATAATGCATAGGCCGCAGCAGACACCGGTTGAATTTGAACGGATCCACCGTGCACTGAGACCCAAAGGAAAAGCCACTGAACCCCCCAGGGACGTGATTTGCTGTCTGGTGAACTACAAGGTTAAGGAAGACATCTTACGCCAGGCCAGGAGCATCCCGCAAATCGTCCATGAAGGAAAGACGGTACAAATCTTTCAGGATCTTTCTGGCATAACCCTACAGCACCGCAGAGACCTGAAGCCGCTCCTAGACACTTTACGTACCAGAGGCATACCGTACAAGTGGAAATTCCCCTTCTGCCTCGCGGCATCCTCGCAAGGGCGCTCGGCGTTCCTCAGAGTACCTGAGGATCTTCCCCAGTTCTGTGAAACCTTGAACATCCCCGTTGTGGAGGTACCGGAGTGGTATGCGGATTTTCGCCGCTCGGCTGTCCGTAGAGAACGCCAGCCTGAAGAACCTATGGAGACCCTGAATGCAGGACACAGGAGGAGACGGTCGCCTTCTGCCCCGACGTACCATGGCACCTCCCACTATCATCGTCGGGAATTCAGTGCAGCAACCTCGCCCACCTCGAGAAGGGCCAGACGGGACCGTTAACAGGTCAGAGAAGCGCCTAATGTCACAGATGCCCAGCCACGTAGTTATGCCATGTTAGGCGAACAGTTATCTTTATCTTTATTAAAACAGAATAGTGAGTGCTTGTGCTCAACTGCTGACAACTTTCCTAAAACGGTCATCACAGGGCGAGATTTACTGCGTAAGCGCAGACCGTTAGGCCTTGTATGGAATCCGCCAATGGGACTGTATGCTCCCCCTTAGCGGCCTACCCCATGCCTAGATGGATTGAGGTATGAGCGGCTGCCTACAACCCCCATAATGCCTTTAGCGCTGATTCCGGAAATGACCACCTGCCTTCCTGTTGGCAGCGGAAAGAACAAGTGCTCCCTGGTCAGCGCACCTCACAGTCCCTGTCTCAACAAAGGTAACAGGTCTTCAAGTTCCGGATTCCCACTATGCACTGAAGTCATGTTTCCCCCTGTGAACCACCACCTTCTAAGAAGTTTGGGATGAGTTCATCCGATATACGGCTCAAATGCAGCATACACCGCAGTACACGTTTGTACCGGACCTAAAAACTAACGGCTAAGAAAAAATGACCACCATGTCCTACAGCCTTGCTTGCTTAATCTCCTGGGAACCCTGATACCACCAGACCGACCGGCCGATGGACTGCAGATCCCTAATACTGAAGGACATCCCACTTCACACTTTGATCTCAGAATAACAGCGGATACTCGAGCTATTGTGATCTTCTGGGAAATAAGGACACACAATGTAGCCAAAGATGCCTACTATCAAAGCCGCTGACTAACTACAGATGATTCCGCTAACCCCTTTTTCTTTACAGGTACGCCTCATAGAGTACTTTACCTGAGACATCCACTACTGGCATGGACTGCATTTTGTCTAAATTCTAAAGTTCAACAAAGGTTTTTCAAAGGTATGTTCAGCCTTATACTGTAACGGTTAGTAGACTTAAGCATAGAATAGGTCTTAAGCTCATTTACTATACTATATAGATTATATCTTATGCTCAATCTCACACCCTGGAATCTTTGTTGCATATCCCCACAGACAATGCTGCGATTCCAGAGGTCTGAGTGACTCTTAACGAAACAAGAAAACATGACACCCTACCTTGAGCAAAGCACATACTGGTTGTTCTTCAGGGTCACTGAGGTGATTCAACCATCACCTCTTTTGCCCATCCCGTTGAACCCCAACGTCAATAGCTAGTGAACTATTAGTGTACCCCTCCTTCATTTAACTTTCATGGTCACGTGATGGTGGGGCCTACACCCCTCTCACTCACACACCACCTCATTCGTGTAAGGTCTACACCAACCCCCGCACAGCAACGGTGCAGTATAATAACCCGTTTCCCACGGGATAGGCGCTGCACCCACGCTGTACTTTTCCGATCCCTTTTCTAGACTCGAGAAGGCGGGATAATCAAGGTATTGATTATCTCCGTAATCTCTTCGGATAATCAAAAAACCCCCTTTTTTTTTTTTTTTTTGTGATTGATGGCTATGGATCTTAATCACGCACCAGATGATAAGGAGCTATCTCCCGCTCTTCTAAATCTTCGATCCATCAACATACGCGGTCTGAACACACCAGAAAAACGTTCCCTCTAACTTTCCTCTCTACACAAGTCCCGAACCCATATTGCTCTGATCCAAGAAACACATTTCAGAACAGACACAATTCTCAAATTACAGGACCGGCATTTCCCGACAATTTATCACGCATCTAATGATGAGGCCAAATCGAAAGGGGTGTGCATCCTCATATCTAAAAACTGCCCACTTATTGTTTCAGATACCCATAGAGACCCCCTTGGGAGATATATTTTCTTAAAAGGCACCCTACATGAGCAACCAATAACTATAGCAAACCTGTATGCTCCAAATTCGCGACAAGTCTCCTTTTTCCGCGACACTCTTCAGACACTCACGTCCTTTCGATCAGGTTTGTTAATACTTGGAGGTGACTTTAACGTCCCGTTAAACCCTAACCTTGATACATCCAATGGTCACTCTTCCCTCACATACAGAGCCCTTCGGGCCATAAAACAGCAACTGAGAAGCTTACTATTGCACGATACCTGGCGTACTTTGTACCCTAATGAAAAAGATTTTACCTTTTACTCCCCACCACACTCTAAGTACTCACGGTTAGACTATTTTTTCATTTCCCAAGACGAACTACCAATGGTCAAAAAATCCACCATTGAACCCTCGGTCCTATCAGATCACAGTCCCATATCATTGACTTTACAACTGCCTGCTAAAAGAATGCACTCCCCGATATGGCGTTTAGACAATTCCCTCCTATCCGACATTGCTGTTACAAACTCGATTTCCCATCAACTTACCAAGTACTTCATGGAAAATGGCGAGGGAGAGTCCACACCTGAAGTGGTATGGGCAGCCCACAAATGTGTGGTACGAGGCATACTCATCTCTGCAGCCGCACAACGCACCAAACTTCGAAAAGCAAAAATAGAGGAACTGACTAAACTTATCGCGCATTTAGAACAAAAACACAAGCAATCCTTAGCTTCTGAGGCACTTACTGGCCTAACGCAAGCCAGAAATGATTTATTAGCAGAACTACACAAACGATTAAAGCGCAAATACATTTTACAGCGGAAATGTTTTTATGAATTTGGTGATAAGTCAGGAAAGCTCCTCGCAAGAGCACTGCAGGCCAAGAGAGCAGCACATACCATACACACAATCAAAGACCCTTCTGGTATACGTCATGTTACCTCTGAAGCCATAGCACATCAATTTGTCCAATACTTCACAAAATTATATAACTTACGACCCCCCCATATGCCAAATTCCCTAGAGGATAGACAGGAAGCTATCAACCAATTCCTAGCCCAGTACGCCCCGACCCCACTCACGGCAGAGGACGCAGAGGCACTAGACTCTCCTCTAACGACAAAGGAGCTTACACTAGCTTTACAACAGATGAAACCAGGCAAAAGTCCGGGTCCAGACGGACTTACGGTAGGATACTACAAAGCCTTTACTGACATTTTAATCCCACCTCTAGCTAAAGCGTATAACTTCCCACCTTCCAGTATTGCTACCAGAGACACATTAGAAGCACACATCTCCCTTATCCCGAAACCAGGTAAAGATGAAACCATGGTCACCAACTATCGCCCTATCTCACTATTAAACGTAGATATTAAAATGTTTGCCAAAGCCATCGCCAATCGTCTATTACCTCTACTTCCCAAACTAATATCCACAGAACAGGTAGGTTTCGTCCCCGGTCGCGAGGCCCGAGACAACACCACTAAAGCGCTAAACGTACACCATTGGATCACTACCTCTAACTCCAAAGGCTTCCTCTTATCCCTCGACGCGGAGAAGGCGTTCGACAGGGTGGCATGGGACTTCATGGAAGCTACCCTGCGCTCCATAGGACTACCTCCACATTTACTCCAGATGATCATGACACTATACTCCTCCCCGACAGCAAAAGTGAGGGTGAATGGTCGCCTGTCGAGCGCCTTCTCCGTGTCCAATGGTACTAGACAGGGATGCCCCTTATCCCCACTAATTTTCATTATCACTCTAGAACCATTCCTCCGCAAACTTAGGGACAACCCGAACATCAAAGGGTTGGAAATTGACAATAAACACTTTAAAATAGCCGCTTATGCGGACGATATCCTGCTGTTCCTCACTGACCCGCTCACTACCATCCCTAACCTACTTAAAGAATTTACTCACTTCAAATTTCTCTCTAACCTACAAATAAATTTTTCAAAGTCCAAAGCTCTAAACATATCTCTACCTGATGACATAGTCACACAATGTAAACTTAACTTCCCGATTGAATGGGAACCTCATGCGCTTACGTATCTTGGCATCAAAATACCCTCTAAATTGACAGACCTATATAAACTAAACTTTTTACCCATCTTACAAACCGTCCAAGCAGATCTACAAAAATGGAGCTCGGGACCGTTTTCCTGGTTCGGAAAGACGGCGATTCTAAAAATGAACATACTTCCAAGATTGCTCTACTTATTCCAAACCATCCCTATACAACTCCCTCCTTCCTTCTTTGGCATACTTAAGAGAACATGTAGGAATTTCGTATAGTCTTCCAAACAACCCAGACTGAACTGGAACAGATTGACGTCTCCTAAACTCCAAGGAGGCTTACACATACCAGATATACAAAAATATTATTGGGTCTGTCACCTCGCTAGGATAGTTGACTGGCACAATAACAGGCCTAACAAAGACTGGATACATGTAGAAAATGCTTTTACCGCAATACCTCTAAATCTTTTACCTTGGATTAAGCAAAATAAAATACCTGATGGGGCTACACATAACCAATTCATCAATGCAACTCTAAACACTTTTAAAGCAGCCTGCAAACTACTCCAATTGACACCCACACCGGGTCCCTTGACACCTCTGGAAAACAACCCTGACTTCGTACCAGGAATACATACCAAGACCCCAACAACGGATATGAATCGCCCCAACCTTAAACTACACCAACTGTTCCAACAGGGTACTTTCATGTCTTTCCAGACCACGACTCGGACATTTCCAGACTACCACATTCCCTTTTATAAATACCTGCAGGTACGCCACTTCGCTAATAGCATCCAACCTATTGCAGACTTACACAGAGATCTTACACTCTTTGAAAGCTTTTGCAATAACCCAGAGCCCCAAAGACACCTTATCTCGTCTATATATAAACTCTTATTCACATCACAAGAAATCAAATCTGATAGCCTGATTTTACAATGGGAAAGGGACTTACATCTAGACCTCACTGCAGAAGACTGGCAACACATCCTTACTCACATACACAAGGGTTCTCTCAATATCTCCACACAGGAAAACAGATATAAAATCTTTACAAAATGGTACAGAACTCCAGATAGGATACACAAATTCCACCCAAACCTTCCCCCCCTCTGCTGGCGTTGTCACGCATCCAGGGGCACTCTTCTACACATATGGTGGGACTGTCCCCTCATTCAAAACTACTGGATAGACATACATCGACTAATTTCACAGATTACGACTTACTCGCCTGATTTCACCCCGGCCCAATACCTGCTTCATCACACCTCACTTCCACAACACACCTACAAGAAATCTCTGGTTCTCCACCTCATCAACGCAGCTACCTTATGCATCCCTGTCCACTGGAGAGATACCTCCCCCCCTACTATTCAGGAATGGATCCAGAGAGTAGACAGAATAGCTGAAATGGAACACCTTATCCATCAATCCAATGACACACCATCCAAGTTTGAACATATATGGGCCTGCTGGACCCATTTCAAATCGACCCACATCCCGCACACTTCCACTGACCCCACCCCTCAAAGGACTGGGGAGACAGTGCACACACAATCGGCTGCTTAATCCATGGAATTATCTTTGGGCTTACATTGTTCTTCCATCATTCTTTCCCCCTTCCCCCTCCCTCGTAGGACCCTCTCTACCACCCAAGGGATCACTAATGATCTGAAGGATCCCTCGCTGCCGTTCTGAGACCTGATAGGTTTCACAGTAACACCTTTTTTCAAGCTAACTAGGCAGACCCGACATGCTTTTGTCTCATATGTCCGCATATGTCCCACAATGGGCACAGATTGCTCCCAATAGGGGTGCCCAGAGGTGGAACTGAGCAAACAAGGTCGGTTAAGGATAAGGAAAGACTTTAGGAAAGAATGCAGAGGAATGGAGAAGGGTGCAAACGGGATGATAAGGAGAAGAGAAAGGAGGAATTGGAGATATGAATTAATTGAAAACAAAACAATATGCTTTAACAACGATTTTCATTTAAATTGATACTTTAAATTCCAATTATAACGACCTAAGTCACACCCTGATTTGGATGTAAATATAATTGCATTGTACTGACATAATTCACACCTTGCCTTAATTGTAGATGTAAATGCATTACTATCTATAGCGTCTGGGACGATAGCGTACTATGGTTTATTTTTTTTTATGTTTTTTTTTTTTTTTTTTTCATACCAAACTGGCAATGTATTTTAACGACAAGGGAATCTCACACAGATATAGTTTACCATAACTTAAGGCTTATTCCCCCGCTACGTAGGAAACCACCTACAAAATCTCTGAATGAAGCTCCCTTGTTCTTTTGTTCATACTATGTTATTGTACTTATTATGTCGTACAACATTCTGTACTGTTTTACTTGGCTATGGGCCAATATGTGACATTTACTTACATGCTTTCATTTCTGTAACCTATGTGTAAACCCAATAAAATTATACTTTAAAAAAAAAAAAATAAAAGCAGGAGAAAGAAGCTATCACTAAAACGAATGAATATTGAATTTTACAGAATCTGAGAGATTAATAAGGATAGAGATAAAAATAAATAATAATGAATGTATAACAAGTTCCCATACCTGGAAAAGCAGCACTGCATATGAAAAGTATTAAGGTGCAGGTCTTAGCTGTTCAAATTAGAAGGGAAAGATGAGCTAAGTCTAGCAGAATTAAGATGTATGTTAGAAATGCCCCAAGAGTGGGGGCTCAGGTTCAGCAGATAGTGGAGTATGGTGATTTGATTATAATAAAAATTTCATTCCTTCCCTGAGCTTGCTGTCTTGAATTTGGGACAAAATACAGAACCAATGATTGATGTGTCAGTTAATGGTTTATCTATCCTGTGTTTAATAGATAAAGGCGATTCAAAGAGTTTGTTAAATATATGTGATGCCAATGTTTCCACTTTGAATCAGTAGGTAATTTTGGTCGGGGTAAGTAATGATGTAATTACTGCCAAAGTCACTGATCCTCTATAGGTAAGAATGGGAGGTCAGTGCCATAAATGTTCTTTTGTTTTATCGCCATACTCCCCTGGCAGTCTGCTAGACAGAGGTATAGTAATAAATATAGGAGTAACTATAGTTTTAACTACTGAAGGAATGGGAGTAAAACATACTTGAAGTAAAGGGAGACTTTAGATTTGCTCCTTATGCCAGCAATTTATTAACCCCAAGCAGAAGGGGCTATTGTAAATATTTATAGTGACTTAGCCTATGCTGTATGCATAGGGCATAGTTTTGCACAACTCTGGCAAGAAAGGGGTTATTTGACAGCAGCAGGAACCCCTATACAGCATAAAGAGTTAATTGTTAGATTATTGGCAGCGGTCCAGCTGCCTCTTAAAGTTGCAGTAATTAAATGTAAAGCACATACCAGAGCAGATGATAGTATATCACTTGGGAATGCTTTGGCTGATAGGTATGCTAAAGATGCTATACATTCTTATGAGCCAACTACAGCGCTTCCAACATTCCTGCTCACAGATCTTCAAGTGGATCTGAACATCCTATCAGCCCGGCAGGCAAGCTCGCCCCATACATCCTCTTGGACCACAAAGGGAGCTGTTTATGGGGCAGATGGTCTATGGAGATTAAAAAACAGACTGGTTGCTCCTCCGACATTGTTTACTTCTTTGTTTGCTTTGAGCCATGGGCCTTGCCATGTCTCAACAGGAGGGATGTGTCGGGTGGTAGCCAGAGATTGGTGGGCTCCAGGTTTTTCTGCATATGCTGCTAAACAGGTTACTGAATGTTCTATATGTCAAATGCAAAACATTGGAAAGTCAGTGCCCACTCCCATGAAGCATATTCCACATACTGAGGAGCCATTTCAAATTGTGCAAATTGACTTTTCGGATATGCCCCCTTGTGGTCGATTTAAGTATCTTTTGGTTTGCATTGATCAATTTTTGAACTGGCCAGAGGCATGGCCCACGTCAAAAAATGATGCCAGAACTATGGTAAAATGTCTGACAAGGGAATTGATCCCAAGGTTTGGTATAGGGTCAATAATTTCCTCAGATAGAGGGACACATTTTGAGAATAAACTTATGGCAGAAGTAGTGAATATTTTGGGTATGAAACAGCAATTGCATACTCCTTACAGACCTCAGGGTAGTGGGATGGTGGAACGCAGCAATCAAACCCTGAAGAGGTATTTAGCCAAAATAACTGCTAATGGACAAAGCACATGGGTAGAAGCGTTACCTATAGCCTTGGCGACCATTAGGACTACCCCTAAAGAGAAACATGGACTGTCACCTTTTGACATATTGTTTGGGCGACCGCCCAGGAGACTACATTCATCTCTTGTGCAGCCAGAGACAGTGACTTTAATAAATGGTCAAGATTCCATGATAGAATATGTTCGCAAACTGGCAAATGTGTTTTCTGATACTTTTTCCAGAGCTAAAGCAGGACAACCTGTGGACAAAAGTGAAGGAACTCATGGATTAAAGTCAGGAGATTGGGTGTATATCAAGAATCACACACCCCGGACTACTTTGTCCCCTAAGTGGAAAGGACCATTTCATGTCATTCTTGTGTCTCCTACTGCAGTGAAGCTGAAAGACTATAAGTATTGGGTGCATGGTTCACACTGTAAGAAGTCTGTGGTTCCAAAAGAGAATATAAGCCGATCTGCTGCTGGCAAGAATTGTTCTGTACCTTTACCTTCCAGGTCTCCTCCACTGACTCGTGCGTGAGCAAGAAAACTGCAGAATGAATCTCCTAGGGCCTAAGATGAATGTGAAGTTCTGGAGTGTTATCCTCTGCGGTGGAGTGGTGGTATGGATTACAGTCATGGCATATGAATGGACATACAAGAAAGAAAAGGGTAAGATACAAGACACTTTTCTTTTTAATGCTACTGTAATGGAAGAAATGTCACAACTTGAACCAGTTTCAGATGCTGATCTAAGAGCACGGAGGGAAGCCACACATGAATATCATGCAATAAAGCTTGTGCTGCCCCACCAGGTTATTATTTCATATGTGGAAAGAAAGCATATTCTTGGGTTCCTTTGAATTCATTCTAATGGAGTTTGTTACTTTGGTAGAGTCATACCTGCTACTTGGTATATGGAGGATAATGATTTTCAAGAAACACAGCTCCACAAAATACCTGTACACTTTCTTAAAATAGACTCTGTGCACCTTGTTAAAAGGGATCTCACTGATCAGTCAGCTTCAGGAGAAGATGAAACCCCAGGAGGACAAGAAGAAGAAGAAGAAGACTGAAATTAATGTGAAAAATGACGATTCTCCTGATAGGCCTACATTTTATCCTAAGTCAGATGATAACTTCACAAATATTGAATCAAATGACAGAGAGATTAAACCATTGTTTTCTATTCCTTGGGTAAATAGATGTTGTATTAAAAAGGCTTTCAGTTTCATCATTGATTTGGCAGACCTGATGGATAACACTGCCTTGTATGATAGAAACTTTATAGCCCTTGCTATAGAATTGAAGATGATCAAAAAAGAGGTTTTGCAGCACCGGCTGGTGCTGGATTATCTCACGGCTAGTCAAGGAGGAATATGCACCATAGTGGGAACTACTTGTTGTAACTACATTGGAAATGATACTAAGACTGAAGATGCCATCATTTCGCATGTAGAAAAGGTACAGCAAATGAAAGTTAAATTTCGCAAAGAACATACCGATGGTGCATCGGTATGTGCATGCGCGGAGCAGACAGCGATGGACATGTCCTGCTGAGGCTCTGTTATTCCCGGGACTTCGCGGCTACCACAGACGCTGTCACGTACCTTATTGGAGTCTGAAGTGACGAGGTCGGCCTCCCTTGTATCTCCAACCCGGGTTCCGCTGAGAGTGGGAACAGAGGGACCCCAAGGAAAGGAGGAACACGAGTGCCTGTAGAAGTAACTCAGGAAGCTTGAGGCAGATGATGCGACTTTAGGTATGCAGGAAGTCACAGCAAATCGCAGGAGCCGAAATGCAGAAACTTGACAGGCAGCTTGGAGCCAAGCAGAAGACAGGAGCGGAGTCACAGGAATAGCCGGGTTCGGAAGCAGGTGGACAGCAAGGTACCAAATCATCAGGTGGGAGCAGAGTCAAAGTAGGAAGCCGAAATCAGGAACCAGGGAATCAGGATATGGGAGAGTCCAGCAGCAAGGTCAGGGGAGCCAGGGTTCAGCAACGGATATCAAGCAAGCAAGCAATACAGGACACAGATACAGGAACAGCTGAAGATCAGTCAGCATCTGTTACAGTCAGTGTGTCCTTTAAATAGGCTGTCTGGCGCCAAAGGGCCGCGCGGACGCGCTCCCGCGGGCACGCCCATTCCTTTGCGCACGCGCATTGGCACGTCTGCGATCCGAAGAGTCCTTCCCGAATGCATGCGTGCGTAAAGAGTCCTTTACGAACGTGTGTGCACTCGAGTGAACCCGGAACGCAACAGTTCTCTTACAGACGCCCGAAGGCAGGGTAACTAAACAAAAAGCATACTAATATCCTCCTTAGTACCCTGTGAATAGGGATGAGCCGAACACCCCCCGGTTCGGTTCGCACCAGAACCTGCTAACGGACCGAAAGTTCGCACGAACGTTAGAAATCCATTGACGTCTATGGGACTCGAACGTTCGAAATCAAAAGTGCTCATTTTAAAGGCTAATTTGCATGGTATTGTCCTAAAAAGGGTTTGGGGACCCAGGTCCTACCCCAGGGGACATGTATCAATGCAAAAAAAACGTTTAAAAACAGCCGTTTTTTCGGGAGCAGTGATTTTAATGATGCTTAAAGTAAAAAAAAAAAAAGTGAAATATTCCTTTAAATAGCGTACCTGGGGGGTGTCTATAGTATGCCTGTAAAGTGACGCGTGTTTCCCGTGTTTAGAACAGTCCCTGCACCAAATGTCATTTTCAAAGGAAAAAATCTCATTTAAAACTGCTTGCGGGTTTAATGTAATGTCGGGTCATGGCAATATGGATGAAAATCAGTGAGACAAACGGCATGGGTACCCCCCAGTCCATTACCAGGCCCTTTGGGTCTTGTATGGATATTAAGGGGAACCCCGCACCCAAATTAAAATAAGGAAAGGTGTGGGGCCACCAGGCCCTATATACTCTGAACAGCAGTATACAGGCGGTGCAAACAAGACAGGGACTGTAGGTTTGTTGTTAAGTAGAATCTCTTTGTAATTTTGAACGGGTACATTTTTAACGTGTTTAGCTCCAGCCAAAAAATCTTTTTTAAGCTTTTTGGAAAACATAGGGAAGGGTTATCACCCCTGTGACATTTGTTTTGCTGTCTTTCCTCCTCTTCAGAAGATTTCACCTCACTTTTTGTCCCAATGAAAAATGTTTTTTGAAAATTTGGGTTTTTTGTGGAACAAGGATTGGAAAGCATCAGTGGAAAGGAGAAATTGTTTTCCCATATTAACTCTTACAGGAGAGAATTTCCCTTCCTAGGGGTAGATTTCATCTCACTTCCTGTTGTCTCCTTCCGTTTGCAAGTAGGAGTCGTTTGTAAGTTAGATGTTTGAAAGTAGGGTCCTGCCCTATATACTCAGCAGAAATTTGGGCCTTAGGTGTTGCTGTGGCCACAATACTGTAAGCCCTCACAGGGCCCTGCTGTGAAATATTAGATCAAGAATTGTAATTACATGCCCCTGTTGAACAGGAGCTGAAAAATTAGGCTTTAGGCACTGGTGCTGGTGCCACAACACTGCAACCCCTCACAGACACTCTAGTTGGAACGCAGGAACGAGCCCTGCTGCAAAGTATTGCATCAAAAATTGTAATTACACTCCCCTGTTAAACAAGGGCTGAAAAATTGGGCCTTAGGCACTGGTGCTGGTGCCACAACACTGCAACCCCTCACAGACACTCTAGTTGGAACGCAGGAACGAGCCCTGCTGCAAAGTATTGCATCAAAAATTGTAATTACACGCCCCTGTTAGACAGGGGCAGAAAAATTGGGCCTTAGGCACTGGTGCTGGTGCCACAACACTGCAACCCCTCACAGACACTCTAGTTGGAATGCAGGAACGAGCCCTGCTGCAAAGTATTACATCAAAAATTGTAATTACACGCCCCTGTTAAACAGGGGCTCAAAAAATTGTGCCTTAGGCACTGGTGGTGGCGCCCAGAACCAAAAATGTTCTTACAAGCTATCAGCGTGATGATTGAGGAGGAAGAGGATAATTACTCAGGAATAGTCACTCAGCATCAGCATAGGCAGTCTTTGAAGGGATCTGAGATTTCAAAAAAAATTATTTGGTTACAACAGCATCAGGTGCTTGGTAGCTGGTGGTGATCCAAGACTGATTCATTTTTATGAAGGTCAGTCAATCGACCGAGTCGGTGGACAGACGCACCCTGTGATCGGTTACCACGCCTCCAGCAGCACTGAATGTGCGTTCCGAAAGAACGCTGGATGCAGGACAGGCCAGTAGCTCAATTGCATACTGTGCAAGCTCTGGCCAGTGATCCATCCTCAAGACCCAGTAACCCAGAGGATTTTCGGTGGGAAAGGTGTCCAAGTCTGATCTTGCCCCTAGGTATTCCTGCACCATGTAAAACAGACGCTGGCGATGGTTGCTGGAACCGATCATACCTTGGGGCTGCGGACCAAAAAATTGTCTGAACGCATCGGTCAGACGGCCACCTTCTCCACCGCTCCTTCTTTGACTGACCGAAGCCTCAGCAACACGTTGTCCAGAAACAGGAGTTTGTAACCTCCCAGTCTCTGGGAACGCGTTGCACAGACCTTTCTGCAAGGCCTCCCGAAGATGTTTCATCCTCTGCTCCCTCTGCGATGGCAAGATAAGGTCCGCAACCTTACCCTTGTAACGTGGATCAAGGAGGGTTGCCAGCCAGTATTGGTCCTTCTCCTTGATACCACGAATACGAGGATCCTTACGCAGGCTTTGCAGGATCAGGGAGGCCATGCAGCGTAGGTTTGCTGAGGCATTCGGTCCAGAGTCCTCTGGATTACTAAGGACGACAACATCCGCAGCCACCTCCTCCCAGCCACGTACAAGTCCATGTGTTTCTTGGGACTGATCCCTTAAAGACTGCTGCTGATGCTGAGTGCCAGGCTCCACCTCCATACTGACACAATCTTCCTCCTCCTCCTCCTCCTCGTCCTCTTCCTGTGTGATCGGCAGGCACGCAGGAACACTGTCTGGATAAAGGGGGCCTTGAGAGCTAAGGAAGTCCTCCTCTTCCTGCCTCTGTTCTGCCTCAAGTGCCCTGTCCATTATTCCACGCAGCGTGTGCTCCAACAGGTGGACAAGGGGGACAGTGTCACTGATGCATGCACTGTCACTGCTCACCATCCTTGTGGCCTCCTCGAATGGTGACAGGACAGTGCATGCATCCCTGATCATGGCCCACTGGCGTGGGGAAAAAAAACAAGCTCCCCTGACCCTGTCCTGGTGCCATAGTCGCACAGGTACTCATTGATGGCCCTCTGCTGCGTGTGCAGCCGCTGCAGCATGGCCAACGTTGAGTTCCACCTGGTGGGCATGTCACAGATTAGGCGGTTCTTGGGCAGGTTAAACTCCTTTTGGAGGTCCGTCAGCCGAGCACTGGCATTATATGACCGGCGGAAATGCACACAGACTTTCCTGGCCTGCCTCAGGACATCCTGTAAGCCCGGGTACCTGCCCAAGAACCGCTGCACCACCAAGTTAAGGATGTGAGCCAAACAGGGCACATGGGTCAGTTGTCCCTGTCGGAGGGCAGAGAGGAGGTTGGTGCCATTGTCGCAAACCACCATTCCTGCCTTAAGTTGGCGTGGCGTCAACCACCTCTGAACCTGCCCCTGCAGAGCTGACAGAACCTCTGCCCCAGTGTGGCTCCTGTCCCCCAAGCACACCAGCTCAAGCACCGCATGGCATCTTTTGGCCTGCGTACTTGCGTAGCCCCTTGAACGACTACGGAGCACCGCTGGTTCCGAGGAAGAGGCCATGGAGGAAGAAGAAGAGGAGGGGGTGGAGGAGAGAGGTGTGTCACAATCATTAGCATTTTGGAGGCGGGGTGGCGGAACAACCTCCAACACTACTGCACCTTGTCCTGCATCCTTCCCAGCTGCCAGCAGAGTCACCCAATGCGCCGTGAAACTTAGGTAACGTCCCTGTCCATGCCTGCTGGACCATGAGTCAGCGGTAATATGCACCTTACCGCTAACCGCCCTGTCCAGCGAGGCATGGACATTGCCTTCCACATGCCGGTAGAGAGCCGGAATCGCCTTCCGTGAGAAAAAGTGGCGTTTGGGTACCTGCCACTGAGGAACCGCACATTCCACAAACTCACGGAAGGGGGCAGAGTCTACCAACTGAAAAGGCAGCAGTTGAAGTGCTAGCAATTTTGCCAAGCTAGCATTCAACCGCTGGGCATGTGGATGGCTGGGAGCAAACTTCTTTCGGCGGTGCAGCAGCTGGGGCAGGGAAATTTGCCTGGTACAATCTGACGTCGGTGTACCAAAAGCAGATTGCCCACAAGTACTTGGCTGTGACACACCTAATTCTACACCTTCATTCCTCTCAGTGCAGGTCTCAGAGAGGACTGGAGGTCTAGTGGGGTTGGAAATCTCAGCTGATGAGGAGCAAGGAGAGGTCCTCTTTGTTCTTTGGTGTGGGTCTTTTAGATACGCTTGCCAACAAACTGCATGGCAGGTCAACATATGTCTGGTCAAGCATGTGGTACACAAGCGGGAGATGTTTTGGTCACGTGAGATACGCTTGAGACATATGTTGCAAATAGCAGCGGTGCGATCTGATGCACTGGTCTCAAAAAAGGCCCACACCAAAGAACTTTTTGAATAACGCGCAGAGACTGCAGCGCCCTGCACATGTGGAGCTTTGGGGTGTGATGCAGTCAATGTGCTGCCCTTAGGCTGGCCCCTGGAGGGCATCCTGCCTCGTTGGTGATGTGCCGCCTCCTCCTCCTCTCTCCTATCAGGCACCCACGTTGAGTCAGTGACCTCATCATCCCCTCCCTCCTCATCACTGGAGCAAACCTGGCAGTATGCTGCAGCAGGGGGAGCATGACTGCCAGATTGCTGTCCTTCTTGGGCACCCCCTCTGTCTGTTCTCATGTTACTGCCTTCATCGAGCTCAGTATCATCATCAGAGCCTTCCAAACGCTGGGCATCCTCCTGGAGCATGTACCCAACACTGTGGTCAAACAGTTCGAGGGACTCCTCAGGAGGACATGGTGGAGCTAGGGAAGGAGTCACTGATGAGCCGAGGGAAGAGGCCGCTGCTTTGCCAGACAAAGCACCCTGGGCATGGGTGAGAGAGGATGAGGAGGATGAGGATGGCTTGGTCATCCACTCGACCAAGTCTTCCGCATGTTGCGGCTCAACACGGCCAGCTGACGAAAAAAAGGCCAAGTGTGTCCCATGGCCACGTGCTGATGAGGATGCACCGTCTCCACGACCAGCACTAGACACAGAGCCTGCTTGCCCTCTCTTATTGGCTTGTGACTGTCTGTCTCTCCTTCTTGGCCTTCCAGACATACTAATGGCCTTTAGCTGCACTAAGCTGGGATATATATATAGCTAGCAAAATCAACTGCCTGCCTGTAGTATGAGAACACCACCAACCTTCTACAGGTAGCTTTAGCTGAACACTGTGAGGTGGACGCGCCCCACTAACTTGTAGGTTTAGCTGAACACTGTGAGCAGGATGCACTGCACTAAATGTAAATAGTCTAGCTGCCTGACCGTAGTACTAATAGGATCAAAAGAACACCAGTAATTTTCTTCAGGTAGCTTTATATACTGTAACAAGACAAGCCTGCCTGTCAGTAGGAAGATAACAGGAACGGATCTAGCTGAACACTGTGAGCAGGACGCACTGCACTAAATGTAAATAGTCTAGCTGCCTGACCGTGGTACTAATAGGATCAAAAGAACACCAGTAATTTTCTTCAGGTAGCTGTATATACTGTAACAAGACAAGCCTGCCTGTCAGTAGGAAGATAACAGGAACGGATCTAGCTGAACACTGTGAGCAGGACGCACTGCACTAAATGTAAATAGTCTAGCTGCCTGACCGTGGTACTAATAGGATCAAAAGAACACCAGTAATTTTCTTCAGGTAGCTTTATATACTGTAACAAGACAAGCCTGCCTGTCAGTAGGAAGATAACAGGAACGGATCTAGCTGAACCCTGTGAGCAGAACGCACTGCACTAAATGAAAATAGTCTAGCTGCCTGACCGTGGTACTAATAGGATCAAAAGAACACCAGTAAATTTCTTCAGGTAGCTTTATATACTGTAACAAGACAAGCCTGCCTGTCAGTAGGAAGATAACAGGAACGGAACTAGCTGAACACTGTGAGCAGGACGCACTGCACTAAATGTAAATAGTCTAGCTGCCTGACCGTGGTACTAATAGGATCAAAAGAACACCAGTAATTTTCTTCAGGTAGCTTTATATACTGTAACAAGACAAGCCTGCCTGTCAGTAGGAAGATAACAGGAACGGATCTAGCTGAACACTGTGAGCAGGACGCACTGTACTAAATGTAAATAGTCTAGCTGCCTGACCGTGGTACTAATAGGATCAAAAGAACACCAGTAATTTTCTTTAGGTAGCTTTATATACTGTAACAAGACAAGCCTGCCTGTCAGTAGGAAGATAACAGGAACGGATCTAGCTGAACACTGTGAGCAGGACGCACTGCACTAAATGTAAATGGTCTAGCTGCCTGACCGTGGTACTAATAGGATCAAAAGAACACCAGTAATTTTCTTTAGGTAGCTTTATATACTGTAACAAGACAAGCCTGCCTGTCAGTTGGAAGATAACAGGAACGGATCTAGCTGAACACTGTGAGCAGGACGCACTGTACTAAATGTAAATAGTCTAGCTGCCTGACCGTGGTACTAATAGGATCAAAAGAACACCAGTAATTTTCTTTAGGTAGCTTTATATACTGTAACAAGACAAGCCTGTCTGTCAGTAGGAAGATAACAGGAACAGATCTAGCTGAACACTGTGAGCAGGACGCACTGTACTAAATGTAAATAGTCTAGCTGCCTGACCGTGGTACTAATAGGATCAAAAGAACACCAGTAATTTTCTTTAGGTAGCTTTATATACTGTAACAAGACAAGCCTGCCTGTCAGTAGGAAGATAACAGGAACGGATCTAGCTGAACACTGTGAGCAGGACGCACTGCACTAAATGTAAATAGTCTAGAAGATAACAGGAACGGATCTAGCTAAACTGAATACAGTGTATATATATATATATATATATATATATATATATATATGCAACACCTGGGATGCATATATATATACACAATACATTTTAAGTGCAGCTAACTGACTGACTGTCCTGCCTAATCTAGCTAACTCAAATGAAATGACACTGTCTCTCTCTCTCTCTAAGCACACCAGAACACACTGCACAGGGCCGCCGTGCAGGCGGCCTTATATAGTGTGGGGCGTGTACTAAATCCCCTGAGCCATAATTGGCCAAAGCCTCCTTGGCTTTGGCCAATTACGGCTCTCTGTTCAGGCGGGGCTGTGATTGGCCAAGCATGCGGGTCATAGTGCATGCTTGGCCAATCATCAGCAAGCAATGCACTGCGATGCCGCAGTGAATTATGGGCCGTGACGCGCCACACGAATTTGGCGCGAACGGCCCATATCGTTCGCAATTCGGCGAACGACCGAACAGCTGATGTTCGAGTCGAACATGGGTTCGACTCGAACATGAAGCTCATCCCTACCTGTGAACCAAATAGAATGGTTTTGGGAGCTGCCCGAGGCAAAACAAAAGTGAAAAGCCACAAGAAAAAAACGCTCAGAGGTTCCTGTAATATGGCTCAGTCAAATTCTCCTCACACAGCTAAGGCCTGCGCTGACAAGAAACAGCTGCATTTACCTCAGGAACTGTATGACACAGATAGTGAATACAGTGCCAGCTCCCAGCCACAACAAGCAGATACATTACACCCAAATATATTAAAACAAATAGAGAAAATGCTACAGAAAGCTTTAAAGCAGACCTCTGACCAAATTACAGAGAAACTGACAAAAGAAATACGTGATTTAGGCCAACGCACAGCTGAATTGGAAAACAGAATGGATGACATTGAAACTAATGTACTATCACATGACAATGAATTGGAGTCTCTTAAAGATGAAAATTTAACGCTGCAAGCACGTTTAGAAGATTTTGAGAATAGGGCACGTCGTTCAAACCTCAATCAGTGACCTTCAATCGACTATGACTGCTCTTTTTCAGGAATTAACACCATCAATCCCAATTGAAAGATTGGAAATGGACAGAATCCATAGAGCTTTGGCGCCACGCAAAGCTGAAGGTCCCCCTCGTGACATTGTAAAGTTCCACTTTATTCGCACAAAAGAGCAACTTATGACAGCTGCCAGGAACAAAGAATCTCTTACTTTTCAAGGTCATTCATACCAGATTTTTGCTGACCTATCACCAATAACAGTTGCTAAATGGCGCGCGATGAAACCTTTGCTCCAAAATCTCCAACACCACCATATCCCTTATCAATGGGGATTCCCATTTTCTATTCGTTTTACATTTCAAGGCACCAAATATTCAAGCAGATCCTTCGAACAATTACAGAACACTTTGCAAAACCTTCATCTATACAATGGGCCCTCTACTAGCCCTCGTCGACGTACAACATCTAATTCTCCACAAAGTGCATCTAAGCCTGGAACTGACAGAAGCAGACAAAGTGCATCAAAAAGGGGTCGATTCAATTCCCCAGACCTAGACCCACCAGACACAATGGACTGAACGCATTTTGCATTTCTCTCTGAAGCTCATTTAACTTAATGGTTCACCTACCTTATCTTTAATTTTAAATATTTCAAGTTCTTAATATGTTATAATTTAAAGTATATAACTTTACATTCAAATATTCATATATAATTAATTATTAATTAATTATTAATTTGTTAAAAGGAATACTATTTAATCTGACTCTTATGTTTGCTTATTTTTTAAGGAATATAGCCAAAATCGGATTTCTGGCCGTGGGGGGACCTGAGAATTGGTCACTGCTGCCCCCATTTTTCTGTCCTAGGACTCTCCTCCACTTGGGTTACAGTGTGAGGGGCCTCCTCGGATAGACTTTGTGCCTCTGAGCTAGCAAATTTGCGTGCTCAGTACGCCATCGTTTTATTTTTATACATATATTAGTAATTATAACTTATTTTAAATATATGGCTCCTATTATTTCTTTCTTCTCTCATAATCTTCTTCTACTTTGTTCTTTTATCCAATCTTTCCTTGGGGTTTCTTTGATTCCGCACCTGATAACAGAAATATATCGATATATCTTATGTAAAAATTATATATGGCTCCTTTAAATGTCCTAACCTTAAATGTCCAAGGTCTAAACATTCCTCATAAGCGAACTAAAGTATTCAGATCTTTATCCTCCTCAAAAGGCCATATAGTGTGCCTCCAATTGACGCATTTTACTGAAACTTCAACCCCTAAATATTTTGGGACATGCTACCCCCAAGTTTATACTACTTCAGCTAAATCAAAACGCAGAGGAGTACTAATAGCATTTCACCGAACTACACCTTTTTCCCTCATAACAGAGATCAAAGATCCAGAAGGCCGCTATCTCATACTTTTGGGACACCTATGTGATATCCCACTCACAATTGTTTCCTATTATGCACCTAATAAAAGACCAACATCATTCCTCTCTCACTTGCTACAAGTATATTACTTGTAGCAAGTGAGAGAGGAATGATGTTGGTCTTTTATTAGGTGCATTCGCATAAAATGGGCACACTTTTGATATGTGGTGATTCAAATCAAGTTCTATTCCTATCAGAATCGGTGGACAAAACAATACGTAAATCTAAACATAAATTCTACTTTAAAGCTAATAAACCTGGCACCCTTCTTGCACGAGCGCTTCAAAAATTAAATAACCCCTTTAAGCCAATTTGCCTAAAAATACCCCATGATAAATACACTAGTAACCCATTAAAGATATTACACATCTTTCATAAACATCTTACTTCTTTATACAAAAAAGAAGGATCCTTCGACCAATCCTCAGCAGAATCATTTTTTTCACAAGTTAGACTTCCAACCATTTCTCAAGTTCAATACGATAACCTTGAAAGTCCTATTGAACCTATAGAAATCGAAATAACAATTAAATCCCTTAAGTTAAATAAACGACCAGGCCCTGATGGATTCTCAGCCCTCTACTATAAAAAATTTTCCCATATTCTTACTCCCATCCTGACAAAAGCATTTAACTCCCTACTTAACAAACAATCCTTCCGACCGGAAACTTTAACAGCAATAATTTCAATGATCCCTAAACCTCAGTCTGATGACTCGTCTTGTACTATCTTTAGACCTATATCCTTATTAAACCTAGATATAAAACTACTAGCAAAAGTAATGGCGTCTCGTCTTAATAATATAATTGGTTCATTAATAAGCAAAGATCAAGTAAGTTTCATCCCTTTACGACAAGCAGCAGATAATGTCCGTAGAGCAACATTATTGATTCAAGCAGCTAAAACAAGGCGAATACCTCTGTGTCCCCTGTCATTAGATATCAAAAAAGCATTTGATACAGTGACGTGGCCCTACTTAAATTTCACTCTACAAAAATGGGGCTTTGGACCTCATTTTCTAAGCTGGGTCACTTCACTTTATAATAATCCCAAGGCATATGTTAAATATGCAGAATGCAAATCAGACATGTTTGACATAAATAGAGGAACACGTCAGGGTTGTCCTCTCTCCCCACTTTTATTTGCCTTACTCATTGAACCTCTTGCCCAGGCTATCCGTACAGACCCCTCAATCAAGGGCATAGATTTAGCGGGCCATCAACATAAATGATGTCTATTTGCTGATGATATATTAATTTTTATGTCTTCCCCTCATATTTCTGCTCCCAATCTTATAAGCAAACTAGATCACTTTGCCCAAATTTCTGGACTAATTATAAACTCACAAAAATCAACAGCTTTAAATGTCTCTTTACCCCCGCAAACACTACAACAAGCTCAAACATCTCTGCCTTTTACATGGTCAACGTCTCACCTCACATATCTAGGTATTACTCTTACCCCCAATCTATCTGATATCTTCTCTGCTAACTATCCTCCACTACTACGAAAAATTACTAATTTTCTTAAACAATGGTCCTCTTTGCCAATATCATGGATTGGTAAAATAAATGTAATAAAAATGACTGTATTACCTAAAATGTTATATCTCTTTAGTGTATTACCCATTCCTATCCCGGCATACTTCCTTAGGAACCTACAACGTAAAACACAAGCATTCATATGGAGCTCCTTAAAATCTCGCTTACCTACCCAAACTCTTTATCTTTCTAAACTTAAAGGAGGATTAGGTTTCCCTAATTTTACTGATTCTTTCCATGCAGCACAAATAGCACATATTCCTAAATATCACACGAAACACGAGATCCCCCTCTGGGTAGCGATTGAATCAATCGACTGTGATCCGATCTCCATACCAAATCTAATATGGTCTACCTCTTCTGACCATAAAATAATAAAAAATAGGATTACTAAACATACAATTGCTATATGGGATAGATTCAAAGTAATCAAAAGACTACAATCTCAGCATATACCTCTTGTATCATTTATTAGAAATCCACTTTTCTACCCAGCTCATACATCTCCTAAAACTTTTAAAAAATGGATTTCTGGGGGCGTGGCCGGCAGCGGAAGGAGATGGCCGCATAAGGAGAGAGCTCCGTGAGAACCAGCGGTACCGGCCCGTACAAAGCGACGATAGAAGCCTGCAAACTAACAGCAGAAAGCTCCAGGAGTCCCAGCATCACACAGCCTGCGATGGGTAAGAGAAAACCCATGGGGGGGCCCCGCAAACTAACGGACTTTTACCCCTCGGCAAGCACGCCGGAGATCCAAGATGGCGCCGCCGCACACAGGCAGCAGCGCGCCAGGCAGTCAGACACCAGGGGAAACAAGAGAGAAGATAGCAGACCCCCGTCCTTCTCTCCGGGTCACAGCAGCCGCTCTTCTGCATGCATTACCCCATCCCAGAGCCCACAGAAAGTGGCACCTAAACGCTCTTCTGCCCACACATATGCTGGGGAAAGGAACGAGGATAATTGCACATCCTACGATAGCACAACTGAATTCATAGACCAGATTCAGGAGTTCCCAACATCAGGACAGCCCCTGAGCGACACTACAATGAAAGAGATGTTGGTCTCTTTACGAGGGTCCATGCATAGGGACCTCATGGACTGTATATCGCAAATAAAAACCGACATTAATGACATAGGGGAGAGAGTTAGCCACGTGGAGGACAAAATGGCAGAATTTTCAACGGCACACAATGAGTTAGTGGATGCACATAATGAAAAAGAGGAGGAGTTAGAAGCTTTAAAAAACAAAATGGCGGACCTGGAGGACAGGTCCCGCAGAAATAATGTCAAACTGCGGGGAGTAGCGGAGTCTATACCCCCCCCCCGAACTCCGGAATTATGTACAGCGGCTAATTAAAGAGCTACTTCCTGACACGCCAGATGGGGAAATTACGGTAGATCGAGCTCACAGATTACCCAAGCCACAATACCTACCAGAGAAAGTACCCCGCGACGTCATAGCTCGCATACATTTTTTTCACGTCAAAGACGATTTGATGCGTTTTGCCAGGCAAAACTCCCCTCTACCCAACCCGTACTCAGACATAAACATCTACGCTGACCTCTCCCAGCATACAATGCTAGCAAGGAAGAAACTAATAACATTGACAAAAATACTGCGCAACAACAAACTCCCATACTCCTGGGGCTTCCCTACAAAACTTCTTGTAACTAAAGACGGCCGCACATTCACTATCAGATCTTTACAGGAAGGCATCCAACTGTCAAGAAAATGGGGGCTTCTCCCATTGGATGAGGAAGATACGCCTACTACCAAACCCCCAAGGAGTGTATCCCCTGAATGGGAGTCAACCAAAGTCACTTGACTGACCTTCTACATAAAGAAACAACTTACTCATAGTTTGCCCATTAATCTTTAGGGCCGAAGCTGGTTCAAAGGAGCATGTACCCCCAAGTGTTCTTATGCGATTTTACTCGCACTCTGAGGAAAACCTCTTCACTTTTTTAAGTTTTGTTTTTTGTTTAACTGTTGACATTTTCTACCTTTTATTTTCTACTCTACCACTGATAACCATCTATGGCAAGTTTGATGGCAAGATCCTGAAGTATAACCTCTCTACAACTGCATCCCACCTGAGTGAACTTTCTACAAGCAAATCAAAGACACCTCTAACTGCAGGTACTTTTATATTCTACACCACATATCATATTTTGATTGAAACTACAATCAAGCACTTAGCCCACCGCACAAATGGTCCTTAATTTCGTGACCATCAACGCACATGGTCTTAACATACCATTCAAAAGAAGGGCAATGTGGCAGCAAGCGAAATCCCTGAAGAGCGATGTACTTTGTATCCAAGAAACTCATTTTACCCAACAGAAGCATCCTTTATGCAAAGATAAACAATTTCCGCACATTTTCATGGCCTCAGGCCCAAAAAAAAAAGCTGGTGTATTGATAGCTATAAACCAAAATGTAGCATTTAAATTACAGGATGTATTATATGACAAGGCTGGAAGATATATTATTCTAGTATGTGAACTAAACAATACCTGGTATACTATTGTCAATGTATATGCTCCAAATCAAGGGCAACTGTCCTTTTTGGGTGCCCTCAAAAAAAAAGTTGGGAGCATCAAGAAAGGATTTGTATTGTACTGTGGGGACTTCAATTGTGTTCCTAATAGACAACTAGATTGTTCATTTCCGCATAAATCGAAAGCTACACGAATTGAACTCCAACACTTTTTACATTCCTCTGATCTATATGACGTATGGCGTTGTGTCAATTCAAGTGAAAAAGATTTTACCTACTACTCAGCTCTTATTCCAGAATCGACTTATTTGTAGCTGATTTACAATGTCTGAACAATGCAGTTTCAGCTAAAATCCACCCAATTACTTGGTCTGATCACGCTCCCGTGTCCCTTTCAATCAAGGAAAATAATGTTGCACCGCCTACACACCTATGGCGGAACAATATATCAATCCTGAAAAATCCTAAACACAGGGAGGGTCTGCGTGATCGGATCAAGGAATTCTTTCGAATTAACGAGACTCCGGGCATGAATGTTTTTACATTGTGGTGTTCACACAAAGCTTTTAGTAGAGGCCTATTAATTCAGACAGCATCAAGGGAAAAGAAAAAGAGATTAAAAAGTTTTACCACACTTATGAATAAGCTTTCATCCCTAGAACAACAGCACAAAGCAAATCCCTCCTCCCAAACAACCACAGAACTAAATCAAACAAGACAAGAGATTAGAACCCATCTCATTTCAGAACATCAGTATCACCTACAGAAATTCAAAGCCACATGTTACACCCAAGGAAACAAAGCGGGCAAATTTCTAGCGGCCTATATCCGTAAAAAACAACAAAAGTCCAAACTATCACATATTACAGACCCTATTACGTCACAGATAGTATACCAACCTAAAGATATAGCAAATGCATTTTGCAATTACTACAAACAACTATATAATCTAAACACAGACCCAGCAACACCACAACCTACTAACACAGGGATCAATAAATTTCTCCACTCAGTTAATCTCCCTACCCTTAATAGTGACCAACTGAATTATTTAAACTCCGCAATATCAGAAAACGAAATAGCTCAGGTAATCAGCTCCCTACCCCAAAACAAATCACCAGGTGCAGACGGCTTTTCTGCCGAATATTATAAAGCCTTTTCTGAGACTTTAGTGCCATACATGAATAAACTGTTCCACAAAGCTACAGTAGATAGCACATTCCCAGAAGAAATGCTCCAAGCCATTATAGTAGCCCTTCCTAAACCAGGGAAAAAACCAGATGCCCCACAAAACTTTAGACCCATATCCCTACTTAATACTGATTTAAAAATCTACTCAAAAATTCTAGCTAATCGCCTAGCAGAAGTAACCCCCCACTTAATCAAAGCAGACCAAGTAGGTTTTGTTAAAGGCAGACAAGCCCCAGACGGAACCCGTAGGATGTTCAATCTCCTTAAAATAGCGGAAACAAGGAAGGTGCCCACAGTGTTCCTGACATTAGATGCCGAAAAGGCGTTCGATCGGGTCCACTGGGGGTACCTCCGGGCAACGCTTGCTAAATTTGGCCTTGAAGGTCCTATCCTCTCCGCAATATCAGCACTGTATACAGTCCCAACCGCACAAGTATATACTTCAAATGCTATGTCTAATAAATTCTATATAACAAACGGAACCCGCCAGGGCTGCCCTCTATCGCCATTGATATTTTCTCTGGTGATGGAACCCCTGGCGGAGACCATTAGAAAAGATATACATATCAAGGGTATCGAGGTCTCAGACATAGACCATAAAATAGGTCTATTTGCTGATGACGTGGTACTAACACTAACCACACCAACCACATCTCTTGCAAGAACCCAACATATACTCAACGAATTTGGGAAAATTTCATACTATAAATTGAATATCAGCAAATCCTCAATCCTTCCTATACACATTAATAACTCTAACCTTAAGAAACTAAAAGCTGAGTTTCCTTTCGTATGGGCCCATAAATACTTAAAATATTTAGGGATAAACCTAGCGTACCCCTCTAACTCTATATACGATCATAACTACCCTTCTTTGATAAATACCATTAAAAATGATCTCACACATATCTCCTCACATGAACTTTCATGGATAGGGAGGATAGCAGCGTTCAAAATGACTGTTCTACCAAAAATATTATATTTTTTTCGCACAATCCCCATCACAGTGCCCGACCACTTCTTCACTACAATTGATAAACTTCTAAGGAAATTCATATGGGCTGGGAAAATAGCAAGAATTTCATACTCCACGCTACAAAAACCAAATAGGATTTCCTAAAATAAGAAATTATTATATAGCTGCCATTTTGGACCAAGCCAAATCTTGGTTCCATCAAACAACAGATAAACTATGGGTGCAAATTGAAAAAGCAATGGTTCACCATAGGGACCTACCATCACTTCTTTTAGCTACATTAACAAATAGACCATTGTTTTATCCTAACTTTCCTTCTATCACTGCAACAGTCCAAGCTTGGCAATTATTTAACGCTCATACTAATAGTAATAAAACCAAACAAAAGAGAACAATCACCTTAGGCATGTATGAATTCCTTCTTCCCTCCTTAAAAATGACTGGAAAACACCTTCCGAACAATACGACATATGCACAATTTAAAGACCAAAGCCCAATGACACTTTCATTTGCAAACATCCAACTACACCATTATCATATAAAATACCCAGATCCCTATCTCAGCCATGATCCGGAAGTATGGACATACCTCACCACATCCTACAACAAACCCAAAGGTCTTTCATGGTTCTATAAAAATATACCCAATACGCAGAACCAGGCTAAGTCGGTTGGCATGACAAATTGGGAAAAAGATCTTAAAAGCAAATTTGCTTTATCTGAATGGAACAAAGCTATTCATTCCACCTACCTATACTCTCATTGTACTAATCATTGGGACATTTCCCTCAAGATACTTTACAGAAGCTACTTAACACCGATGAGAATTTCTCAAATCTTTGGTAGCTCTGATAAACTATGCTGGCGAAAATGTGGAAGCAAGGGAACGATATACCATATTTTATGGGAATGTAAATCTGTGAGGAGTTTCTGGAATACAGTTTTCTCCCTAATGGCAAAAATCACAGGGAACGTCATCTCCCCCAATCCAGCATTAGCTCTTCTCAACTTGGGGATAGATAAAATACCCACAAAGCACAGAACCATAATTACCCACATTTTGATAGCTACACGCCTATCTATTACTTCAAAATGGAAATCAGATAATATCTCAAACATTAGTGAAGTAATAGATAGAGTAAATACCCACTAAAAGTATGAAATCTTTTTCGCCTACTCAAATAACTTACTAACAAAAGCACAAAACGAATGGGCTCCATGGTGCGCATGTTTTCCAGAGGCTTCTCATTGAGATCTTGCCGCAACCAACCTAACTGAATTAAAAGTCAGTGGTAGGATGTCGACATTGTAAATTTTTTATTTTGTTTTTTGTTCTTCTCTTTAATTTAGAATAATTTCTGTTTCTAAGTTTCTCTTTTCTTTGTACTTTACCTAATTGTACACTGGTTTGATTGTGCTATTGAATGGGGGGGGGGGGCGCCCTCACGGACACAGTTTGTTCCCAGATGGGGTGTCTGGGGGGGTGACCCATATCCCTGACCTGTTCCTGTTAAACAACGGATGTAGTCCGGAATACTTAATCGCATTTCCTTTATTAGCAAATTATTGTGTAGAGTACATTAAGATATACAATCCACGTACTGGACTCTCATATGTTTACAGTAAGAACCAAGAAAGCAAATGTAATTTGTACCTACTAATTGTTAAAATATACTGTAATGTCCTATTGCTGTTAAAGTGGAAATCTTAATAAAAAACAATGAAAAGAAAAAATGGATTTCTGTTGATTTAACACAACTCTATGACCTGATAAAGACCACTTCACTTAAAACATTTCCTGAAATATGTGAAACCCATCAATTTCCAGATTCAGAACGCTTTCGTTATCTACAGATCAAAAAAATTTTTTATGCCATTTATACAAGGTAGAGATAATCTATGTAACATTACGCATTTTGAACGTATTTGTAAATCTGACCCCCACTCAAAGGGGCTTGTGTCAATGTTGTATAGTCACCTGAATGCTTTGCCTGATACAAAAACACCCTCCTATGTGGAAAAATGGGAGAATGATATTGGTTTTCACACGGACTCATCCAAATGGGATAAAGTCTGGGCCAATACGAAAATATCTTCTCATAATGTAGTAGCCTTAGAGGCGAACTATAAAGTACTTATGCATTGGTATCTGGTCCCTGTTAGGATCGCAAAGTATGTTCCACAATACTCTCCACTTTGCTTTTGCGGCTGTGGTGATCTAGGAACGCATTTTCATATCTTTTGGGATTGCCATATAGCTAAAAATTATTGGAAAGAAATATTCCTAATGCTCTCTAAATTATTCAAGAAAACTATCATCCCAGATCCGACAATTGCGCTTCTAAATTTAAAGCCTACCCAAATCTCCTATGCACAATTTAAACTCCTTCTACAAATTACCACAGCCGCAAAGCAGACCATCGCCAAATCGTGGAAGTCCTCATCACTAATGCTTTCTCAAACTATGAATAGAATACATCAGGCCATGATCCTCTCGAAAACAGATGCCATATCCAACGATAACATACCTAAATTTGAGAAAATTTGGAGTCCTTGGGTGATCCACTTTCTTTCTCCTAATTTTGACACTTCTTTACTAAGACCTTGGTAACTATATAACTTTGTTTTGAATAACTGATAAAAAGATACTATGTATATATTGTTACTAAGAAATCCCCGGAAACCTCTACTAATCCAGACTTCTTTTTTTTTCTTCTTCTTCTTCTTATCTTTACTTTCCTTTAATTCTTTTCTTTTCTCCTTATTCTATCCTGTCTTCTCCTATTAATTTTTACATAACGAAATGGTAGCGAAACACTCACTTTTATAATGTTCAATTATAATACAATAATAGATAGTAAGCTCTAATCTCCTATTATAAATAACTGAATCTCATAGTAATATTATTTCTTTATTACATATTACTCAAAGTTAAAAGTTTAACAACTTTTTCATTTTTTTGTTGCTCTTGATTATATAATTGTTAAAATTGATAGTAACACCTTAGTCTTTCTAAAACATATAGCCTATTTAAGTCTTTCATTGCTTGTAACTACAAGAAATACTAAGATCTGATATGTAAATTCAACTAATTCTACCATTTAATGTAATCAATATTTTGTTAATTGTATCAATGTTTTATACTTTCAAAATCAATAAACAAATTTGACGAGAACATACCAAAACTGCTTGGGTTGAAGGTAGCTGGGAAAGCTGGCTTTCCTGGCTCAATCCTCTCAACTGGTTTTCTGGTATTGCAGGATGGTTTTCTGGAACTTTACATGGTATTCTATATATTGTATGAATTATAGTCCTCATAATCCTGATAGTTAAATGCGCACCTATGTTATACAAATGTTGTTTGAAGATAATCACACGTGCTGGTACTAATATTGGTTCTTCTGAGCCCTTAAGGTCTCGAGTCAGAACTGCTCATGAGATGGTTGGTCCGTATACCTGGAGATCAACCTAAAGATACAGAAGAAGCTTAAAAGGGATACCGAAAGAATTCTAAACACAGGAGGGGCTGTGAAGATATGAAATATATGAACCATATCTTTCTATGTATCCAGAGTTCCTCTTCAACATGAATTTGTATTTCTTATTATTCTTGTTTTTCTCTAAGATGTTTCTGAATTCTTTTGGTATTGCAACACAAGTGGCTGGCCAGTTGACAATTAAATGTTCTGCCAATGACCTGACACAATTCTCGGAAAGGATGTGATATGGGAAGATGTTGACATAGAAAGTCCCTGTCTAAAAGTCAAATAAACCTTTCCCAAATAATTATTCTTCCTTTTCTGTCAAAATAATTTGTTAATTAAAAATAGTCAGGTCACGATAACCCAAAAACTGGCCAAAAGCTGTGTTGACATACTTGGTGAAATGCGTACTTGTGACGTGTAACTTTGGGCTTTTGCCCGCCATAGAATGTAATGCTAGGAGTTTCTATAAAAGTCTGAAACCACTTGTAATCTGTATCACGATCGACTTAGATGTGATCCACTGTACAGTGCATATTCTGAAGTAAACATGCATGAGACGAATGCAGCTCTATTGGCGTTGATGTCCTTTATTTCAAGGTTCAACTTAACATGCCGTTAAGAGGACCAGGAGAGAGGTATGCGGTTCTGAGATGTAAAACAGCATGTCGTCTGCGTAAGCTACAATTTTATGGTAGTATGAGCTAATTTCCAGTCCTCTAATGTCAGGGTTAAGTCTAATGTATTGCAATAGGGGTTCTAAGGTAAGTATAAAGAGGAGCGGGGAAAGTGGACATCCCTGTCTCATACCGTTACTTCTCTTGAAGGTGTTTACCCTAACTGACCCAGTAGGGGAAGAATAAATGGCAGATATCCAGGACAAAATGGAGGTCGGCATTCCAAGGCGTCGCAGGGTGGCTAGGAGGAAATTCCAGTCCACCCTGGCGAATGCCTTTTTGGCATCTGTGGACAGTAGGATGAATGGTATATTAAGGCGCCTGGTCCTTGCTATCATGTCTATCATCCTTATTGTGTTATCCCATGCCTCTCTGTTATGGATGAATCCTACCTGGTCTAGGGGGAATTATGCATTGGAGGACAGAACCTAGTCGTTCGGCCAATATTTTTGTGAACAACTTAAGGTCACATGAAAGGACCTCGAAAACTTTGAAGGTGTTGTATAAATGGTAAGGGATTAACAATTCATCAACGATATTGAATAAAACAGAATTTTATTATACATTATTTAAAAAAACATGAGACAAGACTAGATACATAAATTCATAAAATTCAATGAGACATAGTGCATGAACAATACCACCTTCTCAACATGTTTCGCTCTATGGAGCTTCTTCAGGAGTATTTAGGTGTGGCATCATATTATACTATAAATCAAAAGGAAAAAAAACTCATGTTTAGGTATAAGTAGATCCATAGATAAGGTATACATCAATTATTTGAGCATAATGTAAAAACATGACTAAGTAGAAATTTATTATCACAATAGGGCATAGAGAAAGACAAATAACAAGCAATAATAATTGTAAGGCTACTAGAAAAAGAAAGAACCTTACCCCAAAATTGTCTCAATAAGTATGACTCACAGTATGAAAGAGACTAACTAGTATGAGAGAGTGCTCCCGGATTTGTTCTCGAAGGCTAGTTACTTCTGCTTCTAATGACCTGTCTGGGTGAGTTTTATGGCGTTTTTTGCAGTCGTGAAGCTTAGCTAGCAACTCGGACAGCGTTTTTGCTCTGGCCACTTTAAGTCTGTAATCATGTTTAATGATTATTCCTCTAATGTAGCACTTATGTGCAGCCCAAATAGTTAGAGGGTTAGGGACCGAATATTTGTTGTTCTCAAAGAAAAGTCCCAATTCACGCAGGATGTCCGCTTTAACCTCAGGATCTTGGAAAAAGGATTCATTTAGTTGCCATGGAGCTGCTCTAGGCATCGGGTGTTGTGAGGCTAATACAATGGAGATCGGGGCATGATTCAAAAGTGCAATGTGACCAATCTGGGCACTGGAGACCATAGGGATCATGGCGTGGGAGACTAGGAAAAGGTCTATCCTAGAATACGAGCCATGTACCGCCGAGAAAAATGTGTAGTCTCTCTCTAGCGGATAGAGGATATGCCAAATGTCGAATAAACGGTGAGAGTGCAACAGGTCCCTGATTTGGTTTCGAGCGCTCAGGGACAAGGCTAAGGAACACGTCGATAAATCCTTGTGGGGGTCAATGGTGAGATTAAGGTCTCCCCCTAACACCAGGGTTCTCTCAGCGAATGAAGCCAGGGCGGATAGGCATGTCTCGAGTACCGAGAGCTGGTCGACATTCGGCAGGTACAGGTTAGCCAGGGTGAATGTTTGCAATTGGAGCATACCTTTGACGAAAAGGTATCTACCTTCTCGATCGGTATGAAGATCTATCAGCTGCCTGGGTACAGTTTTGGCCAGGAGTATACACATGCCCTTTGATTTTGTAGTGGGTGACACACTGTGGTACGCTATTGGGAAATGTTTACTGTAAAGTTTTGGGAGCTTGTCTGCCTGGAAATTAGTCTCTTGCAAGAATGCAACCTGAGGTCTTTGCCTCCAGAGTTCAGTAAGAAAACTGGAGCATTTTTCTGGAACATTTAAGCCCTTTACATTCCAGGACACAAATTTTAATGGAATTTTTAATGGAGTAGGATCAGGTCGCCGAACCCCGCCAGAACCCAGATCGGTAGGTAGCGTGGGGAGGAGGGGGCTAAGGAGAGGAGATTGAGGCGAAGAGGAGAAAAAGAAGACAAAAGGAGATCGGAAAAGAGTAGGATAGAAAAGGTAAGGGAAGGGTAGGAAAGAGTGAGAGTTCCCTAAATCTCCAATCAGAGTGCTACTGCCTAATTTGGCAGTTATGTCCTAGTGGGGGAAGAGGTTGGGCACTTCAGAGGTTGGGCCCCCAAAGCACAGGACCCCCCTAACAACCCCCCGCTAAAGGCGGTCCAAATGGGAGCCGCTTTGTCATGTTAAGCTTCTCTGTTAAGAGGTAGTACAAAAAGGAAAATATGAGGTAAAAATTAAACTTCCAAGAGTGTCAGGAGTGGTAACAAAAGTGCAACCTTCACATATAACAATATAACACGTTCAAAACTTCAGCTTTAGACCTGTAGTGCTATTAGAATGAGTTCCCATCTGGGACAACCTTTGGGCCCTCACCCGGGGCATGTATGAAAAATTTAATGACCTTACTGCCACATGGGTTCTGGTCACGGAAAAATTAGCCAGGGCAGACCCCCCTTTTCTCTTTTTCTCCTTTACTTTTATGATAATGCAGGGGGCCAAGTGTGGCAGAACATACCCCACTATACACAGACATCACTAACCAAAATTATTCTTTTTTTTTTTTTTTTTTTACTCTTTATTAATATCTCTTTATTTGAAAAGTTATCCGATACAGCATATACAACAATCACATCAAAAAAAGACAAAGAAAAAGAAATACACAGATAGGGACTGCCACTAAAATCGCCAGCTCAATAAGATCATCAATTACTCCCATAAAATTCTCTACATCCAGTGTATACCAATTCAAAAATATCCATAAGCTGTAACTTTCAAGAAGGGAAACATAGACACAATTTCTTCATTTTCCCCTATTCCCCCCCCCCCTTCTCCTCCCCTCACCCATCATACATCCTCACACATACCCTACATCCCTCTCATCCTGTGTCATCCTCGCTCCGCCTCTTATCCAACTCTCTCCCAGTCCAACCATGCTTTCCATATTTTCTCAAATTTCTTATAATTACCCCTTTTCTTATAGATATACTTTTCCCTACAGACCACTTCCCTTACTGCATTTTCCCATTCTGTCAATGTCGGGGCCTCCTTCCTCTGCCAATGCTGTGCGATAAGCTTTTTTCCCTGGAACAAGCATCTGTCTCTTGCCGTCTGTATATCCTTTGAAATCCCTCCCTCCCCCTTCAAGCCCAGCAGGCACTCCCTCGCCTCCACCCTCAGCGATGTCCCAAACACTAAGTTTATTTTCCCCACTATCCCTTCCCAATATCTATGCAACTTGGGGGAGCGCCAGAACATGTGGATCAAATCCCCATGTCCCCCTCTGCATCTTTGACATTTCGCATTGGGTCTCTTGCCCCACTTGAATAGCTTCAGAGGTGTGTAATATGCTCTATATAACAGATACAGATGAGACATCGCTTGTGAAGGAGAGAGAGTGACCCTGGGACCCAGCGCCAAGACTTGATCCCATTGATCGTCAGACATTGTGCCCACATCTTTTTCCCATCTAGCCCTGTTTTTATTTTCCACCAGGCCTTCTTGAGCTGCTGCTTTCAAGCACCCATACATGTCCGAGATCAGACCCTTTGTGGATCCCGCATCGATCAGCTTTCTCAAAGAGGTCATTTCGCACCACACTGGCATTTCCTTCCCAAATTGTGCCTCCAGGGCGTGCCTGAGTTGCAGATATCTGTAAAATGACCTGTTGGAGATCGCATACTCCTCTACCAGTTCCTGAAAGGACTTCAACCTCCCTGCCCTATATACCTGTGCAAGGTAGTGGATACCCATACGGTCCCATTCCTCTACGCGCCCCATTTTTTTAAGCTCGTTAAGGCTATTGTTGTCCCAAAGTGGCGAAAATTCCGCAAAACCGGCGTATCCCAGAGTTTTTTTAGCTTGTACCCAGACTTTACTCATCAACCGGGTAGTAGGACATTTGGTACAAAATGAGTCTGCCTCTAATCCCTCTGCCACTGTATCGTGTCTGGTGTCATTCAATAAGATGCTACCCCCTGCTCCTGCTTCTCTTAGCCTATTACTACCTCCAATTTGTTGCAATTGGGCTGCCAGGAAGTAGCCTCGTGGATCTGGTACTGCCAGTCCTCCCTTCTCCTCTGGTCGCCGTAGCGTCTCCAACCCGATCCTAGCCATCCCTTCCTTCCAGATAAGTTCTCTGAATATACTGTCCAATTTTTTGAACCAGTGCTTGGGAATCCAAACAGGAGAGTTCTGCATGACATATAAGATTTTAGGTAGCCAGACCATTTTAATCAGATTGCAGCGCCCGGCGACCGAGAGGGGTAGACGTCTCCATACTTGACACTTCTGTTTCAGCTTTTTCATCAATGGAACTAAATTTCCAGATATATACTGGCCTGGGTCTCTGGTAATATTAATCCCCAAGTATTTCATTTGCCTGACCTCTTGGACTTGGGATGCCTGGTGTGGGAGAGGCTCACTCAGGGTATCGATGGGCAAAATCACTGATTTCTCTCAGTTGATCAGTAGCCCAGAAAAAATTCCGAACTCCCTCACTATCCTTATAGCTATTTCCAGTGACTCCTGCGTATCCGCCAAAAATAATAAAATATCGTCGGCATACAAGGCCACTTTATCCACCCCTCTCCTCCTCTTGAATCCCTGTATGCCCTGTGCCATCCTTAGAGCCACCGCCAAGGGCTCAATTGCCAATGCAAAGAGCAGGGGGGACAGAGGGCACCCCTGTCTCGTACCCCTGCTCAGCTGAAACCACTACGAGCATTGCCCGTTGATTTTTACCTTGGCCCTTGGCTCGCTATACAGCAATCTTAGCCACCGAGCGAACCCGGGGCCAAGCTGATATTCCGCTAGTACCTTCCATAAATAATGCCATTCCAGGGAATCGAAGGCCTTGGCCGCGTCTAGCGAAAGAATTGCTCTCCTACCACTATTTTCTATGGGGATTTGCATATTAAGATATACCCGCCTTATATTCGTGCTTGTGGATCTGTTTGGGATGAACCCAGACTGATCCGGGTGTATTAGTTTAGGGATTATCTTGTTAAGCTTTGCAGCTAATACTTTGGCGAGGATCTTCACATCCGAGCACAAAAGCAATATGGGCCTATATGAAGACATATCTATTGGGTTCTTCCCTTCTTTTAACAGAAGTATTACTATGGCTTCTGCCATAGAGGGGGGCAAAGCCCCCTCCTCCCTAGCCCCATTGAATACCTTCAGTAATAAGGGTAACAGTACCTCCCCGTATTTTTTATATAGTTCTATAGGCAGGCCATCCGGGCCTGGGGATTTTTGAGCCGCCATATCACCAACCGCCCTCTGCAATTCTTTAAGAGTCAATGGGGCATCCAGCATTTCCCGATCTTCCTCTGATACCGGAGTTATCTCCAGCCCCTCAAAGAAACCCTGCATTTCCCCCTCTACATTTACCCTGGAGGAACTATATAACTTCTCAAAGTATATTTTAAATTTGTCTACTATATCCGGAGTGTTTTTTCTTATTTCTCCTTCTCTCCCTATAATTGCCGGCACTGCACTCGGGGGGCCATTTGCCTTAATTATCAGAGACAGAGCTTTCCCAATCTTCTCTCCCTCTCCAAAAAAGCTCTGTCTCTGAAAGGATCCAATCTGTTCTGCCTTCTCCCGAAGTACCCTACTGTACTCTTCTTGCCTCCTCACCCAGCACTCGTGGTTAGCTTGGGATGGTGTTACTACAAAGTGCGCCTCTGACAGTCTTGCGTTCTCTTTAGCTTCCATTTCCACAACTTGCGACTGTTTTTTAACATACGCTATTCTCTGGATTAAAGCTCCTCGGATATGTGCCTTCAAGGAGTCCCAGACCACCCCAAGTGAAGCCGTTCCTAGGTTTATACTAATAAATTCAGAAAACCCCTCCATCATTTTCTCCTCCTCTCCTATAAGTTCGAGCCAAAAGGGATTAATCTTCCAGCTCCCCCTGCCATACTGTCCCCCCACTCTCACGGAGGCAATAACTGGCGTGTGGTCTGAGACGCCTCTTGGCTCATATACTATCTCCTCCACTACATTTAGTGCCTCTTCATTCCCCAGTACGAGATTGATTCTAGACAGGGTGGCATGGGTCCTGGAGTGACACGAATACTGCCTCTCTCCAGGATGCCTCCTTCTCCAGATATCTACCAATCCTAATTCATCACAGTACTGCAGAAGGGGACTCCTGTTGGCCTCTCCATCTCCAGGCTTTGACGGGAACCTGTCTATGCTCCTGTTCATCGTCATGTTAAAATCTCCCAGTGCTATTACCGGTGTCCCAGGGAAGTCTGCTACAAACCTGGCTAAGTCCTCCATTACCTCTGTGCAAAATGGGGGGGGGGGATATACACATTCGCCAATATATATCTTCTGTTTTCTATTAAACAAGAGAGGAAAATATACCTTCCCTTTTCGTCTAACCTACTCTGCCCGCAGGAGAAGGCCAGATCCGTGCTTATCAGTACACTCACCCCTCTCGAATATGATGAGTGAGTGGAGTGAAACTGCGTCCGGAACTGCTTATTGCTCAAAGTTTCGAGTGTATCCTTAACCAGATGCGTCTCCTGCAGGCAGAGTATCTTGACATTCCCCTTTTTGGCTATTGAAAAAATTATTTGTTTTTTAAGCTTATCCCTTACTCCTCTTACATTCCATGAACATATATTGATCCTTTTACCCGTATCCGGGATTTTACCACTCCCTCCTTTATCGCTCATGGGCCGTTCTATCTAATACCGTTACGATATTTTGAGCTCCTGTCAAAACTAACCATCTCCCATTACAAATGTGATAAGGGGATACATAGTATATCTCCCTATCTTTTACCCATCCCACTAATCTAACAACCTGAATCCACTCATATCCACTCACAGCACTCCCTACCTTCCACCTCTGATTATATACATGCCTCTTCCCCCCCACCCCCCACCCCCCGATCCCCCTCACCCTCCCAGCGCCCCCTCCGCCCTGCCCCTCCACCCCCCCTCCCCCATTTTACCCCCACGCCCACTTTGGGGCCTAACCCTCGGGCTTCTATTGTGACCTTCAGAAAACCTTTTGAGGTTTGAAAACAAAAAAAAGGAAAAAACCGTGAACCAAGTCCAATAGGGGGGGACTTTCCCCCGCTGAAAAAAAAGAAAAAAATATATATTTTGTGCTATTACCTTGTGCGTAAATTGTGCATTTTTCTCTATAGGTACATTATATTACTATTTACTTAATCCCCCCCCCCCCTCCACTCCCCATTTATCACATCAACAAGAAAAAATCCAGTGAAAAATCAACCAAGAAATAATACAATAAAAAATTCAAAAAAGAAACAGGAGAAAGTTCCAAACAGCACTCAACTTCCCTCTCCTCTCTTAATTCTTTCCTCAATACTCTCTAGCCAAGTTGACACTTCGTTGGGGGTGGAAAAAAAACTAACTTCTCCCAGAGCTGAGACACGCAATCGCGCCGGGAACAAAAGCGCGTAATTGATTCTGAGTTGTTGAAGCTTACGCTTGCAGTCTCCAAATTTAGCTCTTTGCCTCTGCAGCTCAGGAGAGAAGTCTGGGTAAATTGAAATCCTAACTCCATTATGCTGGATGTTCCTTAACTCTCTTGCCTTCTGTAAAATAGTGACTTTGTCCCGAAAACACAAAAGCTTAAAAATAAAGGGTCTAGGGTGGCCTCCTGGTGCTAGAGTTTTGGGACCTATTCTGTGTGCCCGCTCAACAGCAAATGTAGCAGAAAATGAGTCCCTGCCAAACTTCTCCCTCAGCCAGTCCTCCATGAATTGAATGGGGTTGTTCCCCTCGCAGCCTTCTGGGAGCCCAAGTACCCTCAGGTTCTCTCTGCGTAGCCTGTTCTCCATACTGTCCATTTTCTGTAAGCAATCTCTTAGTTGGATTTTCATAAGTGCCACCTCTTGCTTTAATGGGTATACATCGTCCTCCATTTGGCTGCATCTCTCCTCAAGTGCTGTTGTGCGGATGCAGACCGTGCGCACTTCCCCTTTGACCACAAGCAGTTCATCTCTAATACTTTTAAATTGCTCAGACAGCTCAGTGATTGATTGCTTGCAGGTATTAACAGCTGTAAGAATATCTTGCAGGGATGGCTCTCTCTCACCCGAACTGCCCTGGTCTCCCCCTATCGCCCCTTCTAGGCCCAGCTTTTGTTGTTTATCCAAGGTCCCTCTTAAGGCTGAGCCTGCCAGTGGGATAGCTGATGATGGAGCTACCAAAGTCCCATTTTCCTGGGTCTGACTTCTCCTCCCAGGATGTCCCACCTGCTGTTGGCCCCCTCCTAGGTTACTGGATTTGTTAGGGGTTTGATTTGGGGTGTGCGCAAAACGCTCTAATTTGGTGGCTGCTTGGTTCCCCTTTTCCTTAGCGCTGCGGGTTCCGAGACCCCCTGTCCCTTGCTGGACTGACCCATCCTCCATCCCCTTCTTCTTGGACATTCCTGATGGTGTCCTGATAGTATGCTGCTTTGCCAATGCACCGGGCTAGCCCCCTGCCCTGTGCTCTGAGCCTGAGCCTGTATAGCCACAGTCCCCTTGCCAGGATATCAGTAATAATGTCTCTTCACAGCTGGGCTTTTTATACTGTGGATGCACACACAGCCAGCGACTCACCCCTCCAGTGCTCCGGACGGGATCCCGTGCCGCTTAGTCCTTCCAGGGGTTTCCAGCACCGCACAGCACAGCTCGATCCCAGGTGTCAGCGCCCTCCTCTCTCACAGGAACAGGCACTGCCGATGTATTTCCTGGGGGAGCACTGTGTGGTTAGGCTCCATACGGCTCCGTGTAGCAGTCCCGTCCACAGTCGCGTCCGCGGTAGCCTTGTTTAAACTAAAATAACAAAGAACAAGTGCGCAAAACCACAATTCCACAGCTTGATGGATAATGGTAACAAGATTAGAGCAGCTGCCAACATAAGGGGTGTCCTCACCCACCCTAATATGCAACGTCTTAATGGTAACAGTATGTGGCGCTCATCTAGGTGTACCATTCACAATAATAAATCAATTGCAACGTAACCAGAAAAAACGGAGTATTCCCTTATTTCACCTTATATCTGTTGCCTATAAGTGATACAGCAACAACCGCATACTCGGTGAGGGTAAATATAACCAATGTGTCTGTTGTGTTCACATAAACGATATGCTGCAGTGCACACTCCTACCTTCTCCTATGGAGGAGTAACCAATCTAAAGTGTTTGGATGCTCATGATCGGTCTGGATAGACCGTAACTGAAAATCACATGTGTGTAGTATTCCTCAAACTTAATGCATAAAATATTGATCAAAAAATGAATATTGGTGGTGAAAAATTGTTGGCATAAAAAAATTACACTTCATAAATAAATACAATGTGTATAGAAATCCCCACTGATAAGTGATTGAGTGAATAAACAGAGTGGCAGGGATATGCATAAACAAATATACAATCCTTAAAAAATAAAACAAACTTAAACACCCCTCACCTAATCCAATACCTAGAAATATAAAAATAGTGAAATCAAGAAAAAGAAAAAGAAAAACTGTGACAAATCTAAGTGATCAAGTCCAAAGTAAATGTTCTTCATGCAGTGCGACTCTTGATATCCATATAAAATAGTAGCATGCCAGTAAGGTGACTTTGTGCTAAATTCATTCACTTCACACGCTGGTGCGACACACAAGTGTTTCCCCCAGCCTCTCACCTCAATTAGCGCCGCCCAATGGACCAAATCAAGCGGATGGTAAATGCTTAGATGCAGGGTCCAGCAGCTGTTCACCTCCTCCAATAGATATACGTGGATAAGGCTTTTATACTGGGCACCACCGCTCACATAGACCCCCAAGAATGACAATAAGAAGGAGATGCTCCCATGGTGAAGTATATCAATACAAGTTTATTTAAAAAATGTAGTAACTTACAGTTCTAGAACGCAATTGACAGCAGAAACAGAAGCTTCCGGGTTCGGCCGTCCCCGGGAAGCGTCGGCACCTGGCTCCTCCTACCCTGACGCGTTGCGTCACAGCACGTGACTTTATCAAAGGGATTGCGTTCTGGAACTGTAAGTTACTACATTTTTTGAATAAACTTGTATTGATATATTTCACCATGGGAGCATCTCCTCCTTATTGTCATTCTTGGGGGTCTATGTGAGCGGTGGTGCCCAGTATAAAAGCCTTATCCACGTATATCTATTGGAGGAGGTGAACAGCTGCTGGACCCTGCATCTAAGCATTTACCATCCGCTTGATTTGGTCCATTGGGGGCCGCTAATTGAGGTGAGAGGCTGGGGGAAACACTTGTGTGTCGCACCAGCGTGTGAAGTGAATGAATTTAGCACAAAGTCACCTTACTGGCATGCTACTATTTTATATGGATATCAAGAGTCGCACTGCATGAAGAACATTTACTTTGGACTTGATCACTTAGATTTGTCACAGTTTTTCTTTTTCTTTTTCTTGATTTCACTATTTTTATATTTCTAGGTATTGGATTAGGTGAGGGGTGTTTAAGTTTATTTTATTTTTTAAGGATTGTATATTTGTTTATGCATATCCCTGCCACTCTGTTTATTCACTCAATCACTTATCAGTGGGGATTTCTATGCACATTGTATTTATTTATGAAGTGTAATTTTTTTATGCCAACAATTTTTCACCACCAATATTCATTTTTTGATCAATATTTTATGCATTAAGTTTGAGGAATACTACACACATGTGATTTTCAGTTACGGTCTATCCAGACCGATCATGAGCATCCAAACACTTTAGATTGGTTACTCCTCCATAGGAGAAGGTAGGAGTGTGCACTGCAGCATATCGTTTATGTGAACACAACAGACACATTGGTTATATTTACCCTCACCGAGTATGCGGTTGTTGCTGTATCACTTATAGGCAACAGATATAAGGTGAAATAAGGGAATACTCAGTTTTTTCTGGTTACGTTGCAATTGATTTATTATTGTGAATGGTACACCTAAATGAGCGCCACATACTGTTACCATTAAGCCTTGTTTAAACGCTCCGGGCAGTCTCCTAGGTCCCGCACTGTCAGACGCCGGGTACGGAGCGAGGGGAGAGGGCTGAACTCAGTCACGGCGTCCTCTCTCGCCTCTCACCTCAACATCCGGTCACGCCCCACTAACCAAAATTATAACTTGACAAACATGTAAAAGCCGTACAAGAACCCCAGGTAGGCTGGGAGAGACACTTGGGGAGCTGAAATCATATCGATTGCAGAGGAACTGCAATCTATATCCAGCCTGTTGCTGAGCAAATGTTACGAACCTCTCCACAGCGTCTACCCCCACGCCAGTAATGTATGCTAGCAATGATGGGCACAATACTCTGGGTGATCAAACTTTTATACCCCTGTAGTATAGTCCTGTATAGCAGGTAGGGTCCCAGTGAGAAGGGGCCACCCAATGAGCTTCTATGTTGTGCAATAAGTCCAGTCCATAGTGGTAAGTTCAATCGGGTCTGACCTCTTTCAGTGCAAACCTCCCTGTGAGACCCACAGGTAAATCTACAGTACATCTCCCCCTCCTTGAATAGTTTAGGTCAGGAGCAGAAACATCAAGTGGTATTCCCCTGGACTGATGATCCTGGGGGGCCCGCGGCAATCAGCCCAGGCGAACTAAGGACCACCTCCAACGAGAGTCTCAAAGCCCAAAAGTCAGTTGTATATGAGGCAGCTGGAACAGTGTAGTGAAATGCAACACTTACTTGTGAAGGGAGACATCAAAGTCCTGGGAAGTCTTTTATCCGAGAGCAATTTGGATCAAAGAGGCTCATGACTCCTTGTCCTCAGGAGCCTGTGCTCTTCTGCGCTGGGACCGGCGGCTGCGCCGGGCTTGTTGAGGTCTGCTAGTGGGGTCTGCTGTAGGGTTGTTGTTGCTGGAAGGACAAACGCTAGCCAATTAGGCAGCAATATCAGTGGTAACCCCAGGGAGCTAAGGAACATAGGGACATCTGCGGGATGTCGAAGAGTATACATTCGGCCTCCCTTGCGAGCAATCAGGTGAAAAGGATAACCCCACTTGTAAGTGATCCCCTGTTCGTTGAATTTCTCAAGCAGGGGCCTCATGCATCAGCGCATCTGAAGGATCCTGCGGGACACGTCTGGCAGGAGAGTAATCTGGGCTCCGTCAAAGTCAATGTTCCCTTTGTGCCAAGCCCGTTGAAGAATATCTTCTTTGACCGAATAATTGTGCAGGCAACAAAGGACATCCCTGGGTCTATCTTCCGTGGAACCTCTAGGGCCAAGAGTTCTATGAACCCTGTCGATTGCAATAGGTGTCTCCGGTGGGTGCTCTAGGCAGTCGTCAAATATGGAGGTCACTGTCATTTTAAGGTCATTCTGTCTGGTGGCCTCTGGCAAGCCGCGAATTCTGAAATTGCACCTACGGTTACGATTTTCCAGATCATCCATTAATAGGTGTAATTGTGTGATCTGGTCTGCCATCTCCTCATGCGTTACCTATAGGCTGGAGACATCATGGCGGAGGGCTGTGGAGTTAATTTCCAGTGAGGAGACTCCGGCGGACACCTCTGTTCCTTCTTGTTTAATCCCCGCGATTTCTCTGTGGAATGCTGCCTCCATCCTGGAAGCCACAGAATCTAGGTCATCTTTAGTGGGTAGCTTCTGCAGTAGTGCCCATATTGCCTGTTGATTACAGTGCAAGGGAGAGGGTTCATGTGTGGGCAAAGCCAGAGGAGCGGCACACATTGTGGCTTGTGGCTGTTGGATATGGGGCAGAGGCGCACCTGATAAGGAGAGCTGGGAGGGCTGGGTGCCTCGTGGAGCCCACTGCATGGAGCCGCTGGGCTCCTCTCCTGGACTGCCGAGCGATGTGAGGGACAGAGAGCGGGGGAGGCAGGGGGAGAGATCGCTGGATGGGGAGAACGGGGAGAAATTATTGTTAAGTCTTTCTGAGATATGAAAAGGTAGCCGAGTCTCGAGTAAAGTTGGTGTGGGGCTGAGAAAAATGTATAGTCATTGGTGTTTGGATTTAATGTGCACCAAGCGTCATGTAGTGTGAGTTCCCTCAGGTACGTTTTAATTGCTCGGAGAGCTTTGTAAGGTAGGGAGGAGGCACCATTTGAGGTATGCTAAAGCGGGTTCAGTGTGACATTAAAATTGGCTCCCAGGTAAGCCAGGTAAAATGCTACAGAACCAGGCAGGCAGGCTTCTTTCCATATAAACAGTTAGGGTGTAGTCAATCAAGGGTGATGATGGTGTGAGATGTGTCTCACCTGAGCTCTCTACCTTGGCGGACAGACCGGCAAGAAGCTTGTCTCTCCTTTCAAGTTACCTGGTTTCTTGGGTCTTGGATCTCCTGGATCTCATCGCTCTATATTGTACCACAGAGCCTTGCTTGAGGCTTTAAGCGCAGGGGCATTATGCACCACCTGAGAAGCACCTGAGAAGCCTGCCTGCCGGCTCCTTTCCTGGCTCCCTTCCGGGTTTGCCTCTCCTGCCTTACCAGCGCTGTTTGGATAGCTTCTATGGCTTCTCTGGGTTCCTCCACTGAACCTTATCTGAAGCGCTGAGCAACATCTGAGAAGCCTGAAAGGAACCTGAAAGGAACGTGTCTGCTTGGCGTGGCTTTCCTTTACCTGCTTATCGTCTCTCTCCGGCTCCACGTCTCCTCTGCTTCCTCGGCTTCCCAGCTTACTGCTCTCATTGAGCCCTACCTTACCTGAAAGCACCCGACTACCCGAGCAGTTAAATTTTTACCTCTGGAAAGAAGCCTATCTGCCTGGTTCTGTAGCATCTTACCTGGCTTACCTGGCTTACCAGCTTGCCTGCTCAATGGGTCTACGGCTTTTGCAAGCTCTATGGCTTTATGGCCTTATGCCTTCTATGCTTACTGGCTCTCGGCATTAGTGTTTTCGGCAGAACGGCATAACGGTATAACTGTATAATGGCATAAATAGCTATTACCAGCTATACTTAGCAGATAAGTTTGACTTTGAATTTCCTTGGTTTTTCTGGCTTTATAGTTCACCAGCTTACCTGCTCTTCAGCTTTTGGGCTTTCTGGCTTCACAGATTTACAGACTCCTTCCCTACCAGCTTCAAGCTTCCTTGCTTATTATGCCAGATTCTCATATACAAGATATAAGCCGACAGTTAAGATCCGGCCCCCATGTAAATTCTCTGAATTCTCTGATGCCATTCAGTTATTACTAGTGCTAATACTAATTGTAATGCTGATGCTGGTACTGGTGATGCTATAGCTGTTTCTGCTTCCTCTGCTGCCTCTGGCTGGCTGATGTTTATGTTTCTGGTCTCACTGTTATTCCTGGCCCCTCATCTGTTTCATCTGTTTCAGATTATCCTATTGTTCCAGGACCAGCTTCTGTTCCCGGCTATGCCATGCCCACTGAGCAGAGTTCTACGATGGATGAGCAAGTACTAACCCATATGGCTGCTTCTGGCACCGGCTTTAATATTTCTGGAACTCGGTCTATCTCTCTGGATCATCAGAATACCGTATTAAACGCTAAAAGTTTTGCAGGGGGATGCACTGCTAAGGATGCAGAGACCGCTAAGCTTGTGTCAGGTAACAATCCTGTTGAGTCAGCAATCTCAGCTCTGGTTGTTTTTGATGAACCCTGCTTTCTCTGATACACTGTCTAATACATTGTCTGATACACTGCTTAACAAAACCGATAAACTGTTTGATATACTGTCAGGTTCAGAGCTGCTGCATGCTAATCTACAGCTGCAAAGTCAAAGTTTGAGCTTGAGGAAGCCTATGCTTGAACCCTTGTCTGAACTGTCAAGAGAGGATATAGATCTTCAATCTTATATTCGTTCACTACCGACGAGTTCAGATATGGAAAATTATGTTTCTCGATTAGAGACAATGTGTAAAACTGAGATCTCTGTCCTTAAAGCTGAAGTTTCTCATATTGGATCTTGGATTAATGATATAGAAAACACTGCTAATGTTTCTAATGAACGTATAGATAAGCGTTATGATGTTTTGAATGAACATACATTACAATTACAGGAAATGATATTGCAATTGGATGATCAAGAAAATAGAGCTAGACGAAATAATATAAGAATTTGAGGATTACCGGAGACTATAGAGCATAAAGATTTATTAACTGTACTTCAACAAATGTTTAATAATTTATTAAATAAAGATCCAGCAATGGTCATTGAAATTGATAGAGCACACAGAATTGCAGGTGTGAGAAGTTTAGAACCAGGTAAAACAAGAGATATTATATGCCGCATACATTTTTTTTGCGGTTAAGGAAGCCATTATATCAGCTGCTAGGAAATATAAGGGTGTTCAGTTTAAAGCCTCCCCTATAACGCTTCTGTCTGATCTTTCTAAACGTACATTACAATTGAGGAGATCAGTAAAACCTCTTTTGGAAATATTAAACACTAATGCAGTCCATTATAGATGGGGATTTCCATTTAAATTGATCATCTCAAAAGATGGGAAAACAATGGTGTTTAAACACCCAGGTGACTTGCCTAAAATCTTGTTAACATTTAAGCTTCCTAAGATAGACTTACCAGATTGGCCATTAAAATCTTTATTACTCAATTCTGCTCCAAGAGAAAACTGGGAGAATGTTCCTTCCACTTGATCTGAATTACCATGAATTTTGATGATAGAAGTGATTGATGCATTTACAATTGTAAGATTTAAATGACACTATTAATAAGAATTATTATGTTATGATCTAGGAGTAGATTTGGCTAAATATTATAGAAAGGAAAAAAACATAAAAGGTATGAGGGGGACGATTATGATTACATGTTTTGACATATATGTTGATATAAATAGAAGTGCCATAATACAGGGTTGAATGCTTTCAGCCCCCCTTTTTTTTTTACCCCCCCCCCTTTTAATGCTGCTCTGAATGTCCAATGGTACAGCTCTACCCCTGCCTAGCTTGCCTACGTCCTACATTAGGCTTCACAATTTTTGTTTTGGGAATTGGCTATATTGCCTGTTAGATTTTTTGTTCTCTGAGAATATTCAGAGACATTTAAGACACATTGCATGTCTTGAGACTGCGATGTGTCCTATTTTAAAATAGTTTTTGTTCTTCCTTCTTTTTTTTTGTTTTTTTTTTCTTCTTTTACTTATTCCTTGAGTTGTTCTCACTTAATAAATTTATAGAACTGATTAAAAAACTTTTATTTTTTTATGTCATTCTCAATATGCTCCTTTAATGTGAAGGGTCTTAACCACCCAAATAAACGGTCACAAATGTTTCAATATCTTAATAAGGAAAAAATTGATATAGTTTTTTTTTCAAGAAACCCACTTTCGTACGGATGTAACACCAATATGTAAAAATAAATATTATACCACTTGGTTTCATAGTATATAGCTATACGTAATAATCCCTCTATACATGGTATTATTATTAATGGAATAGATTATTAAAACTCACTTTATGCAGATGATGTTTTACTTTATATAACATCACCAAGGATTAGCATCCCTTCTGTTTTAAAGGAAATCAATTTGTTTGGATATGTAAGTAATGTTAAGGTAAATCTAACTAAATCTGATTTATTGAATATTTCACTACCTAGAGATAAGGTTTCTTCGCTGGTAGTGCTGTTTCCTTTTCACTTGCAAGAAGTAGCATTGGAATTTCTAGGACTTAAAATTCCAAAAGATCTTACTCTTGTTTATGAATTAAACTTTCTTGCACTTCTACTAGGAACGCAAGCTGAATTGCTATTATGGTAAAGCTTTCTTTATCATGGTTTGGCCGTATTAATTCCATTAAGATGGATATTCTTCCAAACGTATTTATATCTGTTTCAAACTCTACCCATCGAACTACTTAAAACATTTTTAAAAAAATTGAACAAATTATTGCAATTTATTTGGAAAAATATTAAACCTCAAATCAACTGGAAAACACTATTACAGAATAATGCCACAAGGTTAGGACGGGGGTTTATTCAACTAGCAGGTACCATCATCCATAAAGAGTTTGTAATAGGAGGGATTGGGGAGGAAATGACAAGGACTACTCCAAAACAAGTCCTACCTCACCATAAAGAAAAATTTGTGGACTATTGCGCTACCTTATAATGACATACAATGTAGATAAAATTTCAGTTTATTCAGTTATAAACAGTAAAACATCTATATAAACAATACAGATTGATAACAGTACAATTTAAGAACTGTTACAGAACAATAATCATTCTTGAGGAGCAATATATAGAGCCCGCATGGATAAATGAAGGCAAGCTGATATACTTAAGGACGTGAGCCTCAACAGTTTTGCGGCAAAGCCGCTTCCTCAGGAGGCGTCCAAGTAAAGTATCTACAAAGTAAATCAGTCAGAATTACATATAAATATTGATAACAGGTAGTGCAGAGTATATAGCATAATTTTGGAGTGATTAATCAAGTTTTATAAACACTCACCAACCACTGCCCCTTCGGGCTTAGACGGCACTTGTGAGACGCCCACTTGGGGCGTTCCCCCTGGGGCGAGCACGGGGGATTTTGTGGCAAGATAAGCTAGTGTAAAAGAAATAATGTATAATGAGTGTTGGTGTGGGGTATAGGCTATATATAAATGAAGTGACTGTCACCACAGTGAATGGACTGAGAGAAATCGTGAGGGAAATAGAGGGGGAAGGTAGAAAGCAGGAAGGGAAGAAAGGGGGGGGGAAGGAAAAGAAAGGAGAAGGGGGAGGATGGGGGAGAAAAGGGATGGGGAGAGAGGGGAGGGGAAGGAAAGGGGGGGAGGGAAGAGAGGGAGGCCGAGAGGGAGGAAGAGGGGAGAGGGGTGGGGGAAAGGGGGGGAGAAAAGGGGAGGGTGAAGGAAGGAAGGGGATAGGAGGAGGGGAAGGGGGGAAAGGGGGGGAAGAAGGAAAAGAGGAAAGGGAGGGTGGGATAGGAAAAGGGAGAGGAACGAGGGGAGGGGGGGCTAAGGAAAGAGGATGGGGAGGGGGAGAGGGAGAGGAGTGGTGACAAGGAGGGATGATGGGATGAATAGAAATTCCCTTCCACAATAATAAAGCACTCAAGGGGTAATGTAGTACTGGAGTATAACCCACCAACAATTTAAGTAAAAAAGTCAAAATAATTGTTACTGGCACCCGGGGCTGGGTGTTAATTCCCAGCGACCACTGAGGGAGCACTGCTGCATGGAGGAGCAATGAAGGGCCCTAGGGATAAAAAGTATAATATTAGTAAAGGTCACTATCTGGGGAATGATGCAACTGCAAGGCCCTCCTGGGGAGAACTCAGCTCTGGTTGTCGCATCATCCATCCAGAGGGATAGGGGTAGAAAAGTAAAGAGACCGCCGAAATGGCTGGCTATCCGTTAACACTTACTGTAGGTCTGCTGGTCGTTCAAGTAGCCCGGGTGCCTGCAGTCCACAGATAGGCAGCCATGATGGCTGCCTTATATATCCCCAACCCGGAAGACGTACGGCGCTATGCACGTCACGCGCTGTTGTCACCGGGTCCGGCTCTCCACTAAAGCGCATGCGCGGACAGTGCTGGCGCATGCGCATAGCCCTAACATTGGTGACGCTGGGTGCGTCACCTCCAGGGAAGCAGGGGGAGAGGCCGCCCAGCTAGGGAAGCCAACCCACCGCTAGAAAGCCGCATGCCCGCCACTAGGGGGAGAATGAACTCCTCACGCCGTGACAGTGGTTACATTACAAAAAATACAGGATGCAATGGAGGTAAATGTCAGGGGAGCAATACATCCAGCTGGGAGAAGAGGAGGATCCAATCCACCGACACGGATGCTTGTATCCTGACCAAGAATACACAATATAAGCAATCATTACAGCATCAATGCAATAATGGACCCAATAACAAGGGCCAACAAAGGAACAAAAATATATAATTCAAAAAGAAAAATTCTCTTTGCACATCAAGGGGACCTAACATACCTATCACAGTATAGATAGGGCCTATGGTTGAAATCCAGAGGGAGGGGAGGGGGGGACAAAGGGGGGGGGGGATTGATTATAAATGGAGTAAAATATGAAGTCAAATGAAGGCTGTTGAATTAAAAAAAAGGAACCAGAAAAAAGCAGAAAACAAAAAACAAACAACAAAAAAACAAAATAGTTTTCCTGAAGGTCCACCAACCCCCTAAAGGAAATGTTTATATGCATGTGCCTCGTTGAGGCCGGGAGGGGTGAGGGCATTCAGTCGTTTAAGGATTTGACAATCCCAGTCGCCTCCTCTGGGATCTTCTTTCTGGGATAACATTCAATACAAAAAATTTGATGTAATCAGGGTCAAAACTATGGTGGAACCCACCGTGGTGAGCTTGCCATTGGTGGAGGCATACAGGTGATCCCCCAATCTTTGCTGTAGTTCCCTGATGGTCTTGCCTACATAAAAGGCCTTGCAGGCACAGACCATCAGGTAGATAACCCCTCTCGTGCCGCAATTGGCAAATTGTCTAGAAGAGAATAGCTCTCCATTAGGAAGGACACATTGGTGTCCTTCATGGATCCAGGGGCAAGGTGGACAATTCCCACATTTGAACGTGCCTCGAGGATCTCTTGGAAGGGGTGCAGGGGTTCTATAGTGGCTGTGGGTGAACTTGTCTCTCAGGGAAGTGGCTCTTCTGAACACCAATTCTGGAGTAGGTCTAACGTATTTCTTTAAAGTGTGATGATCAGTCAGTATATGCCAATGCCGGGATAGCAAATTACGCAACTGGTTGTGGTGGATTGAGTATTTGGTAATAATTTTGACATTAGAGGGTTGCTTAGTGCGGGGAGGGTCATACAAAAGCATTTGTTGATCCTGGGCAAAGGCTCTATTGAAGGCCTTTCTTAAGTTGGTACGGCTGTAACCCCGGGGCCAGCCCACCTGCTGTCCCAGGGTTACAGCCGTACCAACTTAAGAAAAGCCTTCAATAGAGCCTTTGCCATGCGGCTTTCCAGCAGTGGGTTGGCTTCCCTAGCTGGGAGGCCTCTCCCCCTGCTTCCCTGGAGGTGATGCACCCAGTGTCACCAATGTTAGGGCTATGCGCATGCACTTGCACTGTCCGCGTATGCGCATTAGTGGAGAGCCGGACCCGGTGACGACAGCGCATGACGTGCATAGCGCCGCATGTCTTCCGGGTTGGGGATATATAAGGCAGCCATCATGGCTGCCTATCTGTGGATGGCAGGCACCCGGGCTACTTGAACGACCAGCAGACCTACAGTAAGTGTTAACGGATAGCCAGCCATTTCGGCGGTCTCTTTACTTTTCTACCCCATCCCTCTGGATGGATGATGCGGCAACCAGAGCTGAGTTCTCCCCAGGAGGGCCTTGCGGTTGCATCATCCCCCAGATAGTGACCTTTACTAATATTATACTTTTTATCCCTAGGGCCCTTCATTGCTCCTCCATGCAGCAGTGCTCCCTCAATGGTTTAACACCTAAACCCAGGTGCCAGTAACAATTATTTTGACTTTTTTACATTGTTAATGGGTTATACTCCAGTACTACATTATCCCTTGAGTGCTTTATTATTGTCACCACTCCTCTCCCTCTCCCCCTCCCCCATCCTCTTTCCTTAGCCCCCCCCTCGTTCCTCTCCCTTTCCTATTCCCCCCCTCCCTTTCCTCTTTTCCTTCTTCCCCTCCTCCTATCCCCCTCCTTCCTTACCCCTCCCCTTCCCCCCCCCTTTCCCCCGCCCTCTCCCCACTTCCTCCCTCTCGGCCCCCTTTCTCTCTTCCCCCCCTTTTCCTTCCCCTCCCCTCTCTCCCCATCCCTTTTCTCCCCCATCCTCCCCCTTCTCCTTTCTTTTCCTTTTCTTCTTCCCCCCCTTTCTTCCCTTCCTGCTTTCTCTCTCCCCCCTCTATTTCCCTCATGGTTTCTCTCAGTCCTTTCACTGTGGTGACAGTCACTTCATTTATATATAGCCTATACCCCACACCAACACTCATTATACATAATTTCTTTTACACTAGCTTATCTTGCCAAAAAATCCCCCGTGCTCGCCCCAGGGGGAACGCCCCAAGTGGGCGTCTCACAAGTGCCGTCCAAGCCCGAAGGGGCAGTGGTTGGTGAGTGTTTATAAAACTTGATTAATCACTCCAAAATTATGCTATATACTCTGCACTACCTGTTATCAATATTTATATGTAATTCGGACTGTTTTCTTTGTAGATACTTTACTTGGATGCCTCCTGAGGAAGCGGCTTTGCCACGAAACTGTTGAGGCTCACGTCCTTAAGTATATCAGCTTGCCTTCATTTATCCATGCGGGCTCTATATATTGCTCCTTAAGAATGATTATTGTTCTGTAACAGTTCTTAAATTGTGCTGTTATCAATCTGTATTGTTTATATAGATTTTTTTGTATTTATAACTGAATAAACTGAAATTTTATCTACATTGTATGTCATTATAAGGTACCGCAATAGTCCACAAATTTTTCTTTATGGTGAGGTAGGACTTGTTTTGGAGTAGTCCTTGTCATTTCCTCCCCAATCCCTCCTATGGAAAACAATGTCGATCAAAAGATCGTGGAGGAGTAGGTTTGCCAGATTTTGAGTGCTATTATAAAGCAGCCATATTTTCTCGTGTTCTGGATTGGTTCCATCATCCCGATGATAAACAATGGGTCCAATTGGAAATGGGTTCTGCTCCATTGAATACTAAAGCTGCTCTATGGCTTTGTTTTAAGGATATAGGACTACATTCTTCTTGGCCTTTGCTCACTTATACGGTTTTGGAGTGTTGGCATCATTACTTAAATTTTTTTCCTTTGTCTTCTATTCCAGCTCCACTTATTCCTTTAATAGATCATCCTTCTCTTTTTATTGTGTTCATTCAAATGCTATTCTAAGCTGGGACAAATGGGACTTTACACAATAAGAGGAAAGACCTAGATGTATATGGAAAGAGGTCAGCACCAAACAAAAAACATATTATACAAATGTACCAACATCCCTAAAAAATGGTGAAGAAAGGATTTGTTGAGAATGGGACTTTAAATGTACTTCATATATGAAGGAAAACAATTAATTTAATAAAAATATAAATCATTTATTCAAAAAAATATGCATTTAAGACACAATAAAAATATGCAACTACAGTTACATTCATGGTCCTGGGTATGCAAACCTATCTAAACCCTGACCTAATGAGAAAACTGGAGTTTTATATACATAGTTCCTGCGTCTTAAAATTTCGACATGTTTCGCCGGGACGGCTTCATCAGGAAAAGGATGAAGGCATTCAGGTACTAAGTATTAAAACCACTGAATAGTACAGAACCTTAGGTGTATAAACAAAAAACAAAATTCAAATTAATTAACATATCACAATACACAAAGAAAATTTTAATTTACACAATATAACATTGTAAATGCATGACTCATGTTGGTATAAAAAAAACCCCCACACAGCCCCCCCACACCCAAACCCCACCCCCCAAAACCCACACACAACGCAGAACCCTAACCCCGTACCTTGGTGGGTCCTGGAGTGAGCACAGCCGGGGGGAAGCCACAAACCCCCGCTGCCTAGACCCCAAATTAGTCCCTATAGTGTCAGACTTCCCGTAGTGGAGATGTAGTTTTCGATTGGATCAAGCAGGTAAAAAGTGCAGCAGTGTCTGCAACAAATTATACATCAGTAAATAATGAATACATAAAGCAGCTTGAGGGTAAGGGAAGCACCAGTCCATAACCAATTGTAAATGAACCGTACTCACCACACTCTCATATCTCTATAAATATAATAGTGTACATGCCCCGAGCTCATGCGGACGGGGCAACCATTAACAGTTCACTCCATGTGATAAACTTCACGTCATCTACACAATCTAATGAGACATGTAAACGTCTATCAGACATTGTCCTCTGCAAGAGACACCCAGCCCCCATCTCATAGTATCAGGAAGTATATATAGAGTAAAGGGTTTTCTCACCTCAAAATGACTGATGCTTGAACTGATCCCGTCCTTAACAAGCGCATAAACTGGGAAGATGCATGGGGGTGGCAGAGAGGCACAAAGCCAAATTGCCAAAAGGGAAAAGATGGCTCAAGGTGATCTCTGCAACATGAAAAGTGTATCTAGATCAAGATAGAGTCCCTCAGACTTCCAAAATAGGAACACAAGCAATTCCAGTGCCAGAACTGAGTAGTTACCTTACAAAACCCCGCCGTGTAGTGCCATGATCTCCCGGGCTGTGTCAAAATGCATCTGCACAATCTGAGGTTTAAATATCCCCCCCGTGGCACCAAAAACGGCGTGTGACGTCATGCCGCAATGACGCCCCGTGGACGCAAAGAAGGAGGTGCAAGCAACACTGACTGACACCCGGAAACCGGAAATGATGACCACATCCGGTTTCCGTCTAGCAGGGTGGAAATGCAGACCCTGCAGACAGTGCGGGACAGATGAACTGTCCTGCAGATGTAATATATGGCCGGGACGCCGTGAAAGACAGAGCACCTCAGAGCGGGCATGTATTGGGAGAGCATCACCCAAAGAGGTACATTGCTGCTCCTAATACGCACTCTTGGGTGTCCGTACGGGAGTCAAAAGACAGGAACAGGACAGGACTCAGGTGAAGCAGCGGTGTGACAAAAAAAAACCCCAACCCCTCAAAATGACAACCAAATCTAGTAAAGCCATGCATAAACAACCCACTTATCAATACTCAATTAACATGGGCAAGTAGTCAACATGTATACACAATGATATCACATATGTCATTTAGTTTAGATTTCATTTGCTACCGGCGGGCAAGCAACCGATAACACCATCTCATAGGCACCAGCTAGGCCAATGGCAAGGCGCACATACACGGGACCCCAAAAGACCTGAAGAGATGGCATGAATGAAAACCATAAATGACGGATTCAAAAACTGTGGTCAGCAGGGCTCAAGGTGGGGCTGTGTGGGTTTTTTTTTTATACCAACATGAGGCATGCATTTACAATGTTATTTTGTGTAAATTAAAATTTTCTTTGTGTATTGTGATATGTTAATTAATTTGAATTTTGTTTTTTGTTTATACACCTAAGGTTCTGTACAATTCATTGGTTTTAATACTTAGTACCTGAATGCCCTTGTCCTTTTCCTGATGAAGCTGTCCCGGCGAAACATGTTGACATTTTAGGACGCAGGTACTATGTATATACAACTCCAGTTTTCTCATTAGGTCAGGGTTTAGGTTTGCATACCCAGGACCGTGAATGTAACTGTAGTTGCATATTTTTATTGTGTTTTAAATGCATATATTTTTTTGAATAAATTATTTATATTTTTATTAAATTAATTGTTTTCCTTCATATATGAAGTACCCTTAAAGTCCCATTCTCAACAAATCCTTTCTTCACGATCAGAGGAAAGGTATATGGTTTGTTTATTTGCAATTGCAGAGTTTTTACTCCTCCTTGACTCCGAAATATTCTATCCATCGACCATTCACAGATTTTGAGCAGTTATATATATCTCTAGAACCACCAAAACATACTATATCTAGGATATATACATTATTATCTACTCTCAATTCACCTGGTTTACCATCATATACGACCAATTGGGAGCTGGAATTAAACCGGTTAACACAAGAGGAAGATTGGGATCAAATTTTTATTAATACTCATAAATTTTCAATAGCTTGTGACACCCAAGAGCGCAATTTTAAATCGCTATCCAGATGGTACCGCACTCCAGTTACTTAAACCGAATGTTTCCACCGCAATCAGATGCTGGCATTGTTTGTCGCTACAGGTAACTTATCCCATCTATGGTGGGCCTGTCCCTCTATTTATAAACTATGGGATCAAATAATGAACTTATATAATACTGTTGTGGATGAATCAATCAATAACTTTGTCAAATTGGCTCTTTTTTCTTTCTTACCTCAATTATTACCTAAAACCAAAAAAATCTCTTCTTTGTTTTTTTTGTCAGCAGTTAGACAATTGATACCAAGATACTGGAAATCCCCTATTGTTCTACAGTTCTGGAGTGGATTGAGACTCTTGATAGTATTATGCATATGGAGATACTGGTAGCTGAAAATAATGATACTACACAGAAGTTTAATAGGGTGTGGCAGACCTGGATAACATTTAAAAATTCATCAACATTTTTGGAAATTTTTTAATTTTCAAATTTATTGCTGTTGGAGCATATATATTCTATTTTGTTTGCAATGACTCTTATGCCCTGTACATACGATAGGATTTTACAATGGAAAATGTGTGATAGGACCTTGTTGTCGGAAATTCTGACCGTGTGTAGGCTCCATCACACATTTTCCATAGGAATTTCCGACACACAAAGTTTGAGAGCTTGCTATAAAATTTTCCGACAACAAAATCCGTTGTCGGAAATTCCAATCGTGTGTATACAAATCCGACGCACAAAGTGCCACGCATGCTCAGAATAAATTAAGAAATTAAAACTATTGCTACTGCCCCGTTTATAGTCCCGACGTATGTGTTTTACGTCACCGCGTTCAGAACAATCGGATTTTCCATCAACTTTGTGTGACCGTGTGTATGCAAGACAAGTTTGAGCCAACATCCGTCAGAAAAAATCCATGGATTTTGTTGTCGGAATGTCCGATCAATGTCCCTGTGTGTACAGGGCATAAGGGTTGAAGAAAGATTCTATGATTTTGTTAATGTGAGACACTATTATTTATGTTTTTTCCCTATTCATCCCCCCACACACAGTTGGACTTTTCGGCTACAAAAGTCCGACAGCCTGTCCGACAGACTTTCGACGGACCTTTGGTGGACTTTTGGCGGACTTGCGGCTGACTTTCTAACGAACGGACTTGCCTACATACGATCACACAAAAGTCCGACGGATTCGTACGTGATGACGTACACCGGACTAAAATAAGGAAGTTGATATCCAGTAGCCAATAACTGCCCTAGTGTGGGTTTTTGTCCATCGGACTAGCATACAGATGAGCGGATTTCTGGGTCCGGCGTAGTTACGACTTAAAGATTTGAAGCATGTTTCAAATCTAAAGTCCGTCAGATTTGCGGCTGGAAAAGTCCTCTGAAAGTCTGGGGAAGCCCACACACGATCGGATTGTCAGCCGTATTTTGTCTGTCAGACTTTTGTAGACGAAAAGTCTGACCGTGTGTACGCGGCATAACAGCATCGATACTCCCTTGGACTTAGATGCCAGATTAGTAGTACGAGTAATTGTGGGATAGTGGGTTTTAGATAGTTTGGGGACAGAGCCTTTTTGGAAGTGTGCCTCTTGTAGGAATACTATATCAACCTTATTCTTCTATATTGTTTAAAGTAACTGTGAATGTTTTTCTGGTGCATTGAGAGAGATAATTTTCAGGACAACCTTGTTATCAGTCCGTTGAGAAGAGGCCATAGTTATAAGTAACTAAATAGGAAAAGTGTACAGCAGACAGCCATGTCCGTAAATGATTAGGGGGAACAAATTTAGGCAATACTAAGTATTACCAAACAGGCAGAAGTTATAGGCTAAGAAACAATGGAGAGACAATAAATTATAAACAATCACATTTATTTAGGTTGACAATATACAAAAAGACAAGACACGACTAAACAATGTAGCATAAATGCATCTATATGTTAATTGTGCAGTGAGCCCTTGTATGTCTATGCGTTTTGCCGCTAGGCTTCTTCAGGACGCGGCCAAGGTTCACAGACGGAACAGATAAGAGAATATGTTTCTCTATCTGAAACGAGGTATAATTATATTTAAATCACAAATAATACAAAAACATAACTGTTCAGAAATAAATGTCATGCACTGGGCACTTGTGAATATACGGATCAGAAAATGAACATCAAATAGGTACCTTAGTTGGAATCTATTGTCATGTATAGCCAAGATAAGATGCGTTTAGAAACTATAAAGTAGAATAAGATATAAACAGTCTCAATAAAATAGAGTATGTATTGCACTGAGGTTGTACAAAATTTAAAGCATATAAACTTACTAGATAATATAGCAGAGTAGCTAGGCAGGGGCAGATGAAATGTAATAATTCTGATTTACAAAAGGCAGAAAAAAGGGGAAACCGGAGGGCATCCAATAATGAGTCCTTAATTCAGTTTCAGCCATAGTTATGAGCTTATTATTTGTATATCAAGGGGAAGTTGGATGGGAGAAGTGTTTTAGATGATATGGGCTTTTGATTGTGTCATGTACCTAGTAGACGAGCCCAATCTGTAGAGGAAGGCCTCTCTTACGCCTCCGACTCAAGGCCCCTGGTAGAGAAAACAGGAAGCACAGGAGTGAGGAGTGGCACAAGTGCCTGGCAGGATCAACAGCAAGAGGTTGGTCTGGAGTTCTGGAGGCTCTGTGCAGGGAGACAGCAGATTGGAACTGGAATAGCAGACTGGAACCTGGAATAGCAGACTGGAACCCGGAACAGGCTGGATCAGCAGACAGGTGCAGCAGACTGGAACTGGACAGCAGACTGGAACCTGGAACAGGCAGGATCAGCAGACAGGTGCAGCAGACTAGAACTGGACAGTAGACTGGAACCTGGAACAGGCTGGATCAGCAGACAGGTGAAGCAGACTGGAACTGGACAGCAGACTGGAGGAAGATTACCACTGGACAGGAGCTGAGGAAGGTCAGGCAAGCTGGGTCGGTTATCAGGCGGCCAGTGGAGGAACCAGAGGAGTAGGCAGAAGAGAAGTCAGACAGGCCGGGGTCGGATGCAGGGATGGTCAGAGGCAAGCCGGGTAAAGCACAGTAACAGATTCCAGATACCAAGAACACACGTAACGCTGTAGAGCAGACAGCAAAGTCCCAGTGTGTCAGTCTGGCTTAAATAGCCCGCCTGGCGTTAGTGGGAGTGCAAGCATGTGCACGCATGCACATTGGCACCTGTGATCATGCACCAGCAAATCCAGGATGCCTGTTACTGGCAGGATCTTCCTGACAGGGCCCCCCCAAGGGGCAGCCTCCGGATGTCTAACTGGGCCAACTTCTCAGGATGAGATCTCCTAAAGGACTGAATAAGACTCTTAGCGTGGATGTTACCTTCAGGTTCCCATGGCCCTCAGGCCCGTATCCCTTCAATTTCATCAAGAATTGGATTTGATTGCTTGTACTTTGAATTCCTCCTCTCCATCCACTATTACAGGGTCAGGAGGATCAAAATTTTGGTCAGAAAAGGGGTTGGAAACAGAAGGCTTCAATAGTGAAACATGAAAGACAGGATGAATCCTGAGTGAATCCGGAAGTTCCAGCTCATAGGCTACCTTGATAATCTTCCTCTTTACAGGGAATGGACCCATGAACTTAGGGCCCAACTTCCTTGAGGGGCAAGCCTACTTCAGGGGCTGAGGGAGTACCCTTCATTGGAATGAAGTGAGCCATTTTTGACAACCGGTCTACCAGTACAAAGATGGTGATATGACCTTCTTCCGGAGGCAATTCGACAATAAAGTCTATGGATAACATCTTCGATGGTATGTCTGAAACAGTCAATGATTTTAACAACCCCCAGGCCTTTGTTCTACTGTTCTTTTTCTGGATGCAGGTGGTGCAGGATTCCACGTACCTCTTGCAGCTTCCAACTACTTGAGGCCACCAGAAGGTGCATTGCACAAGATCAGTAGTTTTGGTGATGCCAAAATGTCCCACCAGTGCATTGTCAAAAGATCCAGTTTGGTGACCTGTAGACCTTCGGGTAAGAAAATCTTGCTCCTGTACCAGAACAGACCATCCTTTGCTTGTAACTCCGTTTCAACTGCAGGTGCCAACCCCATGGAGGCTTGCTTGATACGCAAAAGCAAATCTTCTTGTACCAGAAGAAAATTTCCTGGGGAAAGAATAGTGTCTGGAGGAGGGGTTTCTTTAGATTTATGAAACACCCTAGACAGAGCGTCAGGTCTTGTGTTATTCGAGCCCGGCCGGTAGGTGACATGGAAAGAGAACCTGAAAAAGAATAATGCCCACCTGGCTTGTCGTGGGTTTAACCTTTTTGCAGACTTCGGGTATTCTAGGTTCTTGTAATCGGTGCAGATCAGAATTGGGTGGGCAGCTCCTTCCAACAGGTATCGCCACTCTTTAAGTGTGGATTTTATTGCCAGTAGTTCTCGGTCTCCCATGTCATCGTTTCTCTCTGCTGTTGATAACTTACGAAAAAAAAAGCTACCGGGTGTAACAGGGCTTTGGTCCCGTCACTGGGAAAGCACTGCCCCAACAGCGATTTCAGAAGCGTCTACTTCCAGAACAAATGGTCAGAATGCTTCAAATGAGTCAGAATGCTTCAAGACAGAAGCAGAGTGGAACAGTTTTTTGAGGGACTCAAAGGCAGTTTGGGCCTCAGCAGACCAATGGAAGCAGACTCCCTGTTTGGTTAACTGAGTGATAGGGTTGATGATGGCTGAGAACCCTTTAATGAATTTTCTGTAGAAATTTGCAAAGTGTTCAAATCGAGTGCGAAAAGCTGTTTTCCACTCGTCCCCTTCTCTGATACAGACCAAGTTGTAAGCCCCTTGGAGATCTAGCTTGGTGAAAATGGTAGCGGCCCCCAGTCTCTGGAATAGTTCAGGTACCAAGGGGAGAGGGTAGGGATTCTTAACGGTGATCTTGTTAAGCTTGCGATAGTCTATGCAGGGCCGTTCGGTGTGATCCTTCTTCTCTACAAAAGAGATACCTGCTCCTGCCGGAGATGTGGATGGACGGATGAACCCTTTCTTTAGATTCTCATTGATGTATTCTTTTAGTGTTCCCTGCTCCAATTCAGTCAACGGGAAAATTCTGCCAAAGTGAACTTCGGCACCTGGAAGGAGCTCAATGGGGCAGTCATAGTCTCGATGATGCGGAAGAGTTTCTGTTCCCTTTTTACTGAATACATCCATGAAGTCATGGTAGGCTTCTGGAACAGATCGGCCTATCTCAGTGTCGGTGTCCAAACATAACAGGATAGGAGGTTCACAGAGACCTTTAGCAACACAAAACTGCTGGCAGTAAGGAAAAGGAAGCGTGACTTCCCCTGTGACCCAGTTAATGCAAGGGTTATGGGCCTGTAGCCACGGCATACCGAGGATAACAGGGAATAACAGTGAGGAGATCAGTGAGGAGATGATATCCATGCATTCTTGGTGTAAGTTGGCAATGGTAACAGGTAGAGGAGTAGCCTCTTGCGTAACTGGTCCAGATTTTATAGCTGAACTATCAGCCAGGTGAATAGAAAGTCCTGGGGCCTTGTATAGCAAGGGAATCTGGTGTTTGGTCGCAAAGGATGAGTCCATAAAGCAACTACAGGCTCCGGAATCAATAATGGCAGAAACTTTAAAGGCCTTCCTGGGAGCTGTAACAAGATAGAGAGAGCAAGGTGAGAAGAAGTATTGGCCCAAGTGGATGCATGAACAGGAGAGATTGGCGGGGCAATTTCTGATGAAATGCCCAGGTTCTCCACAGTACAGGCATAGGTTATTCACCCCGTGATGTTGGTGTTCTTCCACGGTAAGGGAAGGGCGAAGCACCCCTAGCTGCATGGGCTCAGATGTGTCAGGTGTGCAGGCTGGTTGTGCTGGAGGAGCCAGGTGAGAGTAATTGGAAACTTTAGGCAACAACCAAGTAGGATGGGAAGGCCCAGTTCCCCTTTCTGCTCTTCCCTCCCTCAATCTGTATAGCTAAATTGACTAGTACATCCAAGGTCTGGGGTATTCCAACTCGGGCCAATTCATTCTTCAATGGGTCTGACAACCCCATGCGGAACTAGTAACGGAGGACAGCATCATTCCAATTAGTGTCTGCATTCCATCCCCTGAATTCGGCAACATAATCTCCCTGCGTTCTTGTTGAAAGGTATGCAGTGAGGCTTCTGCGGTTGCGGAGAGCTGTGAATTCTCATATAGCTGGGCCATCGCATCAAAAAGGTGGTTAGGTTGGTTACCACTTCAGCTTTCTGTCCCAGAAGGCGGTGGGCCCAATTTTGGGGTTCACCCAGGAGCAAAGAAACATCGAAACCCACTTGGGTAGCTTCTAAGGAAAAGGTACGTGGTTGCAAAGCAAAGTATAGTTCGCAAGCATTTTGTGTCCTGAATGTCCTAAATTTGCTTAGTTCCCCAGAAAACTTTTCAGGAGTGGGAACTCTTGGTTCGGGTGGAAGCATAACAACTGTAGAAGAGGCTGTACTGGCTGAAGAAGTAGAGGGGTGGAAAGACCCCTGGGTGCTGGTGGGAGGTGAAGGTACTTGAATTGTTCCTCCAGTCATGTGTACCCTTCCTGAAGATTCTTAATGGTCTGGGTTAGGCCTGCCAGGTGTAGGCAAAGTTCCTCCATAGGAGAGGCTCTCTGCTCAGGCTCAGACATGGCTGCCTGCTACTGTCACGCACCTAGTAGAAGGGCCCGATCTGCAGAGGAAGGCATCTCTTATGCCTCCGACTCGAGGCCCCTGGTAGAGTGGACAGGAGGCACAGGAGTGAGGAGTGGCACGAGTGCCTGGCAGGATCAACAGCAAGAGGTCGGTCTGGAGTTCTGGAGGCTCTGTGCAGGGAGACAGCAGACTGGAACCTGGAACAGCAGAATGGAACCCAGGACAGGCTGGATCAGCAGACAGGTGCAGCAGACTGCAACCTGGAACAGGCTGGATCAGCAGACAGGTGCAGCAGACTGGAACTGGACAGCAGACTGGAACCTGGAACAGGCAGGATCAGCAGACAGGTGCATCAGACTAGAACTGGACAGCAGACTAGAGGAAGATTACAACTGGACAGGAACTCAGGAAGGTCAGGCAAGCTGGGTCGGTTATCAAGCGGGCAGTGGAGGAACCAGAGGAGCAGGCAGAAGAGAAGTCAGACAGGCTGGGGTGGGATGCAGGCAGATGGCAAGGATGGTCAGAGGCAAGCCCAGGAACAGATCTCAGATACCAAGAACACACATAATGCTATAGAGCAGACAGCAAAGTCCCAGTGTGTCAGTCTGGTTTAAATAGCCCGCCCCCGGTGTTAGTGGGTGCGCGGGCTCCCGTCATCATTCAGCTCGTGTGGTCCCCGTATTTCGATTGGTCCCAGGGCTCCCAAATTTTGTTAAACTGAGAGACCGAGTCATTTACCATGGCCGTGAGAAATTCCATCTTCCTAATCTCTGCTATAATTTGTAGAAATTGTAGGTGGGAGGGAGGGGTAGTGGACAGCCAACACATTGGTATAGCTCTCTTGGCAGCTAAAGGAATATATGAGGTCAAACGTATAGTTGGTTTAGGAATACCTGTAAAGGGGAGCCCCAGTGGGTAATGAATAGGATCTAAGGGGAGTGTCAGGTCTGTCACATTCTGAAGTGTTTGCATAACTTATAAAATGCCAAAATGCCCGTATAAGTGTGCAAGTCCAAAAAATATGAAAGTGAGAACCTGTCTCCGTACAACACCTCCAGCACCTAGATGGGAGGGTGGGATCGATATGGTGAATACGCTCTGGGTCCTGTACCAGAACATTAAGATCTTCACCACCATCTCTCTCTGAACCACACATTTGGAAGACTTAAAAGTTGATATCCATATTTTAGCCCATATCTGCATAGGGATCGGACGTCCCAGTAATATATTCCATTTACGCATATATAGGTGGGTATCAGATAGTATCTTTGTGAATTCATGCAGGATATGGTATATAGGGGATGTTAAATGTAGTTGGTGAGGACCCTCAGCATATAAATGTTCAAAGGGAGTGGGGGCATCCGAGGTTAGAGTCGGGGATAGTGAGTGGAAAAATGTCTAATTTGAAGGTAAAAATAAAATAGACTTTGAGGAATAGAGAATTTTTCTTGCAATGTTGCAAAGGCATGAAATTTCCGAGTAACCGGATGAACCAGGTTGCGTAGTTGAAAGAGGGGTGTCTGCATCCAAGGCAGTACGGCCAAACTATCTGGTATAGCCGCGTTCAACAATATGTTACATAGAGGAGGGCAAACAGAGGAAAGTTGGTATTTCGATACACATTTACCCCATAAGGACAAGGTAAATAACATTGGTGCTAAGCACATATGTTTCAATACAGGATCAGTTAGCAGAGAGTGGGACCATACCATGGAGCAAGGGTGAACTGGATAAATAGCACCCCTCTCAATTTCTGACCATCGGTTTGGAGCCACCCGACAGGACCAGGAGATCACCGCCCGGAGGTGAGAGGCTAAATAATACCTGCTGATGTCAGGGGCCCCCAAACCTCCCTGGGATTTTAGGGAGAAAACCACTGAGCTAGCTATCCGGTGCGTCTTATTATTCGTAGTAAATTTCAAAATACCCCTGTGAAGGGCCTTAAGTTGACTGATAGGTACTGCCACTGGTAGAGTTTCAAAGAGGTATAATAACCGTGGTAACACTGACATTTTCAGAACGTTAATTCTGCCTAGCATAGTGATAGGGTATGTAGCCCATTGGTGAAGGCATCTGTATATGTCCTGGAACAAAGGGGGAATGTTAGTGGAGTATATGCTAGTATATGAGGAGGTAAGCTTAATACCCTGGTATGTAAGAGCTTGGGGCCACCATTTATAGGGATATGAGTTTTTTAAAGTTGTGTTAAAATATCTGGTGAAATATGCAAGGGGAGTGCTTCAGTCTTGGTAGTATTAATTTTATAGCCTGATATGGACCCAAAGGTATGTAGAAGAGCGTGTAGGGAAGGGAGTGAAATAAGAGGTTTCATCAGTGTCAAAAGAATGTCATCGGCAAAGAGAGATAACTTGTACTCTCGCTGTCTCATCTGTACCCCATTAATATCAGGATGACATCTTATTGCTTCTGCCAGGGGCTCCAGGCATAGGATGAAAAGGTGGGGGGACAGAGGGCATTCCTGCTTGGTGCCATTTGACATGGAAAAACAGGGGGATAAAAACGATGCCATCTGCACCTGTGCAGATGTGTGGGTGTACAAGGCCTGTATAGCTTTAAGGAAAGGACCCTTAAACCCGAAATGCAAAAGCGTAGAGAACATATAGGGCCAGCTTAGGCGATCAAACGCCTTTTTGGCGTCTAAACTTAAAATAAGAGCTGGACGAGGGAACTTATTCAATAGGTCAATCAGATCTACAATATGCCTCGTGTTGTCCCCAGCATGTCTGGAAGGTACAAAACCCACCTGGTCCCTGTTGATCAATTTGGGTATATATTGGGACAATCTAGATGACAGGATTTTAGTAAATATCTTATAGACGGAATTCAGTAGGGCTATAGGCCTATAGTTGTCAGGTATAGAGGGATCCTTTCCTGGTTTTGGAATCACTGATATGTATGAGTGAGTGTATTGGGAGTGTGGGGTATCACCTTGCAACAATGTACCAAAGAGATTCAACATATGTGGCATTAAAGTGGGCAAGTAAGTTTTATAATAAAGTTTCCCCTGGTGCCTTGTGTAGGGGAAGATCTTTGACTATTCTAGTTAACTCTTCAGGGGAGACAGGAGCATTCATTTTTTCAAGGCCTGAAGATGTCAGTTTAGGTAGAGATAGGTCTTTGATGAACTGCTCAAAATTATGTTGCGTAAACTTAAACTGTTTTCCGGGTGTAAGACAGTTATAAAGCTCTCTATAGAAGTCACCAAAAGTGTTGGTCATAGTTTGAGGACAATGGGTAGGCGTGCCGTCTTTTTGAATTAATAGTTCAGGGAAAGAATGAAATGGGCGTGGACGTAGCTCATTAACTAACATTCTGTGTGGCTTATTTTAAAATTCATAACATTTTTGTTTAGCCCACACAAGAGATTTTGCTGCTTTACTGTACTAATGATTTCAGCTGGTTACGTAGTGCCACTACCTTACGAGGGCTCTCAACCGTTGGGGAGCCCACAAAACCATGCTCCACCCGCTTCAGGTCTGCTAGTAAAGATACTCAACGACTCTCGTTATCTTTATTCAGGCGAGAGCCCTCTGAAATTCAGAAGCCGCGGAAGCAGGCCTTGTGAGCCTCCCAAAGGGTCGACACCTTTTGCACGGAGCCTACATTCAGTTTAAAAAATTTGCCCAATTCCCTGGTCAATCTCTCCCTGACAGGTATGGAGCTAAGAAGATGTTCATTAAGCCGCCAGTGGAAGGCCCTAGTGTTAGTGTTTTGCAATGAGAGGTCTAATGAGATAGGGGCGTGGTCTAACCATGTGATAGGCGAGATATTAGAATCAACTGTGTAGGGAAGTAGAGGTATCGTTATAAAAAAATGGTCTAGTCTAGAATACATTTTGTGGGCCATGGAGTAAAAGGTATATTGCTTTTGTGTTGGGTGTTTAATTCTCCAGGCATCCAACATTCGATGAGACCTGATTAGTTTCCTAAAGGAGGTGGCCTTGGAGATCACCCGCTGAGATGTAGTGTCTCCAAAGAGTGTGTGTCTATCTCTTCTATGGGACATAATCAAATTTAATTCTCCCCCTATTATCATAAAGGGTTGAGAATAGTGTTGTATCTTACAACAAATGTCATCTAGAAAAGCAGTTTGACCAGAATTGGGTGCATACACATTTACCAACGTGAACGTAGATGTCAAATATTCACAAATCAGGATGACAAACCTCCCATGGGGGTTGATGCATTTGTCTTTGACCTTAAGAGGGCAAGATTTTTTGATGAGTATAGCAACACCAGCCGTGCCAGAAGAGTCAGAGGCTACATAAGAATTAGGAAAATATTTTGATGCAAATTTCATCGAACCCCCAGCTCGGAAGTGAGTCTCCTGTATCAGCACAATATCAGCACCTGACCTTCTAAAGTCTTTAAGGGCAAGCCATCGCTTCTGGATGGAGTTTAGGCCCTTAACATTGTAAGAGATTATTTTTAATGCCATAATACATTAACAGTGTGTCTGCATATTGAGGCCATAGACCATGGCACCTGTAGTTCGCGTAATGGAGATATTATCCTAAACCGGTAGAAAAGTGCATGAAATTTAAACAGCCCATGGATCAACAAAAATGAAAAACAACAATAGGAAAAAAAAAGAAAGTACAAACCCACTTTAGGAGAATCTAAGACAAAAAAAAAGAAAAACAGAGTCAATACGCCTGAGCAACGGGGATTACTCAGGAGTCCCAGACCGAAGTCTTGGACCTTTCAGGCCACTTGGCAATTCCCATCAACTGGGGATGTAAGGAGGAGGGATCCACCCACTCTCCAGCAGGTGTGTAGCAACTTGAAAAATAACAGTACATGAAAATGTAATTAGGTCTTTTTCATTCTCATAACATGGTGTAAACAAGGAAGCTGAATATAGAAAAAGATCTAAGTATATAAACTTTCTATATAAACTATACCCCATGGATATGTAGGGTATTGTCTCCAATTTTTGGAGAAGTGTTCCATCTAGTGTCCAGATCAAAAACAGCATAAAACTAAAAAAAAAAAGAATAACAGGTATATTCTGTCACCAGGGTGAAGGCAGGCCTGCCTGTAGATTAGAGCCAATTGTAACTGACATCTTTTCAACGAGGACGTCTAGAAGAGCATTGCGGGGTGGAGAAGGATCTCTTCTGTTTATTTTGGACCGGGGACCACATTCTGCTAGGTGTAGTAGGAGCAGCACGGGCTGACATAGTAGCAGGTGGGAGCATAAAATCTTCTGGTAAAGGAGGCAGTCCCAGACTTTTTATGAATGCTTCCCCTTCATGTATGTCACAAAGGCAATGTTGAGAGCCATCTCGAGGGACGATCAGGCGAAACGGGAAGCCCCAAAAATATGGGATGCGTTGATTTTGTAGATGGGAGGTAATTGGACGGAGGTTTCTGCGTTTAGCCAGAGTGATGGGGGACAAATCATTAAAGATCTGGATTTTTGCCCCCTTATACTCAGTGGATGATTTATTGCGCGTGGCAAGGGTCAGGGCCTCTTTGATGTCATAAAAATTAAAGCGAACTATGACGTCTCTTGGTCTAGCTCCAGAGGGTGGTTTAGGGCCCAATGACCTATGAGCACAGTATAATCTCCAGTCTATGTCCGCAATTTTGGGAGCTAGAGTATTAAAGAGACCCAGCAAGTATGGTCGCAGAGTATTGTCTCCCACATTTTCCGGTATACCTCGGAAACGTAGGTTCTGACGTCTCTCTCTATTTTCTAGATTCTCCTGTTGTAATTGGAGTTGAGCTGTAGGTGCTGTAGGCATTCAGGGAGTGTTGGTGCTTACCCCTGTGGCGATTAGAGCAGGTTAGAAGCGGTGCGGGGCCTGGAGAGCAGAAGGGATCCGGAGCTCAGCCTCTATACATCCGCCATGTCCAGAGCCGCGCATGCGCCCCAGGAAATTGCTTTTAGTATCCACCATCTCTAGAGTCATCACTACCACCCTCCACTTGTAAGGAAAAATTTGAGTTAGTTCAGTGCCCCTTGACACTATTACCAATGTTGCCTTTTAAAAAGGAAGAATGACTTTTGGAGCCAAGAAGACTCTAGTTGAGTTGCAGTCTTTTTTGGATCGGGCGAGTAATAGAGCCCCATCTATAGCTAGTAAGCGTGTAATACTGACTAATAATAACTGACTGGTGTAATAATCACACACATAGGTTGGACTTGATGGACTTGTGTCTTTTTTTAACCTGACCTACTATGTAACTATGTTTTAATGGGTGTATAGTCCCAAACACATGACTATGGTCATTAGGGGTCAGAGAACACAGGGTCCCATAAGGTTTTGCATACAGGACCTGGGACCAGACACAGTATCTGGATAAGATCCTTGGGATTGTGTAATGTAAATGTGGTCTCCATTTTAGGATCGGGGTGCCCAGTCTCTCATTTCTTGTTAGGATTATATAGGATACATATAAGACACATAGTAATATTTTTTGGAGGCATTGGTGAGCCCGAGTGCCAGTTGGCATATAGCCGATTGAAAGTTCCCAGTTTATGTCAAATAGAAGATAGTGATGTGGTCAGGCAAGGTGTGAGATATCATAGGGAAAGATATGTATATAAAACAAGGTTGGTACTTATCTCAGGTTGGAAAGTGACAAGGGATCCATGTCACTGTTCTCGGTGGGCACGTCAAGGTTGCAGAGCTTTTGTTGGGCTGGTGCCTTGTTGTTGGCCTAGATAGGCAGAGTGAGCTCGGGTTGTGGATGGAGAATGGTGATGGCGTTGCCTCTGGTCTTGGTCATTCATGGGTTCTTCCCTGGGTGTTTTGCGATTCTCCTGTTGGTGGGTCGGAATTCCATGTACCAGTTAGGGGCTTCTGCTAGTGGAATGTTGAGGGTGTTGGAGAATTGTGGGAGATCCTCAGGTACTCTTAGAGATTTTATTCTCCCTTGGAATGTTGCTGAGAGGCAGAAAGGGAATTTCCACCTGTAGTGTGATTCAATTCGTGCACAGGGTTTCCAGTAAGGGCCGCAGGTCTCTTTGGTGCTGTAAAATGATTGCTGACAAATCTCAGTATATTCCAATGTCAGTGCCACCATGGGAGAGTTGGATTCTATTGTGGGCCTTTCTCAAAATCAGCTCTTTTAATCGAAAGTCCACTAGACAGAAAACGACATCCCGGGGTGGGTCTGCATCCCTGCTTCATGTTCTAAGGGCTCTGTGAATACGCTACAATTCTATAGGGAGGGTAGGGGATCTGTCAAGAAAGTTAATGAACAGACCTACCACTGTTTGTGTAAGTTGGCCTGGTTCCACTGATTCTGGTAGGCTCCATATAATTAGGTTGTGCCTTCTCCCCCTGTTGTCCAGGTCTTCCATGTGGCAATTTAGGTCCCGCAGCTGTAGGGTATGGGTGTCTATTGCTTGGTGCATGTGCCTCAAGGCTGTGCTGTCGTGTGCAACAGTTTTTTCTACCTCCTGTACTATGCCCGCAAGTGCCTGGATGTCATGGCAGAGATCCATGATTGCCGCTGACAATGTGTTTTTGATGTCGGTTGCAATCGCCCGTAGGTCATTGAGGTTTAGTTGTGGTAGTTGGCGAGGAGGGATGCTGGTAAGTTGGATGCTGGAAAGAGGCATTGGATCCCGCCGTGTTAGTTGCCTGCGAGGGTCCATGAGAGGACGTTGCCATGTTTCAGGCCTGTATGTAGAATATCTCCAGAATAGGATGGCTCATATGCCTGGTAGTGCCTCAGGGAGACCGTGTAGCTGAGGTTCCGCAGGATGCAGTCCCTATTGTGTCTGGTCACAAAGCAAGTTGGAAGTCTCCGATGGTGCTAGATAGATGTCTCTGTCGGTGGGAGATCTCAGGCTAAGCAGCCATCTTCTATCAAAGTCAAACCACACCCCACCTTTCCCTTTTTTTGCTACACTGATGCACTTTATGGTTGACAGCTGGGAGTAGTAACTGCTTCCGGGGATTACTACAGTTTGGACTGTATTAATGGACTAGCACATTTTTTTTTTTTTAATTGTTTATTTATAAGTTTTTGCAAGTCAAACAAAAGAAAATACATGTGAAACATTGACATTTGAAGTAATGCAGGTATACACTGACTTTGAGATCTACAAGACACACATAATTTGTACAAAAAAAGGAATAGCGATGTGGTTAAAATGTTGACTTGAATGGGAGAGAGGTAGTCAGACTCAAAAAAAAAAAAAAAAGGGATTGAAACATCCTCCTAACCTATCTGTGGAGAAATTGTAGAGGTAATGTAAACCTACTGTAGGACCTTACTGTACATATAGATCTGTACCCAAAAAAAAGTAATTAGCATACAATCATACATGAATATGTACACAATTAAAGTCAACTAACTAGGTTAATTTCCGTCAAAACCATATACAGAATCATCCCATGCTGACCATAATTTAGAAAATTTCTGCTCCGTGCCCTCCACTATAGCTGTCAAATGTTCCATTCTACGTATGTTAGGCACAGTGGTGAGCAGTTGTGAGTGTTAGGGGTGAGGTGGACAGCTAAAGTCTAGGTATGACCTGTTTGGCAGCCAATAAAATAAAAGACATCAGTCGGCGCAGAGCCTTAGTGATACCAGGGAATGGGAGGCCTAACAAATAGTGCATGGGCGTCAGAGGGACGGGGTTGCCAACCAGTGTTTCTAACAATTTCTGGACTCGGAGCCAAAATAAGTGAACGGAGGGACATTCCCAAAGAATGTGGTAGTGAGAGCCTACTGCATCATTACATCTCCAACATTGCCTTGAGATTAATTGATTGCAGGTGTGTAGAATATCTGGGGTCCTGTACCAGTGCATCAGGACATTGTATGCAGCTTCCTTATGGATCACACATCGAGATATCCTGGAAGTGTGTTCCCAGATGTTCCCCCAATCCAACAAGGAGATGTCATGCTGCAAGATCTGAGACCATTTCCTCATGTAATGGTGGTCATTTACTGTCAAAGGGACTGCCTCCTGCAATATTTTATAGGTGGTGGAGATCATTTGGGGCTCATATGGACCTTTAGCGCACAGGGCCTCAAAGTCCGTTGGCTGCTCCAAAGTCAAAGAAGGGGATCTGGTGGAGAAAAAATGTCTAATCTGTAAGTATGAGTGTAAAAGCCGTTGGCGAATATGATGCTATGTCTGCAAGTCAAGAAAGATCAATAAATGTTGTGTCACTGGGTTAACAAAATGTCGTAGTTGGAAAAGTCCTACCTGGGTCCATAATAGCATACGCTCATAAGAAAGACTATCTGGGATGTCTGGGTTGAATAGGATATTCAAGAGTGGTGGGCATGGTGAGGACAAGGAGTAACGCTCGGAACATCTTTTCCAAATGGCCAGCGTGAACAGCATTGGAGCCAGGGACGATCCTGGCCGGGGGGGAACGGGGTGCAGTGCACCCAGGTGCCACAGAGGTGGGGGCGCTGAAGCGCCAGAGTGCTCCCCTCCCTCCTCCTCCTCCTCTCCTTGTCTGTAGCGTAGGCGGCTCTTTCCACCGGTCACCGCAGCCGCCGCCGTGTCTCTTGCCGAAGCCCATCCCCCTCCCTCCTCCTGTCAGAGGAGGAGAGCGGAGATAGCTGGAGATCGTAGCGGCTGTGTCTCTGTGTGCAGAGAGACCAACCGCGCAGTGACGTCACGGGGGGGGGGGGGGGCGGCCCGTTCCCGATGCTTTACAGCTCTCCTCCTCCTGTGTGTAACTCCCACCTGTTGCCCAAGCCTGACACGCTCTGTTCTCCACCCAGGCAGCACGGCTGCAAACTGTCCTAATTAGCTCAATGGAGGGGGGGCTGGTTTGTCAGGGGTCTATACTAATGAAGGGGGAGTTGTCCTGGGGGGGTCTATACTAATGAAGGGGGGTTGTCCTAGGGGGGTCTATACTAATGCAGGGGGGGGTTTGTCCCGGGGGGGGTCTATACTAATGAAGGGGGGGTTGTCCTGGGGGGTCTATACTAATGAAGGGGGGTTTGTCCTGGGGAGGTCTATACTAATGGAGGGGGGGTTGTCCTGGGGGGGTCTATACTAATGGAGGGGAGGGGTTTGTCCTGGGGGGGTCTATACTAATGAAGGGGGGGTTGTCCTGGCGGGGTCTATACTAATGGAGGGGCGGGGGTTTGTCCTGGGGGGTCTATACTAATGAAGGGGGGTTGTTCTGGGGGGTCTATACTAATGGAGGGGGGGTGTCCTGGGGGAGTTCTATACTAATGAAGGGGGGGTTGTCCTGGGGGGGTCTATACTAATGGAGGTGGGGTCTATACTAATGGGGGTTTGTCCTGGGGGGTCTGTACTAATGGAGGGGGGGTGGTTTGTTCTAGGGGGTCTGTACTAATGGATGGGGGTGGTTTGTCCAGGAGGGGTCTATATTAATGGAGTGGGGATGGTTTGTCCAGGGGGGGTCTATACTAATGGAGGGGGGGGTGGTTTGCCCTGGGAGTCTGTACTAATGGAGGGGGGGTTGTCCTGGGGGAGTCTGTACTAATGTAAGGGGGTGGTTTGTCCTGGGGGGGTCTGTACTAATGTAAGGGGGTGGTTTGTCCTGGGGGGTCTGTACTAATGGTGGGGGGTGGTTTGTCCTGGGGGGTCTGTACTAATGGTGGGGGGGGGTTGTCCAGGGGGTCTGTACTAATGGAGGGGGGGTGGTTTGTTCTGGGGGGTCTGTACTAATGGAGGGGGGTGGTTAGTCCTGGGGGGCCTGTGCTAATGGAGGGGGGTGGTTTGTTCTGGGGGTCTGTACTAATAGAGGGTGGGTGCTTAGTCCTGGGGGGTCTGTGCTAATGAAGGGGGTGGTTTGTCCTGGGGGGTCTGTACTAATGGAGGGGGGGGTTTGTCCCGGGGGTCTGTACTAATGGAGGGGGGTGGTTTGTTCTGTGGGGTCTGTACTAATGGAGGGGGGTGGTTTGTTTTGGGGGAGTCTGTACTAATGGAGGGGGGTGGTTCTGTACTAATAGAGGGGGGTGGTTTATCCTGAGGGGGGTCTGTACTAATGGAGGGGAGTGGTTTGTTCGGGGGGGTCTGTACTAATGGAGGAGGGGTGGTTCTGTACTAATGTAGGGGGGTGGTTTGTTCTGGGGGGTCTGTACTCACCGAGGGGGGTGGTTCTGTACAAATGGAGGGGGGGTGGTTTGTCTTGAGGGGGGTCTGTACTTATGGAGGGTTGGTTGGTTTGTCCTGAGGGGGGTCTATAGTGATAGAGGGGGGTGTTTTGTCCTGGGGGGGTCTATACTGATGGGGGGTCTGTACTGAGGGAGGGGTTTACACTTAGTGGGGGGTCTGCACTGATGGAGGGGGATCTATACTTAGTGGAGGGGGATCTGTAATGAGGGGCGACTATAGTTGGTGGAGGGGGGGTGATACCATGTTTTACCGCACCGGATGACACCCCTCTCCTCTTTGCGCGCGCTGCTGTACTAGTGAACGGCGCACTATGTTTCTTCCCCCCGCCTTCATATCAGCCAGGGAAGAAAAAAAAGGAGCAAAGAGGATTGTGGGACATGTAGTCCCGAGGACTGGCAGCCCCACTGTAACGGAAACTTCAGCCCACACAGCTGAATGGGGGAAAGAGAGCCAGGAGTCCAGGAAAGCTTTTAGGGAAGTACACCCAGGACTCCAGAGGGAGAGGACAGTGCTGAGGGAACACCATCAGAGAGAGAACCCCGCTGCCCTGCGCCACCAGAGGGAAGGCCACACAGCCTGGCGCCATTCCTGGCGGAGAAAGGAATGGAGTCATTGCCAGAATACAGATCTGGGTGCTACCCAGCGGATTCACCACGGGCAATTCAGAGTGAGCTGACTCCTGATCAGAGGAACCGTTGTTGCTGTATCGCTGGGTCAGGTGAGAGGGCTGATCGGCCATTATCTACTAACGTCCATAGGAACTGCAGTCTCCGACCATCTCTTGTATCATGTCTGCAGTCTCTGACCATCTCCTGTAGTATGTCTGCAGTCTCTGACCATCTTCTCTATTATGTCTGCAGTCTCTGACCGTCTCCTGTATTATGTCTGCAGTCTCTGACCGTCTCCTGTAGTATGTCTGCAATCTCTGACCATCTCCTGTAGTATGTCTGCAGTCTCTGACTATCTCCTGTAGTATGTCTGCAGTCTCTGACTATCTCCTGTAGTATGTCTACAGTCTCTGACTATCTCCTGTAGTATGTCTGCAGTCTCTGACTATCTCCTGTAGTATGTCTGCAGTCTCTGACCATCTCCTGTAGTATGTCTGTAGTCTCTGACTATCTCCTGTAGCATGTCTGCAGTCTCTGACCATCTTCTGTACTATGTCTGCAGTCCCTGACCGTCTCTTGTATCATGTCTACAGTCTATGACTATCTACTGTACTATGTCTGGGGACTCTTTCTAACAGACTCTCTAATAGAAGCCCTCTCTGTGTGCATCAGAGTGACTCCCCTCCAGATCTCATTAGTGTACGCTCTTCCTGTATTTTCTTTATTGTTAAAAGATCATGGGAGGATCCCAGGGTAACGAAGACTTCTTAGGGGAGCATCTCTGTGTTTGAGTCGTTGCCATAGTAACATTTGTAAAGGGGAGGAGTTGGTAAGATGACCACACCCACGTGGGGGCGCCAGAAATATTTCTTCTCCCAGGCGTCTGTGACCCTAGGATCGGCCCTGATTGGAGCTAAACAGATTTTCCATAGTTGGGGCATGTGACGGGTAGTGGAAGGCCAGAGCATATAGCAGGGATGAACCGGGGGCGTAGCACTCATTTCTATTTCCGCCCACCTATTTGGGGCCTTCCGGGAGGTCCAGGGGCAAGAACTCTCAGGTGTGAAGCATAATAGTATTTGATGAAATTTGGGCCTCCCAATCCCCCCTACTCTTCCGGGCCAGGACCACCGTCCCTGCCATCCTGTGGGAGGCATTATTCCAGATAAAGCGGAGGCTCCTCCTTTGAAGGGATTTCAGCTGCGTCAGTGGGACTGCCACCGGCAATGTTTCAAACAAATATAACAATTTAGGAAAAATGGACATTTTAAGAACATTAATTCGCCCAAACAGGGATAGGGGTAGGGTGGTCCAATGAGTCAGCAGTCGATTAATTTCCGAGAACAAGGGAGGGAAGTTGGCCCGATATAGAGTGTCATAAGAGCAGGGGCGGCTCCAGACATTTTTTTGGGGGGTGCTGTGTGGGTGCTGAAAGTATAAGTGGTGGTGCTAATGCGGCATGCATCGCTCTCTTGTGGGCGTGGTCAAAAGTGGGTGTGGCCAAAAAGTGTGTGTTTTTTTAATTGTCTCTCCCATTGTATAGATAAAATAGGACCTTCACATAATTGATTGAGTAAAACAAGCCCAAATGGAACCAGGGATGATAAACACCAGCATGTATAAGGGCCAGCAATGACAACCCCTAGTACATGTTAGGGCCAGCCAGAACACCCAGCACAGCACAACAGTGAGCAGCATACAGTGGAGGTCAGAGCAGGAGTGACCCCTTAGAGTGCCCAGATTAGGAGTGAGCCCTTAGACTGAAAAGAGAAAGAGAGTGACCCCATCGAGAGAGTGCCCCCTTTAGAGGGCCCACAGCACAACGGTAACCCCATTCACAGTGTCCACAGCAGGAGGGTGACCTCATACACAGGGTCCACAGCAGGAGGGTGACCCCATACACAGTGTCCACAGCAGGAGGGTGACCCCATACACAGTGTCCACAGCACAAAGGTGACCCCATGCACCGAGCACACTGCAGGAAGGTGACCCCATACACAGTGTCCACAGCAGGAGGGTGACCCCATACAGTGTCCCCAGCAGGAGGGTGACCCCCTATACAGTGCCCACAGCACAACGGTGACCCCATACACAGTGATCACTGCACAACGGTGACCCCATACACAGTGCCCACAGCATGACAGTGACCCCATACACAGTGCACACAGCACGACAGTGACTCCATACACAGTGCCCACAGCATGACAGTGACCCCATACACAGTGCCCACAGAACGACAGTGACCCCATACACAGTGCCCACAGCATGACAGTGGCCCCTTACACAGTGCCCACAGCATGACAGTGACCCCATACACAGCGCCTACAGCACGACAGTGACCCCCATACACAGTGCCCACTGCACGACAGTGACCCCCATACACAGTGCCCACTGCACGACAGTGACCCCCATACACAGTGCCCACAGCACGACAGTGACCCCATACACAGTGCCCACAGCACCACAGTGACCCCATACACAGTGCCCACAGCACCACAGTGACCCCATACACAGTGCCCACAGGAGGGTGACCCCATGCACCGAGCACACTGCAGGAAGGTGACCCCATACACAGTACCCACAGCGCAACAGTGACCCCATACACAGTGTCCATAGCAGGAGGGTGACCCCATACAGTGTCCCCAGCAGGAGGGTGACCCCATACACAGTGTCCACAGCACAACAGTGACCCCATACACAGTGCCCACAGCACCACAGTGACCCCATACACAGTGCCCACAGCACCACAGTGACCCCATACACAGTGCCCACAGGAGGGTGACCCCATGCACCGAGCACACTGCAGGAAGGTGACCCCATACACAGTACCCACAGTGCAACAGTGACCCCATACACAGTGTCCATAGCAGGAGGGTGACCCCATACAGTGTCCCCAGCAGGAGGGTGACCCCATACACAGTGTCCACAGCACAACAGTGACCCCATACACAGTGCCCACAGCACGACAGTGTTTTGGACCGAACCAGAACCGTTCGGTACTTTTGTTTCTGTCCCCCTGGCCAAACTAACTTTCAATGTAAAAGTGTGCACACTTGAAGCAAATTACTGACACATACAAAAGTTCAGTAGATTAATACTTCTGTTTTTATTACTTCCTGGACCCCGGCTAATATACCGAGAGCCGGATATTTTGTTATCAAATCAAATATCAAATAAGACAAGCGTATGCAGACCACAAGATATACATATTCATTATTGTGACAAAGTATAAGCTTTTAGCTGGGTATATATCTATATGGGAATAGCAGACTATCATAGCTAAATAGGGTGTCTTGTTTCCAGTTCTTGAAAACAGGCACAATCTTCTTTTAACTTGTTCTTAACTCTTGCAATTCTGTTCCACAAAAAGGGGGGGGGGGTAAGCTGGCAGACATCTAATTGAATATGGTTAAGGCTGCTAGCTGAGAAAGATAAGCACTTATATCTATATGGTTATATTTGAAATAGGCATTTCACCATAACACTCATAATTAGGGATGAGCTTCGTGTTCGAGTCGAACCCATGTTCGACTCGAACATCGGCTGTTCGACCGTCCGTCGAATTGCGAACGTTATGGGCCGTTCGCGCCAAATTCGTGTGGCGCGTCACGGCCCATAATTCACTGCGGCATCGCAGTGCATTGCTGGCTGATGATTGGCCAAGCATGCACTATGACCCGCATGCTTGGCCAATCACAGCGCCGTCAGTAGAGAGAGCTGTAATTGGCCAAAGCCAGGGTGGCTTTGGCCAATTATGGCTCAGGGGATTTAGTACACGCCCCACACTATATAAGGCCGCCTGCACGGCGGCCCTGTGTAGTGTGTTCCGGTGTGCTGATAGAGAGAGAGACAGACAGTGTCATTTGATTTGAGAGCTAGATTAGGCTAGATCTGTTCCTGCTCTTTACATTTAGTGCAGTGCGTCCTGCTCACAGTGTTCAGCTAGATCTGTTCCTGCTCTTTACATTTAGTGCAGTGCGTCCTGCTCACAGTGTTCAGCTAGATCCGTTCCTGCTCTTTACATTTAGTGCAGTGCGTCCTGCTCACAGTGTTCAGCTAGATCTGTTCCTGCTATTTACATTTAGTGCAGTCAGTGCGTCCTGCTCACAGTGTTCAGCTAGATCCGTTCCTGCTATTTACATTTAGTGCAGTCAGTGCGTCCTGCTCACAGTGTTCAGCTAGATCCGTTCCTGGTATTTACATTTAGTGCAGTGCGTCCTGCTCACAGTGTTCAGCTAGATCCGTTCCTGCTATTTACATTTAGTGCAGTGCGTCCTGCTCACAGTGTTCAGCTAGATCCGTTACTGCTATTTACATTTAGTGCAGTGCGTCCTGCTCACAGTGTTCAGCTAGATCCGTTCCTGCTATTTACATTTAGTGCAGTGCGTCCTGCTCACAGTGTTCAGCTAGATCCGTTCCTGCTATTTACATTTAGTGCAGTGCGTCCTGCTCACAGTGTTCAGCTAGATCCGTTCCTGCTATTTACATTTAGTGCAGTGCGTCCTGCTCACAGTGTTCAGCTAGATCCGTTCCTGCTATTTACATTTAGTGCAGTCAGTGCGTCCTGCTCACAGTGTTCAGCTAGATCCGTTCCTGCTATTTACATTTAGTGCAGTGCGTCCTGCTCACAGTGTTCAGCTAGATCTGTTCCTGCTATTTACATTTAGTGCAGTCAGTGCGTCCTGCTCACAGTGTTCAGCTAGATCCGTTCCTGCTATTTACATTTAGTGCAGTCAGTGCGTCCTGCTCACAGTGTTCAGCTAGATCCGTTCCTGCTATTTACATTTAGTGCAGTGCGTCCTGCTCACAGTGTTCAGCTAGATCCGTTCCTGCTATTTACATTTAGTGCAGTGCGTCCTGCTCACAGTGTTTAGCTAGATCCGTTCCTGCTATTTACATTTAGTGCAGTGCGTCCTGCTCACAGTGTTCAGCTAGATCCGTTCCTGCTATTTACATTTAGTGCAGTGCGTCCTGCTCACAGTGTTCAGCTAGATCCGTTCCTGCTATTTACATTTAGTGCAGTGCGTCCTGCTCACAGTGTTCAGCTAGATCCGTTCCTGCTATTTACATTTAGTGCAGTGCGTCCTGCTCACAGTGTTCAGCTAGATCCGTTCCTGCTATTTACATTTAGTGCAGTGCGTCCTGCTCACAGTGTTCAGCTAGATCCGTTCCTGCTATTTACATTTAGTGCAGTGCGTCCTGCTCACAGTGTTCAGCTAGATCCGTTCCTGCTATTTACATTTAGTGCAGTGCGTCCTGCTCACAGTGTTCAGCTAGATCCGTTCCTGCTATTTACATTTAGTGCAGTCAGTGCGTCCTGCTCACAGTGTTCAGCTAGATCCGTTCCTGCTATTTACATTTAGTGCAGTGCGTCCTGCTCACAGTGTTCAGCTAGATCCGTTCCTGCTATTTACATTTAGTGCAGTGCGTCCTGCTCACAGTGTTCAGCTAGATCTGTTCCTGCTATTTACATTTAGTGCAGTCAGTGCATCCTGCTCACAGTGTTCAGCTAGATCTGTTCCTGCTATTTACATTTAGTGCAGTCAGTGCGTCCTGCTCACAGTGTTCAGCTAGATCCGTTCCTGCTATTTACATTTAGTGCAGTGCGTCCTGCTCACAGTGTTCAGCTAGATCTGTTCCTGCTATTTACATTTAGTGCAGTGCGTCCTGCTCACAGTGTTCAGCTAGATCTGTTCCTGCTATTTACATTTAGTGCAGTCAGTGCGTCCTGCTCACAGTGTTCAGCTAGATCCGTTCCTGCTATTTACATTTAGTGCAGTGCGTCCTGCTCACAGTGTTCAGCTAGATCTGTTCCTGCTATTTACATTTAGTGCAGTCAGTGCGTCCTGCTCACAGTGTTCAGCTAGATCCGTTCCTGCTATTTACATTTAGTGCAGTGCGTCCTGCTCACAGTGTTCAGCTAGATCTGTTCCTGCTATTTACATTTAGTGCAGTGCGTCCTGCTCACAGTGTTCAGCTAGATCCGTTCCTGTTATCTTCCTACTGACAGGCAGGCTTGTCTGGTTACAGTATATAAAGCTACCTGAAGAAAATTACAGGTGTTCTATCCCAGCTTAGTGCAGCTACAGGCCATTAGTATGTCTGGAAGGCCAAGAAGGAGAGGCAGACAGTCACAAGCCAATAAGAGAGGGCAAGCAGGCTCTGTGTCTAGTGCTGGTCGTGGAGACGGTACATCCTCATCAGCACGTGGCCATGGGACACGCTTGGCCTTTTTTTCGGCAGCTGGCCGTGTTGAGCCGCAACATGCGGAAAACTTGGTCGAGTGGATGACCAAGCCGCCCTCATCCTCCTCATCCTCTCTCACCCATGCCCAGGGTGCTTTGTCTGGCAAAGCAGCGGCCTCTTCCCTCAGCTCAATGTCATCAGTGACTCCTTCCCTAGCTCCACCATGTCCTCATGAGGATTCCCTCGAACTGTTTGACCACAGTGTTGGGTACATGCTCCAGGAGGATGCCCAGCGTTTGGAAGGCTCTGATGATGATACTGAGCTCGATGAAGGCAGTAACATGAGCACGGACAGAGGGGGTGCCCAAGAAGGACAGCAATCTGGCAGTCATGCTCCCCCTGCTGCAGCATACTGCCAGGTTTGCTCCAGTGATGAGGAGGGAGGGGATGATGAAGTCACTGACTCAACGTGGGTGCCTGATAGGAGAGAGGAGGAGGAGGAGGAGGCGGCGGCGGCACATCACCAACGAGGCAGGATGCCCTCCAGGGGCCAGCCTAAGGGCAGCACATTGACTGCATCACACCCCAAAGCTCCACATGTGCAGGGCGCTGCAGTCTCTGCGCGTTATTCAAAAAGTTCTTTGGTGTGGGCCTTTTTTGAGACGAGTGCATCAGATCGCACCGCTGCTATTTGCAGCATATGTCTCAAGCGTATCTCGCGTGGCCAAAACATCTCCCGCTTGGGTACCACATGCTTGACCAGACATATGTTGACCTGCCATGCAGTTCGTTGGCAAGCATATCTAAAAGACCCACACCAAAGAACAAAGAGGATCTCTCCTTGCTCCTCATCAGCTGAGATTTCCAACCCCACTAGACCTTCAGTCCTCTCTGAGACCTGCAGTAAGAGGAATGAAGGTGTAGAATTAGGTGTGTCACAGCCAAGTACTTGTGGGCAATCTGCTTTTGGTACACCGACGCCAGATTGTACCAGGCAAATTTCCCTGCCCCAGCTGCTGCACCGCCGAAAGAAGTTTGCTCCCAGCCATCCACATGCCCAGCGGTTGAATGCTAGCTTGGCAAAATTGCTAGCACTTCAACTGCTGCCTTTTCAGTTGGTAGACTCTGCCCCCTTCCGTGAGTTTGTGGAATGTGCGGTTCCTCAGTGGCAGGTACCCAAACGCCACTTTTTCTCACGGAAGGCGATTCCAGCTCTCTACCGGCATGTGGAAGGCAATGTCCATGCCTCGCTGGACAGGGCGGTCAGCGGTAAGGTGCATATTACCGCTGACTCATGGTCCAGCAGGCATGGACAGGGACGTTACTTAAGTTTCACGGCGCATTGGGTGACTCTGCTGGCAGCTGGGAAGGATGCAGGACAAGGTGCAGTAGTGTTGGAGGTTGTTCCGCCACCACGCCTCCAAAATGCTGATTGTGACACACCTCTCTCCTCCACCCCCTCCTCTTCTTCTTCCTCCATGGCCTCTTCCTCGGAACCAGCGGTGCTCCGTAGGCGTTCAAGGGGCTACGCAAGTACGCAGGCCAAAAGATGCCATGCGGTGCTTGAGCTGGTGTGCTTGGGGGACAGGAGCCACACTGGGGCAGAGGTTCTGTCAGCTCTGCAGGGGCAGGTTCAGAGGTGGTTGACGCCACGCCAACTTAAGGCAGGAATGGTGGCTTGCGACAATGGCACCAACCTCCTCTCTGCCCTCCGACAGGGACAACTGACCCATGTGCCCTGTTTGGCTCACGTCCTTAACTTGGTGGTGCAGCGGTTCTTGGGCAGGTACCCGGGCTTACAGGATGTCCTGAGGCAGGCCAGGAAAGTCTGTGTGCATTTCCGCCGGTCATATAATGCCAGTGCTCGGCTGACGGACCTCCAAAAGGAGTTTAACCTGCCCAAGAACCGCCTAATCTGTGACATGCCCACCAGGTGGAACTCGACATTGGCCATGCTGCAGCGGCTGCACACGCAGCAGAGGGCCATAAATGAGTACCTGTGCGACTATGGCACCAGGACAGGGTCAGGGGACCTTGGTTTTTTTTCCCCACGCCAGTGGGCCATGATCAGGGATGCATGCACTGTCCTGTCACCATTCGAGGAGGCCACGAGGATGGTGAGCACTGACAGTGCATGCATCAGTGACACTGTCCCCCTTGTCCACCTGTTGGACCACACGCTGCGTGGAATAATGGACAGGGCACTTGAGGCAGAACAGAGGCAGGAAGAGGAGGACTTCCTTAGCTCTCAAGGCCCCCTTTATCCAGACAGTGTTCCTGCGTGCCCGCCGATCACACAGGAAGAGGACGAGGAGGAGGAGGAGGAGGAGGAGGAAGATTGTGTCAGTATGGAGGTGGAGCCTGGCACTCAGCATGAGCAGTCTTTAAGGGATCAGTCCCAAGGAACACATGGACTTGTACGTGGCTGGGAGGAGGTGGCTGCGGACGTTGTTGTCCTTAGTGACCCAGAGGACTCCGGACCGAATGCCTCAGCAAACCTACGCTGCATGGCCTCCCTGATCCTGCAAAGCCTGCGTAAGGATCCTCGTATTCGTGGTATCAAGGAGAAGGACCAATACTGGCTGGCAACCCTCCTTGATCCACGTTACAAGGGTAAGGTTGCGGACCTTATCTTGCCATCGCAGAGGGAGCAGAGGATGAAACATCTTCGGGAGGCCTTGCAGAAAGGTCTGTGCAACGCGTTCCCAGAGACTGGGAGGTTACAAACTCCTGTTTCTGCACAACGTGTTGCTGAGGCTTCGGTCAGTCAAAGAAGGAGCGGTGGAGAAGGTGGCCGTCTGACCGATGCGTTCAGACAATTTTTTGGTCCGCAGCCCCAAGGTATGATCGGTTCCAGCAACCATCGCCAGCGTCTGTTTTACATGGTGCAGGAATACCTAGGGGCAAGATCAGACTTGGACACCTTTCCCACCGAAAATCCTCTGGGTTACTGGGTCTTGAGGATGGATCACTGGCCAGAGCTTGCACAGTATGCAATTGAGCTACTGGCCTGTCCTGCATCCAGCGTTCTTTCGGAACGCACATTCAGTGCTGCTGGAGGCGTGGTAACCGATCACAGGGTGCGTCTGTCCACTGACTCGGTCGATCGGCTGACCTTCATAAAAATGAATCAGTCTTGGATCACCACCAGCTACCAAGCACCTGATGCTGATGTAACTGAATAATTTTTTTCAGATCCCTTCAAAGACTGCCTATGCTGATGCTGAGTGACTATCCCTGAGTAATTATCCTCTTCCTCCTCAATCATCACGCTGATAGCTTGTAAGAACATTTTTGGTTCTGGGCGCCACCACCAGTGCCTAAGGCACAATTTTTCAGCCCCTGTATAACAGGGGCGTGTAATTACAATTTTTGATGTAATACTTTGCAGCACGGCTCGTTCCTGCATTCCAACTAGAGTGTCTGTGAGGGGTTGCAGTGTTGTGGCACCAGCACCAGTGCCTAAGGCCCAATTTTTCTGCCCCTGTCTAACAGGGGCGTGTAATTACAATTTTTGATGCAATACTTTGCAGCAGGACTCGTTCCTGCGTTCCAACTAGAGTGTCTGTGAGGGGTTGCAGTGTTGTGGCACCAGCACCAGTGCCTAAGGCCCAATTTTTCTGCCCCTGTCTAACAGGGGCGTGTAATTACAATTTTTGATGCAATACTTTGCAGCAGGGCTCGTTCCTGCGTTCCAACTAGAGTGTCTGTGAGGGGTTGCAGTGTTGTGGCACCAGCACCAGTGCCTAAGGCCCAATTTTTCTGCCCCTGTCTAACAGGGGCGTGTAATTACAATTTTTGATGCAATACTTTGCAGCAGTGCTCGTTCCTGCGTTCCAACTAGAGTGTCTGTGAGGGGTTGCAGTGTTGTGGCACCAGCACCAGTGCCTAAGGCCCAATTTTTCTGCCCCTGTCTAACAGGGGCGTGTAATTACAATTTTTGATGCAATACTTTGCAGCAGGGCTCGTTCCTGCGTTCCAACTAGAGTGTCTGTGAGGGGTTGCAGTGTTGTGGCACCAGCACCAGTGCCTAAGGCCTAATTTTTCAGCTCCTGTTCAACAGGGGCATGTAATTACAATTCTTGATCTAATATTTCACAGCAGGGCCCTGTGAGGGCTTACAGTGTTTTGGCCACAGCAACACCTAAGGCCCAAATTTCTGCTGAGTATATAGGGCAGGACCCTACTTTCAAACATCTAACTTACAAACGACTCCTACTTGCAAACGGAAGGAGACAACAGGAAGTGAGATGAAATCTACCCCTAGGAAGGGAAATTCTCTCATGTAAGAGTTAATATGGGAAAACAATTTCTCCTTTCCACTGATGCTTTCCAATCCTTGTTCCACAAAAAAACCCAAATTTTCAAAAAACATTTTTCATTGGGACAAAAAAGTGAGGTGAAATCTTCTGAAGAGGAGGAAAGACGCAAAACAAATGTCACAGGGGTGATAACCCTTCCCTATGTTTTCCAAAAAGCTTAGAAAAGATTTTTTGGCTGGAGCTAAACACGTTAAAAATGTTCAAAATTACAAACAGATTCTACTTAACAACAAACCTACAGTCCCTGTCTTGTTTGCACCGCCTGTATACTGCTGTTCAGAGTATATAGGGACCTTTCCTTATTTTAATTTGGGTGCGGGGTTCCCCTTAATATCCATACAAGACCCAAAGGGCCTGGTAATGGACTGGGGGGTACCCATGCCGTTTGTCTCACTGATTTTCATCCATATTGGCAGGACCCGACATGACATTAAACCCGCAAGCAGTTTTAAATGAGATTTTTTCCTTTAAAAATGACATTTGGTGCAGGGACTGTTCTAAACATGGGAAACACGCGTCACTTTACAGGCATACTATAGACACCCCCCAGGTACGATATTTAAAGGAATATTTCACTTTTTTTTTTTTACTTTAAGCATCATTAAAATCACTGCTCCCGAAAAAACGGCCGTTTTTAAAAGTTTTTTTTGCATTGATACATGTCCCCTGGGGTAGGACCCGGGTCCCCACACCCTTTTTAGGACAATACCATGCAAATTAGCCTTTAAAATGAGCACTTTTGATTTCGAACGTTCGAGTCCCATAGACGTCAATGGGGTTCTAACGTTCGTGCGAACTTGCGGTCCGTTCGCGGGTTCTGGTGCGAACCGAACCGGGGGGTGTTCGGCTCATCCCTACTCATAATCACATCCATTACACAGTGACCCCATACACAGTGCCCACAGCACGACAGTGACCCCATACACAGTGCCCACAGCACGACAGTGACCCCCATACACAGTGCCCACAGCACGACAGTGACCCCCATACACAGTGCCCACAGCACGACAGTAACCCCATACACAGTGCCCACAGAACGACAGTGACCCCCATACACAGTGCCCACAGCACGACAGTGACCCCATACACAGTGCCCACAGCACCACAGTGACCCCATACACAGTGCCCACAGCATGACAGTGACCCCATAAACAGTGCCCACAGGAGGGTGACCCCATGCACCGAGCACACTGCAGGAAGGTGACCCCATACACAGTACCCACAGCGCAACAGTGACCCCATACACAGTGTCCCCAGCAGGAGGGTGACCCCCTACACAGTGCCCACAGCACAACGGTGACCCCATACACAGTGATCACTGCACAACGGTGACCCCATACACAGTGCCCACAGCAGGACAGTGACCCCATACACAGTGCACACAGCACGACAGTGACCCCATACACAGTGCACACAGCACGACAGTGACTCCATACACAGTGCCCACAGCATGACAGTGACCCCATACACAGTGCCCACAGAACGACAGTGACCCCATACACAGTGCCCACAGAACGACAGTGACCCCATACACAGTGCCCACAGCACGACAGTGGCCCCATACACAGTGCCCACAGCACGACAGTGACCCCATACACAGCGCCTACAGCACGACAGTGACCCCCATACACAGTGCCCACAGCACGACAGTGACCCCCATACACAGTGCCCACAGCACGACAGTGACCCCCATACACAGTGCCCACTGCACGACAGTGACCCCATACACAGTGCCCACAGCATGACAGTGACCCCATACACAGTGCCCACAGCACCACAGTGACCCCATACACAGTGCCCACAGCACCACAGTGACCCCATACACAGTGCCCACAGGAGGGTGACCCCATGCACCGAGCACACTGCAGGAAGGTGACCCCATACACAGTACCCACAGCGCAACAGTGACCCCATACACAGTGTCCATAGCAGGAGGGTGACCCCATACAGTGTCCCCAGCAGGAGGGTGACCCCATACACAGTGTCCACAGCACAACAGTGACCCCATACACAGTGCCCACAGCACGACAGTGTTTTGGACCGAACCAGAACCGTTCGGTACTTTTGTTTCTGTCCCCCTGGCCAAACTAACTTTCAATGTAAAAGTGTGCACACTTGAAGCAAATTACTGACACATACACAAGTTCAGTAGATTAATACTTCTGTTTTTATTACTTCCTGGACCCTGGCTAATATACCGAGAGCCGGATATTTTGTTATCAAATCAAATATCAAATAAGACAAGCGTATGCAGACCACAAGATATACATATTCATTATTGTGACAAAGTATAAGCTTTTAGCTGGGTATATATCTATATGGGAATAGCAGACTATCATAGCTAAATAGGGTGTCTTGTTTCCAGTTCTTGAAAACAGGCACAATCTTCTTTTAACTTGTTCTTAACTCTTGCAATTCTGTTCCACAAAAAGGGGGGGGGGGGGGTAAGCTGGCAGACATCTAATTGAATATGGTTAAGGCTGCTAGCTGAGAAAGATAAGCACTTATATCTATATGGTTATATTTGAAATAGGCATTTCACCATAACACTCATAATCACATCCATTACACAGTGACCCCATACACAGTGCCCACAGCACGACAGTGACCCCATACACAGTGCCCACAGCACGACAGTGACCCCCATACACAGTGCCCACAGCACGACAGTGACCCCCATACACAGTGCCCACAGCACGACAGTAACCCCATACACAGTGCCCACAGAACGACAGTGACCCCCATACACAGTGCCCACAGCGCGACAGTGACCCCATACACAGTGCCCACAGCACCACAGTGACCCCATACACAGTGCCCACAGCACGACAGTGACCCCATAAACAGTGCCCACAGGAGGGTGACCCCATGCACCGAGCACACTGCAGGAAGGTGACCCCATACACAGTACCCACAGCGCAACAGTGACCCCATACACAGTGTCCCCAGCAGGAGGGTGACCCCCTACACAGTGCCCACAGCACAACGGTGACCCCATACACAGTGCCCACAGCAGGACAGTGACCCCATACACAGTGCACACAGCACAACAGTGACCCCAAACACAGTGCACACAGCACGACAGTGACTCCATACACAGTGCCCACAGCATGACAGTGACCCCATACACAGTGCCCACAGAACGACAGTGACCCCATACACAGTGCCCACAGAACGACAGTGACCCCATACACAGTGCCCACAGCACGACAGTGGCCCCTTACACAGTGCCCACAGCATGACAGTGACCCCATACACAGCGCCTACAGCACGACAGTGACCCCCATACACAGTGCCCACAGCACGACAGTGACCCCCATACACAGTGCCCACTGCACGACAGTGACCCCATACACAGTGCCCACAGCACGACAGTGACCCCATACACCGTGCCCACAGCACCACAGTGACCCCATACACAGTGCCCACAGCACCACAGTGACCCCATACACAGTGCCCACAGGAGGGTGACCCCATGCACCGAGCACACTGCAGGAAGGTGACCCCATACACAGTACCCACAGCGCAACAGTGACCCCATACACAGTGTCCATAGCAGGAGGGTGACCCCATACAGTGTCCCCAGCAGGAGGGTGACCCCATACACAGTGTCCACAGCACAACAGTGACCCCATACACAGTGCCCACAGCACGACAGTGTTTTGGACCGAACCAGAACCGTTCGGTACTTTTGTTTCTGTCCCCCTGGCCAAACTAACTTTCAATGTAAAAGTGTGCACACTTGAAGCAAATTACTGACACATACACAAGTTCAGTAGATTAATACTTCTGTTTTTATTACTTCCTGGACCCCGGCTAATATACCGAGAGCCGGATATTTTGTTATCAAATCAAATATCAAATAAGACAAGCGTATGCAGACCACAAGATATACATATTCATTATTGTGACAAAGTATAAGCTTTTAGCTGGGTATATATCTATATGGGAATAGCAGACTATCATAGCTAAATAGGGTGTCTTGTTTCCAGTTCTTGAAAACAGGCACAATCTTCTTTTAACTTGTTCTTAACTCTTGCAATTCTGTTCCACAAAAAGGGGGGGGGGGGGGTAAGCTGGCAGACATCTAATTGAATATGGTTAAGGCTGCTAGCTGAGAAAGATAAGCACTTATATCTATATGGTTATATTTGAAATAGGCATTTCACCATAACACTCATAATCACATCCATTACACAGTGACCCCATACACAGTGCCCACAGCATGACAGTGACCCCATACACAGTGCCCACAGCACGACAGTGACCCCCATACACAGTGCCCACAGCACGACAGTGACCCCCATACACAGTGCCCACAGCACGACAGTGACCCCCATACACAGTGCCCACAGCACGACAGTGACCCCCATACACAGTGCCCACAGCACGACAGTGACCCCATACACAGTGCCCACAGCACCACAGTGACCCCATAAACAGTGCCCACAGCACCACAGTGACCCCATACACAGTGCCCACAGCACGACAGTGACCCCATACACAGTGCCCACAGCAGGAGGATGACCCCATGCACCGGGCACACTGCAGGAAGGTGACCCCATACACAATACCCACAGCGCAACAGTGACCCCATACACAATGTCCATAGCAGGAGGGTGACCCCATACAGTGTCCCCAGCAGGAGGGTGACCCCATACACAGTGTCCACAGCACAACAGTGACCCCATACACAGTTCACACAGCACGACAGTGACCCCATACACAGTGCCCACAGCACGACAGTGACCCCATACACAGTGCCCACAGCACGACAGTGACCCCATACACAGTGCCCACAGCACGACAGTGACCCCATACACAGTGCCCACAGCACGACAGTGACCCCATACACAGTGCCCACAGCACGACAGTGACCCCATACACAGTGCCCACAGCACGACAGTGACCCCATACACAGTGCCCACAGCACGACAGTGACCCCATACACAGTGCCCACAGCACGACAGTGACCCCATACACAGTGCCCACAGCACAACAGTGACCCCCATGCACAGTGCCCACAGCACGACAGTGACCCCCATGCACAGTGCCCACAGCACGACAGTGACCCCCATACACAGTGCCCACAGCATGACAGTAACCCCCATACACAGTGCCCACTGCACGACAGTGACCCCATACACAGTGCCCACAGCACGACAGTGACCCCATACACAGTGCCCACAGCACGACAGTGACCCCCATACACAGTGCCCACAGCACGACAGTGACCCCATACACAGTGCCCACAGCACCACAGTGACCCCATACACAGTGCCCACAGCACCACAGTGACCCCATACACAGTGCCCACAGCACGACAGTGACCCCATACACAGTGCCCACAGCAGGAGGATGACCCCATGCACCGGGCACACTGCAGGAAGGTGACCCCATACACAATACCCACAGCGCAACAGTGACCCCATACACAATGTCCATAGCAGGAGGGTGACCCCATACAGTGTCCCCAGCAGGAGGGTGACCCCATACACAGTGTCCACAGCACAACAGTGACCCCATACACAGTTCACACAGCACGACAGTGACCCCATACACAGTGCCCACAGCACGACAGTGACCCCATACACAGTGCCCACAGCACGACAGTGACCCCATACACAGTGCCCACAGCACGACAGTGACCCCATACACAGTGCCCACAGCACGACAGTGACCCCATACACAGTGCCCACAGCACGACAGTGACCCCATACACAGTGCCCACAGCACGACAGTGACCCCCATGCACAGTGCCCACAGCACGACAGTGACCCCCATGCACAGTGCCCACAGCACGACAGTGACCCCCATACACAGTGCCCACAGCATGACAGTAACCCCCATACACAGTGCCCACTGCACGACAGTGACCCCATACACAGTGCCCACAGCACGACAGTGACCCCATACACAGTGCCCACAGCACCACAGTGACCCCATACACAGTGCCCACAGCACCACAGTGACCCCATACACAGTGCCCACAGCACCACAGTGACCCCATACACAGTGCCCACAGGAGGGTGACCCCATGCACCGAGCACACTGCAGGAAGGTGACCCCATACACAGTACCCACAGCGCAACAGTGACCCCATACACAGTGTCCATAGCAGGAGGGTGACCCCATACAGTGTCCCCAGCAGGAGGGTGACCCCATACACAGTGTCCACAGCACAACAGTGACCCCATACACAGTGCCCACAGCACGACAGTGTTTTGGACCGAACCAGAACCGTTCGGTACTTTTGTTTCTGTCCCCCTGGCCAAACTAACTTTCAATGTAAAAGTGTGCACACTTGAAGCAAATTACTGACACATACACAAGTTCAGTAGATTAATACTTCTGTTTTTATTACTTCCTGGACCCCGGCTAATATACCGAGAGCCGGATATTTTGTTATCAAATCAAATATCAAATAAGACAAGTGTATGCAGACCACAAGATATACATATTCATTATTGTGACAAAGTATAAGCTTTTAGCTGGGTATATATCTATATGGGAATAGCAGACTATCATAGCTAAATAGGGTGTCTTGTTTCCAGTTCTTGAAAACAGGCACAATCTTCTTTTAACTTGTTCTTAACTCTTGCAATTCTGTTCCACAAAAAGGGGGGGGGGGGTAAGCTGGCAGACATCTAATTGAATATGGTTAAGGCTGCTAGCTGAGAAAGATAAGCACTTATATCTATATGGTTATATTTGAAATAGGCATTTCACCATAACACTCATAATCACATCCATTACACAGTGACCCCATACACAGTGCCCACAGCACGACAGTGACCCCATACACAGTGCCCACAGCACGACAGTGACCCCCATACACAGTGCCCACAGCACGACAGTGACCCCCATACACAGTGCCCACAGCACGACAGTGACCCCCATACACAGTGCCCACAGCACGACAGTGACCCCCATACACAGTGCCCACAGCACCACAGTGACCCCATACACAGTGCCCACAGCACCACAGTGACCCCATACACAGTGCCCACAGCACGACAGTGACCCCATACACAGTGCCCACAGCAGGAGGATGACCCCATGCACCGGGCACACTGCAGGAAGGTGACCCCATACACAATACCCACAGCGCAACAGTGACCCCATACACAATGTCCATAGCAGGAGGGTGACCCCATACAGTGTCCCCAGCAGGAGGGTGACCCCATACACAGTGTCCACAGCACAACAGTGACCCCATACACAGTTCACACAGCACGACAGTGACCCCATACACAGTGCCCACAGCACGACAGTGACCCCATACACAGTGCCCACAGCATGACAGTGACCCCATACACAGTGCCCACAGCACAACAGTGACCCCCATGCACAGTGCCCACAGCACGACAGTGACCCCCATGCACAGTGCCCACAGCACGACAGTGACCCCCATACACAGTGCCCACAGCATGACAGTAACCCCCATACACAGTGCCCACAGCATGACAGTGACCCTATACACAGTGCCCACAGCACAACAGTGACCCCATACACAGTGCCCACAGCAGGAGGATGACCCCATACACAGTACCCACAGCACCACAGTGACCCCATACACAGTGCCCACAGCAGGAGGATGACCCCATACACAGTACCCACAGCACAACGGTGACCCCATACACAGTGCCTACAGCACAACGGTGACCCCATACACAGTGCCCACAGCAGGAGGGTGACCCCATACACAGTGCCCACAGCAGGAGGGTGAACCCATACACAGTGCCCACAGCAGGAGGGTGACCGCATACACAGTGCCCACAGCAGGAGGGTGACACCATTCACGGAGCACACTGCAGGAAAGTGACACCATACACAGTACCCACAGCGCAACAGTGACCCCATACACAGTGTCCATAGCAGGAGGGTGACCCCATACAGCGTCCCCAGCAGGATGGTGACCCCATACACAGTGTCCACAGCACAACAGTGACCCTATACACAGTGCCCACAGCACAACAGTGACCCCATACACAGTGCCCACAGCACAACGGTGACCCCATATACAGTGCCCACAGCACAACGGTGACCCCATACACAGTGCCCACAGCACAACGGTGATCCCATACACAGTGCCCACAGCACAACGGTGACCCCATACACAGTGCCCACAGCACAATGGTGACCCCATACACAGTGCCCATAGCACAACAGTGACCCCATACACAGTGCCCACAGCACAACAGTGACCCCATGCAACAAGCACACTGCAGGAAAGTGACCCCATGCACAGTGTCCACAGCAGGAGGGTGACCCCATACACAGTGTCCACAGCACAACGGTGACCCCATACACAGTGCCCACAGCACAACGGTGACCCCATACAGTGTCCACAGTAGGAGGGTGACCCCAAACACAGTGTCCACAGCAGGGGGTGACCCCATACACAGTGTCCACAGCAGGAGGGTGACCCCATACACAGTGTCCACAGCACAACGGTGACCCCATACACAGTGCCCACAGCACAACGGTGACCCCATACAGTGTCCACAGTAGGAGGGTGACCCCAAACACAGTGTCCACAGCAGGGGGGTGACCCCATACACAGTGTCCACAGCAGGAGGGTGACCCCATACACAGTGTCCACAGCAGGAGGGTGACCCCATACACAGTGCCCACAGCAGGAGGGGGACCCCATACACAGTGCCCACAGCACAATGGTGACCCCATACACAGTGCCCGCAGGAGGGTGACTCCATACACAGTACCCACAGCACAACGGTGACCCCATACACAGTGTCCACAGCAGGAGGGTGACCCCATACAGTGTCCCCAGCAGGAGGGTGACCCCATACACAGTGTCCACAGCACAACAGTGACCCCATACACAGTGCCCACAGCACAACGGTGACCCCATACACAGTGCCCACAGCACAACGGTGACCCCATACACAGTACCCACAGCACAACGGTGACCCCATAAACAGTGCCCACAGCACAACGGTGACCCTATACACAGTGTCCCCAGCAGGAGGGTGACCCCATACACAGTGTCCACAGCACAACGGTGACCCCATACACAGTGTCCACAGCAAAACAGTGACCCCATACACAGTGCGCACAGCACAACGGTAACTCCATACACAGTGCCCACAGCACGACAGTGACCTCATACACAGTGTCACCAGCAGGAGGGTGACCCCATACACAGTGTCCACAGCAGGAGGGTGACCCCATACACAGTGTCCACAGCAGGAGGGTGACCCCATACACAGTGTCCACAGCAGGAGGGTGACCCCATACACAGTGTCCACAGCAGGAGGGTGACCCTACACACAGTGTCCACAGCACAACGGTGACCCCATACACAGTGCTCACAGCACACGGTGACCACATACACAGTGCCCACAGCACAACGGTGACCCCATACACAGTGCCCACAGCACAACGGTGACCCCATACACAGTGCCCACAGCATGACAGTGACCCCATACACAGTGCCCACAGCACGACAGTGACCCCTTACACAGTGCCCCCAGGAGGGTGACTCCATACACAGTACCCACAGCACAACGGTGACCCCATGCACCGAGCACACTGCAGGAAGGTGACCACATACACAGTGTCCACAGCACGACGGTGACCCCATACACAGTGTCCACAACACAACAGTGATCCCATACACAGTTTCCACAATACAAAAGTGACCCCATACACAGTGCCCACAGCACAACAGTGACCGCATAGTCCAATGGTGGACTGTTATGGGGACACCTGATCATTTGGGCACTGTAAGTAGCAGGCACAGGCATGCCTGATCTGCGTGGCATTCTAATAATTGCAGTACATGTCTCCAAACCCAAAGAGAGGGCTGATATCAGAGGATTTCCCTCAGTGTCCACTGCTCAGTCCAGATACGGCATGCCCCTCAATCAGTGTAATGCAGCATTCTGCTATAGATCAGAGGACTGGAAAGCCCCCCCTCCCTTCCAGGCTCAGCAGCTACAATAAAAACAGAACAATGCCTGCAGCAACCTCGCTCCTCCTAAGCCTTCCTCCTCATGGACCACACCATGTGACACACACACCCCTCTTGTCCTCTGACACTGGCAGGCTCAGTAAGCCCTGCAGACTGCAATGCACTGGGTGCAGCAGCTCCGTTCTGCTCCCTCACTCCTCCCCCCTACCATATAAGGAAACACAGCTTCTCTCCTCCTCTCTCTCCTTAGAATACCTGCTTCCTCCAGGTTTCCTGGGGCACTGCACAGGGCTGAGCTCTCTCTGCTGCTTCCATCCAAATTCTTCTTTTGGCAGCAAATGCAGGAGACCAGCACTGGATCAATCCGCCACTGATGCAGGCTCCTCACCACCCAGCCCCTGGTCTAACTGATCATTAGCGGCTTATTCGGCTGTATCCCTCCATTTTACAAAAGAGTCCCTAGCCTCTTGCAGACAGGATTCATAGCAGGTACCAAATAATTTGTTTAAAATCCTGTGACTGTACTGTAATACCTCTGTGGAAATTTTAGGGGTGCTATGAGGGTGCTTGAAGATTTGTTGGGGGAGCTTTAGCACACCCAAGCACCCACCTGGCGCTGCCACTGCATAAGAGGCAGTGACTTGAACCCCAAGGATTTTAAGTGACTGAGAACACCAATGACAATTATACTTGCTTTGAAGGGAAAATAGAAAGGAAAGGGAAATGTTTATGGGTAGTGCTTCCGTTTTAGCAGCATTCATTTTAAAACCTGATAGGCCACTAAATGTGGTTAATATGTTAAGGAGGAGGGCTAGTATGCAATGACCACCATTTATGAATTTGTAGTGTATATCCTACTTGTTATTCCCTATTTTTTGACCACTTTTGTTTTAACTGTATTGTCATAATTGAATAGCATATGTGTCTGTTTTTAATGTAAATAATAAAATTGTTCTTTTTAAGAAAAAGAGATAAAATATATAGTTTTTTCCTACATCTATTTAATTTGCACCGTAAAAATCCCTCCCTTCCTCCTACTCATTCAAATTTTTGTTTGGGATGTGGTGCCTATCTTGAGGGTGTTTTCCCATTTTCGGAACCAAAACCTATATAAAAATGTTAAGGAGGTGTGGCAGGGAGGGGTGTGGCAGGGAGGTGTGTGGGTGGGTGAGAGTTAGAAGAACGTTGTCTGCAAATAAGGATAGTTTATATTCCATGTGCCTAAGATGAACGCCTTTGATATCCGGACATTCCTGTATAACCACAGCCAAGGGTTCCAAAATAAGAATAAAGAGCAGTGGCGATAAAGGGCATCCCTGTCTTGTACCAAGGGGAAAGGGACGAGATAGGTGGGAGGAGAGTTGCACTTGTGATGTGGGTTTCGAATATAAGGCCCGAAGAGCTTGGATAAATGGGCCCGAGAAACCCTAACGAGTTAGTATTGCAAACATAAATGGCCAACTAAGGTGATCTAAGGTGATCAAACGCTTTTTGGGTGTCTAAACTAAGTAACAAAGTGGGATTTTTGGTTTTGGTGAGTAGGTCTTTAAGGTCAATTGTGCGACGCGTGTTGTCACCCGCGTGCCTCGTGGGAACTAATCCCACCTGATCTCTATGAATTAGTTCTGGCAGAAGCAGGGAGAGTCTGTTCGCTAAGATCTTAGTGAAAATGTTATAGTCTGAGTTTAATAGGGTGAAGGGACGGTAGTTATTGGGAAGGGATGGGTCTGTACCCAGTTTAGGGATAACGGTTACAAAAGAGTGTAAAAACGAGGAGTGTGGTGATTTGCCTTGGAGTAATGAGGAAAACTAGGATAGCAGATGCGGGGTTAGGGTCGGTAAAAACGTCTTGTAGTAGGAATATGGAAGACCGTCTGGCCCTGGGGCTTTATGTGAGGGAAGGTGATTAATTATTTCAGTTCATTCTTCAACTGAGATAGATTGGTTTAATGAGGAGCGTTGGTCTAGTTTTGGAAGGTGTATAGATGATAAGAAGGAGTCTAGTCTGTCTTGTGAGAACTGGGCCTGTGAATCTGTGCTCAGGCAATTGTAGAGTTTATTATAATACTCCCCAAAAACTCCGGACATGGTCTGAGGACAATGTGTAGGTGTACCATCTGATTGTACTATATGATCAGGAATGGACAAAAAAGGCCGGGGCTTAAGCCTATGGACAAGCATCCAGTGTGGTTTGTCTGTATACTCATAAAACTTTTGCTTAGACCATAACATTGACTTTGAGATTTTATTTGTATCCACAGTCCTAATGCGATTGCGGGTAGCAATCACTGTACGCAAGCGACCCACCTTAGGGAAGCGGAGTAGCTGTGCCTCCGCCATCCGTAGCTGGGTCACAAGCTCCGACCTCGGCCTAATGGAGTTACGTTTCAGGCGTTTACCAGCTGAGATGCACTCACCCCTAAAAACTGCCTTATGGGCTTCCCATACAGTAGATGTATCAGAGACTGAGCCTGCATTTAAATGTAAAAACTCCTCAAATTTTTTAAGAAGCCTGTACTTAGTTTCGGAATGCTGCAAAAGAGATTTGTTGAGTCTCCAATGACACGTTTTGGGTGATACGGCATGGAGCACCATACTCAGAGTAATGGGGGCATGATCAGACAACGTAATAGGATCTATCTCCAAAGAGACTATGTAGGGTAGCAAGGGGGCGGATATTAGAAAGTGGTCCAATCGAGAATATAGATTATGTGGAGGGGAGTAAAAGGTGTATTGACGATGGATAGGATGTTTCACTCTCCACGCATCAAAAAGATTGTGGGAGCGAATTTGTTTGCGTAAAGAAGTGGACAATTTAAGGATTTGGGTGGGTGGGGTTTGTTGAAATAAAGCACATCTATCCCTACTAGGAGACATGCACATGTTGAAATCCCCGCCTACTATCGTGAAAGGCTGAGAGAAAGAACGCAGCCGATCAAGAACTCCGGTGGGAAAACCAATCTGTCCCGTATTGGGTGCATAAATATTAGCTAGAGTAAAGGAGGTATTCAGGTGGGTACAGTTCAGGAGGACATACCGACCCCGGGGGTCCAGAGTCAAAGCTAGGATCCGTATAGGGCAAGAACACGTAATCAATATGGCCACTTCAGCCTTCCCAGACGGATCTGAGGCCATATAAACTGTGGGAAATAGTTTAGAAGCAAATTTAAAAGAGCCCCCTGGGCAGAAATGTGTCTCCTGAACCATCACAACATCAGCTCCGGAGGATTTGAATTCCTTCAAAGCTAGCCAGTGTTTGCGTAAGGAATTCAAGCTCTTAACATTACAAGAAAATATCTTTAAAGCCATATTACATTCATAGAGTAATAAGCATATGACATTTTGACATAACTCATAAATCATAAATAAAAATGGGGCTTACTGAGCATAACAGAAAAGGGAAGGGGTATAGGGGAGAACACTCCCCGCAGATACCTAAAGAAGTCAGCCGAGATCCTGGGTATCTGGGATCCAAAAAGCAAGGAGGTACAAATCAGGAGAGCCATGGGGCGCCAACCGCTTGTTTGGCGCCAACCGCCCTATTTAGTGTGCTGGTACACTTTGCTCGGTGCTGTCCAATCTGCAGTTCCCAGTCCTGTGTTTCCTGTTACCTGTCTGAAAGTTGATCTCCTTGTTACCCGGCTTGTCTATTGGATTCCTCTGTCACGTACCTGGTGATGGAGCCTGATATGCAGAGGACGGCCTCTCTTACAACTCTGACTTGGAGCCCCTGATAGAGCTGACAGGAAGCACCAAGATGCAGAGTCGCACGAGTGCCTGGCGGGATCACTGAACCTGGAGCTGGATCGGAGCACTCGGCCAGGCTGTAGAGGTGTCTGTAGGAATCCCAGAGCAGTGGTAGGCAGGTAGCTGGAGTGAGTAGACAACCGGTCCCCACAGGCAGAAGTGCAGGTGCAGCAGAAGGGATGGTGGCACCCTCGAGGCTGAAGAGAAGGCAGGTACAGGCAGGCCTGGGTCATACACAAACGGGCACGTCAGGAACAGAGGCTGAAGTGGAATACAGGCCAGGTCGTCAGCAGACTGGCAGCGAAGTGGCAGAAAGAGCAGGCAGATACAGAGTAGAGGACAACCTGGGGTCGGATGCAGGCAGGAAACAGGAACGTCAGGAAGCAAGCCGGGTCACAACAGGAACAGAAGTCAGGTAGGTAATTGCAGGATACACAGGGAACGCTGTAGAGCAGACAGCACTGAGTCTGGAAACTGACTGAGTTTAAGTAGCCTGTTTGGGTGTCAAAAAGCTGTCACAGGGTGTGTGTGCACCAATGGAATTCTGACAGGGGCAGAGGTAACAGGTCATCTTCTTCGGCAGCCATCTTGGGTGCTGGCATGCCCTTCCTGACAGGCAGAGGTAACAGGTCGTCTTCTTCGGCAGCCATCTTGGGTGCTGGCATGCCCTTCCTGACACTGCCCCCCCCAAGGACAGCCTCCGGATGCCTAACTTGGCCCACTTGTCAGGATGGGAGTTCTTAAAAGCTTGAACCAAATTTTGGGCATGGATATTACCTTCAGGTTCCCAGGAGTTGTCCTCTGGCCCATACCCTTTCCATTTTATCAGGAACTGGATCTGACTCTTCCTGCAGTCTAAGATTGTTCCCACCTCAAACTCTTCCTCCCCATCAATAATTACAGGTTCAGGCGGGCCGAACTTCATCCTGGGAATGGGTCAGGAATGGCAGGTTTCAACAAGGTTATGTGGAACACAGGGTGGATTCTAAATGACTCAGGCAACTCTAATTCATACGCAACCTCATTGATCCGTCTCTTCACCGGAAATGGTCCTATAAATTTAGGGCCCAGTTTCTTCGAGGGACAGGCCAGTTTCAAATTAGTAGTTGCTAGCCACACTTGGTCACCGGGGTTCAAGATCAATTCTCCCCTTCTTTTTCTGTCAAAAACTTCCTTATTGTATGCCTGTGTCTTGGCCATTGTTTCCTGTAGCAGTTTGTTATTGGCGTTGAAGAAATTTATACTTTCGGAAACAGCTGGTACAGGGGAATCTGGAATTGTATTAGACAAAAAAGAAGTGTGGAAACCGTAGTTTGCAAAAAATGGAGATTGCTTTGTAGCAGAGTGTACTGAATTGTGAAAACTCAGCCAGGGGAAGCAGAGAAGCCCAATCGTCTTGAGAAAATGAGGAGAAACATCTCAGGTACTGTTCGAGGGTTTGATTAGTCTTCTCTGTCTGCCCATTCGTTTGTGGGTGATATGCAGAAGAAAATGAAAGTTCAATCCCGAGTGCATCACATAAGGCTCTCCAGAATCTGGATGTAAACTGCACCCCACGGTCGGACACAATATTGGCCGGAATCCCGTGAAGCCTTACGATCTCCTTGACAAAGGATTGAGCTGTTTCTCGAGCAGATGGTGTGCCCTTCATGGGCAGGAAGTGTGCCATCTTAGATAGTCTATCGACAACTACAAAAATGGTGTTGTGGCCCTCAGATGGGGGAAATTCTACAATAAAATCTATTGAGATCATCTTCCAAGGTCTACTGGGGACAGGTAAGGGTTTTAGCAGACCCCAGGCTCTGGATCTGCTGGTTTTATTGCGGATGCAAGTGGTGCAAGATTCCACATATTTCCTACAATCTTTTTCCACCCCAGGCCACCAAAATGTCCGTTGTACTAATTCAGTTGTCTTGCCAATGCCAAAATGACCTGCCAGCACATGATCATGGCATCGCACCAGGATGGCCATTCGGAGGTCTTCCGGCACAAAGACCTTGTCTTCATGCCAAAGTAGCCTATCCTTTGCCAGTAGAGAGACCCCGGCTGGTGAAGGGTTCCTTACTAGAGTTTGTTTAGTTTGCTTTATTAACTCTCCTTGAAGTAACAGGAAGTTCCCAGGGGATAGAATGGTATCCGGAGATGAGATTTCTTCAGGTTTGCTGAACATGCGTGATAACGCATCGGGTTTTGCATTCTTGGATCCAGGCCTGAATGTTAAGTGAAAAGTGAATCTAGAAAAGAATAGTGCCCACCTGGCTTGTCGGGGTTTCAATCTTTTTGCTGTTCTTAAATACTCGAGGTTCTTATGATCGGTATAGATCAAGATTGGGTGTGCGGCCCCCTCTAGAAGGTACCTCCATTCCTCCAGGGCGGCTTTGATGGCCAAAAGTTCACGGTCCCCGACGTCATAGTTCCTCTCGGCATTTGACAGCTTGTGGGAAAAAAAAGCAACTGGATGCAGTAGAGCCTTAGCTCCCCGCCTCTGAGACAATATTGCTCCTACCGCTGTTTCTGAGGCGTCTACTTCCAAGACGTAGGGCAAGGCTGGGTCAGGGTGTTTCAGGACAGATGCAGATGTGAAAAGTCTTTTTAGGGTGTCAAAATCTTTCTGAGCTTCCAGAGACCAAGAGAATCTTGTACCTTGTTTGGTTAAACTTGTAATGGGGGATATGATTGCAGAAAAATTTCTGATGAATTTTCGATAAAAATTTGCAAACCCCACGAAACGTTGGACACCCTTCTTATCACTGGGAGCAGGCCAATCCAGGATGGCTGTAACCTTCTGGGGATCCATCTGGATGCCTTCGGTGGAAATGATTAAACCCAAGAATTGGATGCTTTGGCGTTCAAATACACATTTCTCTGGTTTTGCATAAAGTCCGTGTTGTCGAAGGTGACTCAATACATTCTTGACGTGACTACGGTGGTGATCTAGAGAGGGAGAGAAGATTAGTATATCATCAAGATAAACAACAACAAATACATCCAGGAAATCTTGGAAGACATCGTTGATGAAGTGCTGAAAGGTAGCTGGGGCATTGCAAAGTCCAAAGGGCATCACAAGGTATTCAAAATGCCCAAACCGTGTGCGGAACGCCGTCTTCCATTCATCCCCCTCTCGTATGCGAACCAGATTATAAGCACCCCGAAGATCCAATTTTGTGAAAATGGTGGCCGTACCGAGTCGCTGGAATAATTCAGGCACAAGTGGAAGAGGGTAACGGTTTTTTACAGTAGATAATGGGATGGTTTCATGAGTAACCAATCCAGATTTAATGGTGGATCCATCTGCCAGATGTACAGAAAGTCTCTGAGCCTTGGGTAGTAGAGGAATTTGATGTTTGGCAGCAAAAGCTAAATCTATGAAACAGCTGCAAGCTCCTGAGTCAATTATAGCGGTGGTCTGGATAGTTCCTCCTGGGAGCTGTAACAAAATGGGAAGAGCAAGATGAGCAGAGTGATTGGGTAGAGATGGAGGAGAAGCGGATGTAACTGAGAGGCACTTGCGGATCTTGACCGGACAAGACCTCACATAATGTCCTGATCCTCCACAGTACAGGCAAAGATTTAGCTGGCGTCTGCACTGGCGTTCTTCTGTAGTCAGAGAAGGATGGAGGAGACCAAGCTTCATGGGTTCAGGTGCGTCTGAAGCGGATGTGGCAGGAGCAGGTGAAGCGGGACTGAAAGAACCAGACACTCGTGGAAGCATCCATACTGGACGGGACTGGTCGGTGGCTCTTTCCGACCTACGTTCCCTTAAGCGACGGTCAATCTGGATTGACAAATTTATAAGTGTCTCCGAGGTGGAGGGGACACCTGTTCGTGCTAGCTCATCCTTGAGATTATCAGAAAGGCCCATGCGGAACTGGTAACGCAGGGCAGCATCGTTCCAGTTGGTGTCAGAACTCCAGCGCCTGAATTCTGAAACATAGTACTCCACGGCCCTGTGACCCTGCTGAAGCGTGTGAAGGGCGGCTTCCGCAGTAGCGGCTTGCGGGGGGTCTTCATATAACTGAGCCATGGCTCCTAAAAAGGAGGCTAAGTCCGTCAGAGATGTGGCCTTTTGTTCAAGGAGTCGTGAGCCCAGGCCTGTGGTTCCCCCTGAAGCAAGGAAATGACAAACCCGACCTTGGTGGCTTCCAGTGAGAAGGTTCGTGGTTGTAGCGAAAAATAGAGTTTGCATGCGTTGCGGAAGGCTCTGAACTCGTTGCGTTCTCCATGGAACTTTTCAGGAGTTGGGACTCTGGGTTCAGGTGGTAGCATAACGACTGCAGGAGCTGCTGGCATCCCAGAAGTGGAAGGTGCTTGAGCAGCAGAGGCAGACAAGGTCTGTATTTGGCCTTCCAGCTGGGTATAACCCTGTTGTAAGTCCTTTACAGCTTGTGTTAATCCATCTAGGTGTTGGCAGAGTTCCTCCATAGGAGAGGGTCCTTGCACAGGCTCAGACATGGCTGTCTGCTACTGTAACGTACCTGGTGATGGAGCCTGATATGCAGAGGATGGCCTCTCTTACAACTCTGACTTGGAGCCCCTGATAGAGCTGACAGGAAGCACCAAGATGCAGAGTCGCACGAGTGCCTGGCGGGATCACTGAACCTGGAGCTGGATTGGAGCACTCGGCCGGGCTGTAGAGGTGTCTGTAGGAATCCCAGAGCAGTGGTAGGCAGGTAGCTGGAGTGAGTAGACAACCGGTCCCCACAGGCAGAAGTGCAGGTGCAGCAGAAGGGCTGGTGGCACCCTCGAGGCTGAAGAGAAGGCAGGTACAAGCAGGCCTGGGTCATACACAAACGGGCACGTCAGGAACAGAGGCTGAAGTGGAATACAGTTCGGGTCATCAGCAGACTGGCAGCGAAGTGGCAGAAGGAGCAGGCAGATGCAGAGTAGAGGACAAGCCGGGGTCGGATGCAGGCAGGAAACAGGAACGTCAGGAAGCAAGCCGGGTCACAACAGGAACGGAAGTCAGGTAGGTAATTGCAGGATACACAGGGAACGCTGTAGAGCAGACAGCACTGAGTCTGGAAACTGAGTTTAAGTAGCCTGTTTGGGTGTCAAAAAGCTGTCACAGGGTGTGTGTGCACCAATGGAATTCTGACAGGGGCAGAGGTAACAGGTCATCTTCTTCGGCAGCTATCTTGGGTGCTGGCATGCCCTTCCTGGCAGGCAGCGGTAACAGGTCGTCTTCTTTGGCAGCCATCTTGGGTGCTGGCATGCCCTTCCTGACATCCTCTCTGCTATCTGCCTGCATCTGACCCCGGCTTGCCTTTGATCTTGAATCTGCCTGCCCCATTTGTACAACGCTGACCGCCTGCTGCTGACCCTGCCTGTGACCTGGACTTTGAACCTGCCTGCTCCCCTGTTCTGTGCCGACCACCTGTTGCCAACTCTGTCTGTGACCGGACCTGCCTACTCAGCTCCTGCTCTGCACCGGCTGACTGTGCTCCAGCTTACCAAGCACCTCCAGTCCACTTGCACCAGGATCCTGGGTCTTAACTCCACAAGTCACCTGCCAGGCTCTCTGTCATGAAGATCCTGCCAATAATCAGCGATCCAGACGCAGGGTTCCACTGCGCATGCGCGCGCGTTCACGGGTGCTGTCACGCACGGGCACGCGCGCGCGCACTCCCGCTAGTGCCAGGCGGGCTATTTAAACCGGCCAGTCACACTCCATCCCCGCTGTCTGCTCTACAGCGTTCCGTGTGCCTTAACCTGATCTGACCTGTGTACTCTGCTATTGACCCGGCTTCCTGTTAGACCATCCTGCTATCCGCCTGCACCAGACCCTCTTGGCTTGCCTGACCATCCCTCTGTGTTGTCCCTGGTACCTCTGCTGATCGACCGATACCGACCTCTGGCTTGTTTGACCACCCCTCAGTCTGACACCTGTATCCAGCGTTCCAGTCTACTACCTGCTGCCTTGTTCCTGGTTCCAGTCCAGCATTCCAGTCTACTACCTGCTGCCTTGTTCCTGGTTCCAGTCCAGCGTTCCAGGCTACTACCTGCTGCCTTGTTCCTGGTTCCAGTCCAGCGTTCCAGTCTACTACCTGCTGCCTTGTTCCTGGCTCCAGTCCAGCGTTCCAGTCTACTACCTGCTGCCTTGTTCCTAGTTCCAGTCCAGCGTTCCAGTCTACTACCTGCTGCCTTGTTCCTGGTTCCAGTCCAGCATTCCAGGCTACTACCTGCTGCCTTGTTCCAGGTTCCAGTCCAGCGTTCCAGGCTACTACCTGCTGCTTGTTCCAGGCTACCACCTGCTGTTTGTTCCAGGTTCCAGTCCAGCGTTCCAGGCTACTATCTGCTGCTTGTTCCAGGTTCCAGTCCAGCGTTCCAGGCTACTACCTGCTGCTTGTTCCTGGTTCCAGTCCTGCTTACTTACCTGCTTACTTACCTGCTTCCTTATCTGCTGTGGCTCCGGGTCCTCTCTGCGATCCAGCGTCCTCTTCAGCTTCTGGACCCAGAGGGTGTCACCACTCCTGAACTTCCGGTGACTGTCGATCCTGCCAGGCACCCATACCACTCCTCACTCCTGGCCTTCTGTCTCCATTCCAGAGGAACAGGAGTGGGAGCTGTAAGGGAGGTCCTTCTCTGCACTTCAGGCTCACAATCTACCAGGTACGTGACACTCTCATACCATTCTGTGCTCCCGTGCCTTCTGTTTACATTACCAGGGGTCGGGAACCAGATACGTAAGGGAGGCCTTCCCCTGCTGTATCAGGTTCATCAGTCAGGTACATGAAAGTCTAACAGGCCCTATCTAGGCGCCAATCAATACCGGGTATGTGCGGAGCCAGCGTGACAAAAAGATTAAGTAGATATACCCGTAGCTCTTTATCATTAACCGTTTCAGGGACTCCACGGATCCTCACATTTGAACAATGTTTTCTATTCTCTAAATCTTCCTGTTGGAGCTGTATTTGGGAAACTGTGTTTAAGAAATGCATTTTCTTCCTCCAGTGCATGGATTTATTGTATAGTCTTGTCAAATTTAGTTTCCAGAGTGGCAGTGCACGCTCCAAGCTGATCAATCTCCCCCCTGAGCTCCTGAGCAATCTTCCCAACCTCTTTAGCTATATTGCGTGTTAAATCCTGTAAAAGTGTTTGAAGTTTCAAGTCTAAGACTGCTACCATGACTGTTTCGGCAGGGTTTGTCTGCTGGGATGCATTGCCCATGTGAAAAATACCTGGTGCGGAGGCCAGGAGGTCTGCAGCATCTGTCGGTTCTGTGGGCGCACTCGAGGCCGACTGCGGCCTATATAAGAATCGCTCCATGTTTTGTGCAGACCGAGTTGTCAATGGAGGGATAAAACCTTGGCATACGTTCTTCTGAAATCCTACTTTGCCCATGTAGTGCCCAGAGGTGTCTGGAGGCAGCTGGCAATGATCCTGTGGCTGTGGAAGCTTTTGAAGCGGTACAGGATCCCTTAGAAAAGGAGCGGGGACTGGAGCGGGTCTAAGACATGTCCGCCCTCGGTGCTAGTCGCACCTACACCCCCCTATTTTGTGCTTTAAGGGCGCAGTTAGGTTAGCTAGAGTCTTGGGGGGTATGCTCCTTTAAGAGCCTGCTGAAGGTACAGTAGAGGGTAAGCTGCAAGGCCAGCAAGTAAGTAACTGTGGTTGGTGTAGATGTAAGCTTGCTTCTTGGGGCCAGGTGTTTCTACACAGGCTATGTGGATGGCCCCTATGGAGTACTGTCCCCAGGTGAGGAGGAGTAGACTGACAGCTAAGACTTCAGGGTGGGTGTGGGATGTTGGTGCAGGGGGCCGGCCATCAGGGGACCTCAGGCAGGCCTCTGTTTGTACACTATTCCTCTGCCCCCTTCAGGGATACTATCACAATTGGAGGAGGGCGGGTGACTGCTCGATCTGCGGATCGCGGAACTTTAGGCTGGGGGATGCTGGTGAGTCCACAGGCCTACAGGCTGCAAGATGGCGGCGGACCCCAAATGTGTATGATCGGCCAGTAGGAACACCCAGGCGAGCCTCCGGTGCACAGTCCTGTGACTACCCCCTTAGATGCAGGCCCAGGAGCGTCTGGGTGGTCCACCGCATTCCCCACCACTCGCGGTACTCTAGACCGGGGATGATGGAGGCTTTGTAGGCCGTAAGATGGCGGAGGATCCCTGTGCTGTTGAGCCGGCCACGGATCAGATGAGAGGGCAGATAGCTGGCCAGGCACCTCACTTCAAGCTGGGTCCAGGACAGGGATCATCCGTGGGTCAGTAGGACAGCGTGGGGTACTCTGTAGGCCCCACGATGGTGGCGGGCCTGGACTAGCACATTTTGACGTTTTATTTGAGCACATTTAATGTTGATTTATTGATATGTTTTTTTATTTGAACATTTATACCTTTTTGTGCATGGGTGTGATACACATTTCTAGCACCTTGATTCATATGTTTTTATGAGTAATATTTTTATGAGTTATATCAATTTTTTATTAGCGCTACTTTTTCTTTTTTGATTCATTGTGTGACAGGGTGGTAACCAATTTAATGCTAGCTGCTCCTTGTTTGTTATTTTTTTTTTTTTTGTTGAGCACTCACTGTTTCTTTTTTATTTACATATTCTTTTTAATTTACTGTACATATACAGTATATACATATGTGTTGCTAGATGGGTGTGACCATATGTTAACACTGAAAATTCCCTTTTGTGCTGTCCTAGGGGGAAAAGTGTATGCTAGAGACTTTATGGGGACAGTAAGATGAGAAGGGTATTGGCATGAGGGAGTGTGTGTGTTTTTTTTTTCCTCATAGGATTATTTCAAGAACATAAAGAACAAGTGGTAAATATTTTCACTTGTCTACCTGCCAGGATTTCTATATTACAAGTCCACTTAACCTGCTGCAAAATAGAAGCAGAGCATCTAAATTTGGAACTGTGCTAGGCAGAGAGAGAGTAGAAATGTTAATTTGATTCCTGCATTTTGCGGTTTATTACTGGATATGATTTAGATATAAGAAAAATGTTTCAAAATGAAATATTTTCCTAGCAAAGTTACAGAGTCTTTGCTCATTATTAAGCATTACAAAATAAACTACATTTTTGCTTCATTAAGTTAACTCTTATGCCTTGTACGCATGGTCAGACATTGATCGGACATTCATACAACAAAATCCATGGATTTTTTTCCGACGAATGTTGGCTCAAACTTGTCTTGCATAAACACGGTCACACAAAGTTGTCGGAAAATCCGATCGTTCTGAACGCGGTGACGTAAAACACGTACGTCGGGACTATAATTGGGACAGTAGCCAATAGCTTTCGTCTCTTAATTTATTCTGAGCATGCGTGGCACTTTGTGCATCGGATTTGTGTACACACGATCGGAATTTCCGACAACGGATTTTATAGCAAGCTCTCAAACTTTGTGTGTCGGAAATTCCGATGGAAAATGTGTGATGGAGCCCACACACGGTCGGAATTTCCGACAACGAGGTCCTATCACACATTTTCCGTCCGAAAATCCGACCGTCTGTACAGGGCATTACACCATATTTTTTGTGTATTGAGAAACTCAAGCTTTGCACCCACTAGTTGTGTTTTATTGCACTTGGTGTGAAAAGAAACATAATTTAATTTTTAGATAATACATTCTGTTGTAAATATATAAAAGGAATCCAACTACTGATATCAAAAATGTACATGTGCTTAACCACCTCAAAACCAAACACCCCTTTCCTGCCCAGGCCAGTATTCAGCGCTGTCACATTTTAAATGACAATTAGGCATGCACACCGTACCCAAATTAAAATCTTATATATTTTTTTTAATATATAGAGCTTTCTTTTGGTGGTATTTAATGATCATTGTTTTTTTTGTCACAGTCAGGTCCATAAATATTGGGACATCAACACAATTCTAATCTTTTTGGCTCTATACACCACCACCATAGATTTGAAATAAAACAAACAAGATATGCTTTAACTGCAGACTTTCAGCTTTAATTTGAGGGTATTTACATCCAAATCAGGTGAACGGTGTAGGAATTACAACAGTTTGTATATGTGCCACCCACTTTTTAAGGGACCAAAAGTAATGAGACAGATTAACATATTGAGAATTGACAGCAACAGATTCCAAATGCAAATAGCACACTTGAAATGAACTCTGGACCTTTTATCTGCTCCTTGTTAATGGGATAATGAGGGAATAACACACACCTGGCCATGGAACAGCTGAGCAGCCAATTGTCCCATTACTTTTGGTCCCTTAAAAAGTGGGAGGCACATATACAAACTGCTGAAGACAAAACTGAAGGCAAAATGCCCCAAGAACAAGCAGGAATTGAAGACAGTTGCAGTAGAGGCCTGGCAGAGCATCACCAGGGATGAAACCCAGCGTCTGGTGATGTCTATGCTTTCCAGACTTCAGGCTGTAATTGACTGCAAAGGATTTGCAACCAAGTATTAAAAGGTGAAAGTTTGATGGATGATTGTTAATCTGTCTCATTATTTTTGGTCCCTTAAAAAGTGGGTGGCACATATACAAACTGTTGTAAGTCCTACACCATTCAACTGATTTGGATGTAACTACCCTCAAATTAAAGCTGAAAGTCTGCATTTAAAGCATCTTGTTTGTTTGATTTCAAATCCATTGTGGTGGTGTATAGAGCCAAAAAGATTAGAATTGTGTTGATGTCCCAATATTTATGGACCTGACTGTATATACATGAAAAAAATACCAAACATTTTGAATATGAAAACTTGATTTTCTTAGTTTTTGTTATAAAGATTTAGAAATAAATATGTTTTGTTCAAAAAATTAGGCCAAAATGTATTCTGCTACATTACTTTGGTAAACATCCAAATACTGTATATGTATTATTTAGTCTCTGTGTAAGTTATACAAACTATGGTATATTTGATAATTGATCAGTCCTGATGTACTGACATCTCATTTCTTTAGGCCCTAAAATGCCAGGACAGTGTAAATAACTCCCAAATGACCCCTTTTTGGAAAGTAGACAGTCCAAGATATTTAATAAAAGTCAATGTGAGTTTTTTGAAGTTGTAATTTTTTGTCACATTTTTTTAGAAAATGTTAAACATTGTGTGTTTTTTCACAAAGTTGTCATTTTAACAAGTATGAAGATACCACATGTATGAGACATTTTCACAGCCTAGATGCAAAAGGGGGCCGGAAATCCGAAGAGCGCCTTTGGGCTTTCAAGGAGTATAAATTATGCATAAATTATGCATCTAATTTCCCTGATTACCTATCACATTTTTGGAGGCCACCTTTGGTGGTTTTCCATGCAGGTTCAGCCTCTCCTGTAGCGCAGTCCATGACTTTGGGATGCTAAATGCTCTGATAAAGGCAGGGAACTCCTTCTGTGGATATTTTGGGGTAAATAATTGGGTGCTAACTAGCCTTGCATACAGCAGAGCACCCAGGGCTATGTTCCCCAGAAGTGTGGTCTGTGTCTGAAGCCTGCCTCCCAGAAGTGAGTCGATCCATGGAACTGTCACACCACATTTCCATGACAAGAATGCTTTCTCAGTTTTTAGATTTTATCTGTTAATGTAATTATAAGTTGTGTGTTACATATTCTCTGGGATAAGCTGCAGCTGCACTGTGTTCCAGTGTACATTCTAGTGTCCATTGTGGAAGGAGACAGTAAGTGTCTACATACAAGTAAATGATGCATAATCCTGAACATGTGACGTGGATAGAGCTCATCTCTGGTTTGGGCAAGCACTCCTCCAGTGGCCATCTTAGAGTTGGGCAGGACTGGATCAAGGCCATCTTGGAAATGAGTACAGTGAAAAGGTTGCCAGGAGTTGGAGGCAGGCATCAGAGTGGAGGAACATGGGTTTAGGGACCCAGTGGCTTACAAATGGGGCATTCATGGGCTAGGACTGCATGCCAGCATGCCCTTAGCCACAAACCCTGCATCAAGGGCCATTCCTGCTAGCTAGTGGCGAGATATGCCCTTGCTCATGTCTCAGTGCTGCATTATTAGTATACCTGACTAAATGTCAATATTGCAGGCATGTCAAACCAATGATTTTTTGGGGGGGTTTTGTTATATGTGGCCAATTAGCCACACTACTTATACTTGGGGATGAGATACTAATTCATTAAATGATGCATTTACATTTTGATTTTCTCCTTTAATACCTACCCATGTTCACAGTCCTTCAAAGTCCTTATTGGGACTATTACTGTTTATGCGACAACTGAAAAACTAAACCGTGGGACCACAGGATAATTTGTAGTCCACCTATACAGTACTTTAGGGCATTAGCTCAACATGGCTTCCCACTCCCAGCATTTTAGTCTGTTGTGGCTGCTATTTTTGCAGATGATAGTAAGCTTAGTACTACTTGATAGGAATATGTGTCACTGCTAAAACTACCTGAAAGCCTTCTTTTTACTGAAATTAATCAAATAATATTAGTTTAGGGTGATGCTGCTGTCTGTAAGGAAAGATAACTGAAGAAGAACATAAAATATAATTCCACACTAAATAATATTAAGCCAATGTATGCTGTTACTGAAGCTGCCCCTGAATACTACACTGGTTCTGTAACACCACAAAAAACTTTAAAGCCGCGTACACACAATCAGGCATTCCGACAACTAAATCCTGTGATTTATTTCTGACGGATGCTGGCTCAAACTTGTCTTGCATACACACGGTTGCACAAATGTTGTCGGAAATTCAAATTGTCAAGAACGCGCTGACGTACAACACATATGACGGCACTATAAAGAGTTCGATAGCCAGTGCGCCACCCTTTGGGCTCCTTCTGCTAATCTCGTGTTAGTAGAAGTTTGGTGAGAGACGATTTGCGCTTTTCAGCCTTGTGCTTTTCAGATCGTTACTGCTCTTCGGTTTGTGCTTGTGGGTTCGTATCTGGTTTTCAGTGCGTGTAGTCAGTTCGTATCTGGTTTTCAGTGCGTATTTTTATATTACGTATTTGATCTTCAGTGCTTGTCCACTCGTTTCTGATATTCAGCTCGCTCTTCTCAGGCCTTTCTGATTGTCAGTGAGTTCTGTTAGTTTGTTCTGACCAGCCGAATGTTTTGAAGCCATGTTGCGGGTGTGTATTCATTGTAGAGTTCGTGCTGTGCAGGGGCTTGGTGTTGGGGTTCTTACTTTGACCCAAGCCCAGTCCATGAACAGGGCGAGGAAGGAGTTCATGGACCAAGAATTGGTTGCTCCAGCATGACCAATTCTCTCATATACATTTGTTGCGGGAGATCCGTGAGAATAATCCTGATGAATTCAGGATTTATCTCTGGATGACGGACCTGGTTTTTCACCGTTTGTTGGCTGTGCTGTCCCCTTATATTACGAAGCAGGACACCTGCATGCAGCCAGTCATCTCTCCTGAACAGAGGCTAGTCGCCACCTTGTGGTACTTGGCGACAGGGAGAAGTCTGTAGGACATCAAGTTCTCGACTGGCATCTCCCCCAGGCTCTGGGGATCATTATTCCAGAGACCTGTTCTGCCATCATACAGGTCCTGCAGAAGGACTATATTAAGGTAAGTTTAATCCTTTAACATCACATTCTATGTATTTAATGTTTGCTAATGTATTGTATTTCTTTCATCATTCCCTAATTACCATGATTGTAATATGCTCTGAATGTCCTCTTTATCCTCATGCATGCTGGAAGTTTTGAAAGTTCATTTTTTGTCCTTCATGCATATTTGCCTTCACTAACCTCCCAAGCATGCTATCCTGGGCCCATACACACCTAGCTTAGTCACATAACAATGTATTTTGTCAGTTCCATAGTAGTGCTTTACCCTAAACACCCCCTAAAATGTGTATGAATGTGTATGAATGTTATTTGTGTCCTTAAATTCAGGCAGAGTGCCAGAGGCTTTTTTTGGGGTCCCAAAATCATTTGGAACCCTCCCTCCCGCCAACCGCTAAGTCAACCGATACCAATCCTCTATCTGCTGACTGAATGAATTCACCAAAGCATGTAGTGAAAAGGCCTGCCTGAATACTTTCAAATTGTATAATAGTATGGGGTTGTGGGCAGTGGTGTCGGCGACATATGAGTTTCTCTATGTGGATGTGGGGAAGAATGGCCAGATGTCGGATGGTGGAGTCATCGCCAAGACCGAGTTCTATGGATGGCTCCAGAGTGGTGGCTTGGGATTGCCACCTCCGGAAGACAACGTGGCTGGTCTGCCATTCGTCTTTGTCACTGATGAAGCATTTGGGTTGGGTGATCACCTGATGCAGCCGTTACACATGTGGACCCTCACCCCGGACCAGAGGTTTTTTAACTACCGGCTGGCCAGAGCCAAAAGAGTGGTGGAGAATACTTTCGGGATAATGGCCAGCCGGTTTCGCCTATTCCTTACGCCAATCAACATGGTGGAATATAAACTTAACCATATAATCCTTGCATGCTGCATTCTCCACAACTTTTTAAGGAGAAATCTGATGAATTATGTGGCCTCAGTTGGCCCTGAGGCCGGATTTCAAGACCAAACCCTGACTGCGCTTGAAGCTGGCCATCCTGGCTTGCCCCCCAAAGCGCCCATGAGGTCCGTCTAAAATATATGGAGTTCTTTGTGGGTAGGGGGGCCATTGATATGCCAGAAAATGTATAAGAAACATTTTTTTAAATAAATGTGTCTTTTAAACGGTAAAATATTTCCTTTGATTTACTGCTTGTGTTTCATTTAGCTGTCTCCTAGTTTATCCAATGGGCTTTTCTTTTTGGCCATTTTCTTAAATAGTGCAAACTTAATTTATTTGATACATGAGGTGACAATCTCTTCTTCAGCTACCTATTATTTTGTGGGTCTGCTATACACACCCCTTGTTCTTGTTGTTAATGTATGTAATGCATTAAGGATAAAGGATCATCATTTTCAGCACCATAAATTAATTTTTTGGAGTGACGAAAATGGCCTGATTGTTGCAAATTATAAAGCACTGTGGGTGTTATTTACTATATGAAAATCCACTTTGCAATACAAGTGCACTGCAAAAGTGCACTTGAAAGTGCACTTAAAGTGCACTTGTAGTGCAAAGTGGATTTGCTAGACATGTGCATTTCGTTTCGTTCCGAATCGAAATTCGGACAAATTTTTCATTATTCAGAAATTCGCATGCATCTGAATTTCCGAATTACAAAAGTAATGAATTTAAACTAATCCGAAAAAAAAGCGAACAAATTCGAATTGAATTCGAAAATATATTCTAATCGAATTCGAAAACATATTCAAATTGAATTTAAAAACATAATCAAATTTGAAAACAAATTTGAATCAAATTTGAAAACAATAGAAAACGATTTTCTAAAAAATACAATAAAATAGAATACATATATATAATATTTTTTTTTATTCTGTTTTATTGTTTTTCTATGCTTTTCTTTTCTTTTCTATTATTTTCTATTCTATAATAGTCTTTTCTATTCAAATTCAAATACAAAGCAAGTAGAGTCATTCCAAACAAAATCGTTACAATCATCTGTTCAGACAAAGATTACGTTTCAGGCTGATTTGTTCACACCCTTCCTTAGATCAGTCAGAACACATCTGAACTTTATTTTTATATATACAAGGTTAGTGGGAGGACCTGTTTGCTGACACTAGATTGAAAGCTGTGTGTAGTTCCCCTCTACACTTCTATCTATCTATCTATCTGTGACAGACCTAGCCGGGACAGAGGCTGTTGGAGAGGACTGAATGCAAGCCTCTTGCCTTTTTATTATGGGCTCTGGATTTTCAATGGAACAATACTCTTTGTGAGGTGAATTAGAAATCCAGTCTGAACTGTACTAATCGGACTCAGTCATGTATATATGTATATATTGTATGTTGTTTGATTCTGTTGGGGACTCCTTGCTGTGGCCATTTGGGATTTGTGTCCCTGAAGAGCGAGGATGGATTCCTCCAGCAGCCCCCTGCTGATAAGACTGAATTATATTGTTAGGACACATACTGTGAGGAGATGCTGGTGTCATCAACTCCAACTACCTGTGTTTATGTTAATTGAATGAGCTGATCACAGTGTCCTCTATACAATGTAGGAGACGGGACGACTCCTATTGGAGCTGCTGCTATTGTGAGAAAATGTCCTGAGATAATTAACTCAGTCTGGGCAAAAGGTCATGTCTCAGTCACCTAGGCTGTATAAAGGATTAGTTAATTAGCTCATGTTAATTAGGTTAATTAGGTTACGTTTTTATTGTTAGAGTAATATGAGCAGGAGGGTGGAACTTCGTCTTCTCCTGTATATAAGACTGTATTCTGGTTCTGAAGTGAGTTCATGTTAGCAACAAGCAAGTGTTGCCTTGTTTTGTGCTCAGAGAGGTTGGAATATCTGATATCTGTATACAGACTGGGAGGAAGTGGTATATGACGGAAGCACTCAAGCAGAGTGTGGGACGTTCCGCGACACTATCTATCTATCTATCTATCTATCTATCTATCTATCTATCTATTCAAATTTGATTTCAGTCTATATGAAATTCGAATTTCTGAAGATGTGATATAATATATTTTTCTATTCTGTTCCATTATTTTTCTATGCTATTCTTTTCTATTCTAAACTTTTCTATTCGAATTTGAATTCATTCTATATGAAATTCAAATTTCGGAAGATGGCTTCCGTATAGAATGATTTTGAATTTGAATAATAAAGATTGCAATAGAAAATAATAGAAAATAGACAAGAAAAACAATAGAACAGAATAGAATAAAATATAATATATATATATTATATTTTATTCTATTCTGTTCTATTGTTTTTCTAGTCAATTATTTTCTACTCTATTCTAATCTCTTCTATTTGAATTCAAATTAATTTTATACGAAATTCGAATTTCGGAAGATGGTTATATATATATATATATATATATATATATATATATATATATATATATATATATATATATATATATATATAATTTTTTTTTTATGCTGGTCTATGGTTTTTCTATGCTATTCTTTTCTATTATTTTCTATTTTATTCTAATCTTTTCTATTTGAATGCAAATTACAGTTTTTCTCCATTGTTTTGGCTCATTTCTTGAAACAGAAATGACATTCTCAAAACTCTAAGTTCATTTGGCAAAACAGTCTTATGCCCCGTACACACGGTCGGATTTTCCAATGGAAAATGTGTGATAGGACCTTGTTGTCGGAAATTCCGACCGTGTGTAGGCTCCATCACACATTTTCCATCAGATTTTCCGACACACAAAGTTTGAGAGCAGGCTATAAAATTTTCCGACAACAAAATCTGTTGTCGGAATTTCCGATCGTGTGTACACAAATCCGACGTTCAAAGTGCCACGCATGCTCAGAATTAGGGATGAGCCGAACACCCCCCGGTTCGGTTCGCACCAGAACCCGCGAACGGACCGAAAGTTCGCACGAACATTAGAACCCCATTGACGTCTATGGGACTCGAACGTTCGAAATCAAAAGTGCTCATTTTAAAGGCTAATTTGCATGGTATTGTCCGAAAAAGGGTTTGGGGACCCGGGTCCTACCCCAGGGGACATGTATCAATGCAAAAAAACCTTTTAAAAACGGCCATTTTTCGGGAGCAGTGATTTTAATGATGCTTAAAGTAAAAAAAAAAAAGTGAAATATTCCTTTAAATATCGTACCTGGGGGGTGTCTATAGTATGCCTGTAAAGTGACGCGTGTTTCCCATGTTTAGAACAGTCCCTGCACCAAATGTCATTTTTAAAGGAAAAAATCTCATTTAAAACTGCTTGCGGGTTTAATGTCATGTCGGGTCATGGCAATATGGATGAAAATCAGTGAGACAAACGGCATGGGTACCCCCCCAGTCCATTACCAGGCCCTTTGGGTCCTGTATGGATATTAAGGGGAACCCCGCACCCAAATTAAAATAAGGAAAGGCCCTATATACTCTGAACAGCAGTATACAGGCGGTGCAAACAAGACAGGGACTGTAGGTTTGTTGTTAAGTAGAATCTCTTTGTAATTTTGAACGGGTACATTTTTAACGTGTTTAGCTCCAGCCAAAAAATCTTTTTTAAGCTTTTTGGAAAACATAGGGAAGGGTTATCACCCCTGTGACATTTGTTTTGCTGTCTTTCCTCCTCTTCAGAAGATTTCACCTCACTTTTTTGTCCCAATGAAAAATGTTTTTTGAAAATTTGGGTTTTTTTGTGGAACAAGGATTGGAAAGCATCAGTGGAAAGGAGAAATTGTTTTCCCATATTAACTCTTACAGGAGAGAATTTCCCTTCCTAGGGGTAGATTTCATCTCACTTCCTGTTGTCTCCTTCCGTTTGCAAGTAGGAGTCGTTTGTAAGTTAGATGTTTGAAAGTAGGGTCCTGCCCTATATACTCAGAAATTTGGGCCTTAGGTGTTGCTGTGGCCACAACACTGTAAGCCCTCACAGGGCCCTGCTGTGAAATATTAGATCAAGAATTGTAATTACATGCCCCTGTTGAACAGGAGCTGAAAAATTAGGCCTTAGGCACTGGTGCTGGTGCCACAACACTGCAACCCCTCACAGACACTCTAGTTGGAACGCAGGAACGAGCCCTGCTGCAAAGTATTGCATCAAAAATTGTAATTACACGCCCCTGTTAGACAGGGGCAGAAAAATTGGGCCTTAGGCACTGGTGCTGGTGCCACAACACTGCAACCCCTCACAGACACTCTAGTTGGAACGCAGGAACGAGCCCTGCTGCAAAGTATTGCATCAAAAATTGTAATTACACGCCCCTGTTAGACAGGGGCAGAAAAATTGGGCCTTAGGCACTGGTGCTGGTGCCACAACACTGCAACCCCTCACAGACACTCTAGTTGGAATGCAGGAACGAGCCCTGCTGCAAAGTATTACATCAAAAATTGTAATTACACGCCCCTGTTAAACAGGGGCTGAAAAATTGTGCCTTAGGCACTGGTGGTGGCGCCCAGAACCAAAAATGTTCTTACAAGCTATCAGCGTGATGATTGAGGAGGAAGAGGATAATTACTCAGGGATAGTCACTCAGCATCAGCAGTCTTTGAAGGGATCTGAGATTTCAAAAAAAATTATTCGGTTACATCAGCATCAGGTGCTTGGTAGCTGGTGGTGATCCAAGACTGATTCATTTTTATGAAGGTCAGCCAATCGACCGAGTCGGTGGACAGACGCACCCTGTGATCGGTTACCACGCCTCCAGCAGCACTGAATGTGCGTTCCGAAAGAACGCTGGATGCAGGACAGGCCAGTAGCTCAATTGCATACTGTGCAAGCTCTGGCCAGTGATCCATCCTCAAGACCCAGTAACCCAGAGGATTTTCGGTGGGAAAGGTGTCCAAGTCTGATCTTGCCCCTAGGTATTCCTGCACCATGTAAAACAGACGCTGGCGATGGTTGCTGGAACCGATCATACCTTGGGGCTGCGGACCAAAAAATTGTCTGAACGCATCGGTCAGACGGCCACCTTCTCCACCGCTCCTTCTTTGACTGACCGAAGCCTCAGCAACACGTTGTCCAGAAACAGGAGTTTGTAACCTCCCAGTCTCTGGGAACGCGTTGCACAGACCTTTCTGCAAGGCCTCCCGAAGATGTTTCATCCTCTGCTCCCTCTGCGATGGCAAGATAAGGTCCGCAACCTTACCCTTGTAACGTGGATCAAGGAGGGTTGCCAGCCAGTATTGGTCCTTCTCCTTGATACCACGAATACGAGGATCCTTACGCAGGCTTTGCAGGATCAGGGAGGCCATGCAGCGTAGGTTTGCTGAGGCATTCGGTCCGGAGTCCTCTGGGTCACTAAGGACAACAACGTCCGCAGCCACCTCCTCCCAGCCACGTACAAGTCCATGTGTTCCTTGGGACTGATCCCTTAAAGACTGCTGATGCTGAGTGCCAGGCTCCACCTCCATACTGACACAATCTTCCTCCTCCTCCTCCTCCTTCTCGTCCTCTTCCTGTGTGATCGGCGGGCACGCAGGAACACTGTCTGGATAAAGGGGGTCTTGAGAGCTAAGGAAGTCCTCCTCTTCCTGCCTCTGTTCTGCCTCAAGTGCCCTGTCCATTATTCCACGCAGCGTGTGCTCCAACAGGTGGACAAGGGGGACAGTGTCACTGATGCATGCACTGTCACTGCTCACCATCCTCGTGGCCTCCTCGAATGGTGACAGGATAGTGCATGCATCCCTGATCATGGCCCACTGGCGTGGGGAAAAAAAACCAAGCTCCCCTGACCCTGTCCTGGTGCCATAGTCGCACAGGTACTCATTGATGGCCCTCTGCTGCGTGTGCAGCCGCTGCAGCATGGCCAACGTTGAGTTCCACCTGGTGGGCATGTCACAGATTATGCGGTTCTTGGGCAGGTTAAACTCCTTTTGGAGGTCCGTCAGCCGAGCACTGGCATTATATGACCGGCGGAAATGCACACAGACTTTCCTGGCCTGCCTCAGGACATCCTGTAAGCCCGGGTAACTGCCCAAGAACCGCTGCACCACCAAGTTAAGGACGTGAGCCAAACAGGGCACATGGGTCAGTTGTCCCTGTCGGAGGGCAGAGAGGAGGTTGGTGCCATTGTCGCAAACCACCATTCCTGCCTTAAGTTGGCGTGGCGTCAACCACCTCTGAACCTGCCCCTGCAGAGCTGACAGAACCTCTGCCCCAGTGTGGCTCCTGTCCCCCAAGCACACCAGCTCAAGCACCGCATGGCATCTTTTGGCCTGCGTACTTGCGTAGCCCCTTGAACGCCTACGGAGCACCGCTGCTTCCGAGGAAGAGGCCATGGAGGAAGAAGAAGAGGAGGGGGTGGAGGAGAGAGGTGTGTCACAATCAGCATTTTGGAGGCGTGGTGGCGGAACAACCTCCAACACTACTGCACCTTGTCCTGCATCCTTCCCAGCTGCCAGCAGAGTCACCCAATGTGCCGTGAAACTTAGGTAACGTCCCTGTCCATGCCTGCTGGACCATGAGTCAGCGGTAATATGCACCTTACCGCTGACCGCCCTGTCCAGCGAGGCATGGACATTGCCTTCCACATGCCGGTAGAGAGCCGGAATCGCCTTCCGTGAGAAAAAGTGGCGTTTGGGTACCTGCCACTGAGGAACCGCACATTCCACAAACTCACGGAAGGGGGCAGAGTCTACCAACTGAAAAGGCAGCAGTTGAAGTGCTAGCAATTTTGCCAAGCTAGCATTCAACCGCTGGGCATGTGGATGGCTGGGAGAAAACTTCTTTCGGCGGTGCAGCAGCTGGGGCAGGGAAATTTGCCTGGTACAATCTGACGTCGGTGTACCAAAAGCAGATTGCCCGCAAGTACTTGGCTGTGACACACCTAATTCTACACCTTCATTCCTCTCACTGCAGGTCTCAGAGAGGACTGAAGGTCTAGTGGGGTTGGAAATCTCAGCTGATGAGGAGCAAGGAGAGATCCTCTTTGTTCTTTGGTGTGGGTCTTTTAGATACGCTTGCCAACGAACTGCATGGCAGGTCAACATATGTCTGGTCAAGCATGTGGTACCCAAGCGGGAGATGTTTTGGCCACGCGAGATACACTTGAGACATATGTTGCAAATAGCAGCGGTGCGATCTGATGCACTGGTCTCAAAAAAGGCCCACACCAAAGAACTTTTTGAATAACGCGCAGAGACTGCAGCGCCCTGCACATGTGGAGCTTTGGGGTGTGATGCAGTCAATGTGCTGCCCTTAGGCTGGCCCCTGGAGGGCATCCTGCCTCGTTGGTGATGTGCCGCCTCCTCCTCCTCCTCCTCCTCTCTCCTATCAGGCACCCACGTTGAGTCAGTGACCAGATTGCTGTCCTTCTTGGGCACCCCCTCTGTCCGTGCTCATGTTACTGCCTTCATCGAGCTCAGTATCATCATCAGAGCCTTCCAAACGCTGGGCATCCTCCTGGAGCATGTACCCAACACTGTGGTCAAACAGTTCGAGGGAATCCTCAGGAGGACATGGTGGAGCTAGGGAAGGAGTCACTGATGACATTGAGCTGAGGGAAGAGGCCGCTGCTTTGCCAGACAAAGCACCCTGGGCATGGGTGAGAGAGGATGAGGAGGATGAGGACGGCTTGGTCATCCACTCGACCAAGTCTTCCGCATGTTGCGGCTCAACACGGCCAGCTGCCGAAAAAAAGGCCAAGCGTGTCCCATGGCCACGTGCTGATGAGGATGCACCGTCTCCACGACCAGCACTAGACACAGAGCCTGCTTGCCCTCTCTTATTGGCTTGTGACTGTCTGCCTCTCCTTCTTGGCCTTCCAGACATACTAATGGCCTGTAGCTGCACTAAGCTGGGATAGAACACCTGTAATTTTCTTCAGGTAGCTTTATATACTGTAACCAGACAAGCCTGCCTGTCAGTAGGAAGATAACAGGAACGGATCTAGCTGAACACTGTGAGCAGGACGCACTGCACTAAATGTAAATAGCAGGAACAGATCTAGCTGAACACTGTGAGCAGGACGCACTGCACTAAATGTAAATAGCAGGAACGGATCTAGCTGAACACTGTGAGCAGGACGCACTGACTGCACTAAATGTAAATAGCAGGAACGGATCTAGCTGAACACTGTGAGCAGGACGCACTGCACTAAATGTAAATAGCAGGAACGGATCTAGCTGAACACTGTGAGCAGGACGCACTGACTGCACTAAATGTAAATAGCAGGAACGGATCTAGCTGAACACTGTGAGCAGGACGCACTGCACTAAATGTAAATAGCAGGAACAGATCTAGCTGAACACTGTGAGCAGGACGCACTGCACTAAATGTAAATAGCAGGAACGGATATAGCTGAACACTGTGAGCAGGACGCACTGACTGTACTAAATGTAAATAGCAGGAACGGATCTAGCTGAACACTGTGAGCAGGACGCACTGACTGCACTAAATGTAAATAGCAGGAACAGATCTAGCTGAACACTGTGAGCAGGACGCACTGCACTAAATGTAAATAGCAGGAACGGATCTAGCTGAACACTGTGAGCAGGACGCACTGACTGCACTAAATGTAAATAGCAGGAACGGATCTAGCTGAACACTGTGAGCAGGACGCACTGCACTAAATGTAAATAGCAGGAACAGATCTAGCTGAACACTGTGAGCAGGACGCACTGCACTAAATGTAAATAGCAGGAACGGATCTAGCTGAACACTGTGAGCAGGACGCACTGCACTAAATGTAAATAGCAGGAACGGATCTAGCTGAACACTGTGAGCAGGACGCACTGACTGCACTAAATGTAAATAGCAGGAACAGATCTAGCTGAACACTGTGAGTAGGACGCACTGCACTAAATGTAAATAGCAGGAACAGATCTAGCTGAACACTGTGAGCAGGACGCACTGCACTAAATGTAAATAGCAGGAACGGATCTAGCTGAACACTGTGAGCAGGACGCACTGACTGCACTAAATGTAAATAGCAGGAACGGATCTAGCTGAACACTGTGAGCAGGACGCACTGCACTAAATGTAAATAGCAGGAACGGATCTAGCTGAACACTGTGAGCAGGACGCACTGACTGCACTAAATGTAAATAGCAGGAACGGATCTAGCTGAACACTGTGAGCAGGACGCACTGCACTAAATGTAAATAGCAGGAACAGATCTAGCTGAACACTGTGAGCAGGACGCACTGCACTAAATGTAAATAGCACGAACGGATATAGCTGAACACTGTGAGCAGGACGCACTGACTGCACTAAATGTAAATAGCAGGAACGGATCTAGCTGAACACTGTGAGCAGGACGCACTGACTGCACTAAATGTAAATAGCAGGAACAGATCTAGCTGAACACTGTGAGCAGGACGCACTGCACTAAATGTAAATAGCAGGAACGGATCTAGCTGAACACTGTGAGCAGGACGCACTGACTGCACTAAATGTAAATAGCAGGAACGGATCTAGCTGAACACTGTGAGCAGGACGCACTGCACTAAATGTAAATAGCAGGAACAGATCTAGCTGACCACTGTGAGCAGGACGCACTGCACTAAATGTAAATAGCAGGAACGGATATAGCTGAACACTGTGAGCAGGACGCACTGACTGCACTAAATGTAAATAGCAGGAACGGATCTAGCTGAACACTGTGAGCAGGAGGCACTGCACTAAATGTAAATAGCAGGAACAGATCTAGCTGAACACTGTGAGCAGGACGCACTGCACTAAATGTAAATAGCAGGAACGGATCTAGCTGAACACTGTGAGCAGGACGCACTGCACTAAATGTAAATAGCAGGAACGGATCTAGCTGAACACTGTGAGCAGGACGCACTGACTGCACTAAATGTAAATAGCAGGAACAGATCTAGCTGAACACTGTGAGCAGGACGCACTGCACTAAATGTAAATAGCAGGAATGGATCTAGCTGAACACTGTGAGCAGGACGCACTGACTGCACTAAATGTAAATAGCAGGAACAGATCTAGCTGAACACTGTGAGCAGGACGCACTGCACTAAATGTAAATAGCAGGAACGGATCTAGCTGAACACTGTGAGCAGGACGCACTGCACCAAATGTAAATAGCAGGAACGGATCTAGCTGAACACTGTGAGCAGGACGCACTGACTGCACTAAATGTAAATAGCAGGAACAGATCTAGCTGAAGACTGTGAGCAGGACGCACTCCACTAAATGTAAATAGCAGGAACGGATCTAGCTGAACACTGTGAGCAGGACGCACTGACTGCACTAAATGTAAATAGCAGGAACGGATCTAGCTGAACACTGTGAGCAGGACGCACTGCACTAAATGTAAATAGCAGGAACAGATCTAGCTGAACACTGTGAGCAGGACGCACTGCACTAAATGTAAATAGCAGGAACGGATCTAGCTGAACACTGTGAGCAGGACGCACTGCACTAAATGTAAATAGCAGGAACGGATCTAGCTGAACACTGTGAGCAGGACGCACTGCACCAAATGTAAATAGTCTAGATAGAAGATAACAGGAACGGATCTAGCTAAACTGAATACAGTGTATATATATATATGCAACACCAGGGATGCATATATATACACAATACACTGTAAGTGCAGCTAACTGACTGACTGTTCTGCCTAATCTATCTAACTCAAATCAAATGACACTGTCTGTCTCTCTCTCTATCTCTCAGCACACCGGAACACACTACACAGGGCCGCCGTGCAGGCGGCCTTATATAGTGTGGGACGTGTACTAAATCCCCTGAGCCATAATTGGCCAAAGCCACCCTGGCTTTGGCCAATTACAGCTCTCTCTACTGACGGCGCTGTGATTGGCCAAGCATGCGGGTCATAGTGCATGCTTGGCCAATCATCAGCCAGCAATGCACTGCGATGCCGCAGTGAATTATGGGCCGTGACGCGCCACACGAATTTGGCGCGAACGGCCCATAAAGTTCGCAATTCGACGGACGGTCGAACAGCCGATGTTCGAGTCGAACATGGGTTCGACTCGAACACGAAGCTCATCCCTACTCAGAATAAATAAAGAGATGAAAGCTATTGGCTACTGCCCCATTTATAGTCCCTACGTACGTGTTTTACGTCATCGCGTTCAGAATGATCGGATTTTCCGACAACTTTGTGTGACCGTGTGTATGCAAGACAAGTTTGAGCCAACATCCGTCGGAAAAAATCCTAGGATTTTGTTGTCGGAATGTCCGATCAATGTCCGACCGTGTGTACGGGGCATTACAGTTCAGCACAACTCTATAACTCACGTGCAAAAGCTCATATCTCTCCCAAAACTGTTCACTCATGCTTCAAAACCATATTCCTTTCCCATATAAAGAGTCAGTGCTACCAAAATGGCAAAGATTCTTCTCAATTGCTTTGGATCATTTCTTGAAACAGACCAGACGTTCTCAACTCTCTTGGTGCTTTTGCCAAAATAACCTGGATGGTTCAGCACAACACCATGGTTCACCTTCAAAAGCTCATATCTTTCCCAAAACAGTTCACTCATGTGTAAAAAATAAATTTCTTTCTCATTCAAATAGTCAGTGCCCCCAAAATGCTTCATCCCTTTGGCATTGTGTAAGCACTGCAAGTCAAAATGTTTAGATGTTTTGTCTCTAAGGCAGAGGACCATTGAAATATCCCTCATGTCCACCTTTCAGTCTTAGCCCAGTCCTTCGTTGACAATGGTTACTGTACAGTTTTTGTCTAGCTAACTGAATACAATTGTGTATAAAACTGAAAATAAAGAAAAGATTTTAGGGTAAGAGTAGCCTCCAAGGTTTTACATCACACATTGCACTCATACTGCCAAGGAAAAATTACTTTACAGTATTGTAACCATTATCATTCACACACAAAGTAACTTCCATACATCAGAGTAAAAAGAAAATGTATACAGCATAATATATGGAAATATAAACACACAAACAAAAAACAAGGACAATTACATTTAGCCTACAATGCTGTAAATAAAACTGGAGTTTCACAACTACTGTAACATCTCTTCACTGGCCACCGTCCTCACCCTCCTGCCCATCCACACGCTGCTGTCTGTCTGGTCACAGATTCTCATCAACATTGCAGCGTATATCCTCCCTTGCGATGCAACGAGGGAAGAAGCTGCGTGCATGTCGCAACCATCCCCTACAAAAAACAAAGGGAAAGGTAATTCATCAAGGAGGAACATGCAATGGTCAAAACGTATATGAAATGCTTTTTATTGAAAGTACACTATAAACACCAATCCAATAATATACTGTAAAAACAGGTACCATCACCAATATAAAAATGACAACGTTGTCATTGACAGACTCAGATGGCCACCACTCACATATACCACACACACAGGGGCGGACTGATAACTCATGGGGCCCCCGGGCAATAGGAGATTATGGGGCCCCCAGGCAATCAGAGATTATGGGGCCACACAGTATACACATACATGTACACACAGTATACACAGACAGATGTAAAAAAAAACACAGATTTATACATACTGTCCCTGGTTTTACTGAGGCTGGCAACCCTGATGGGGCCCCCTAGTGGCCCAGGGCCTTTGGGCAGTGCCCGAGTGGCTCAATGGTCAGTCCGCCCCTGCACACACACCTCATGTGCATTCATTCAAGATAGATATACAAGAATGAATTCAGATTAGATACTAAATTTTCATCTGCTGGATAACTGAAAGTCCTGGTAAATCAAATGATAACAGCAGATGGTAAGTGAAAGGAGAGATATGTGGGGTTGTGGATTGTAATGCAGTAGCCCTAGATATCAGGTCCTCATAGATGTAGGAACAAGAAGAACCGGGGGGGATAGGAGGGGAAGATGGGGGGAACGGAAATGGGAAGACCCTGTACTGACTCAACAGTAGCGTGGTCACTGGATACTGCAGTCCTGGTCAGTTACTGTAAGATCACCCTGGGCCATCAATATTTTGCAGCGCTGATGACAGGGAATGGGAGTTCCTGTTTGCAGGATATGGTGAGCCGTAGCGGATTGAATCAGGCTGAGCAGTGTAACTCATTTAGTGAATCATACATACTGGGTGGATGCACTGATTGAGACAACTGTCCCCTGTCCAGGACACAAACAGATTAGATCTCACCCAGTGTTGACTCTGTGGTGCATCAGGACACATCACCGGACCGAGTTCAGGCTCATGCCGTCTCCAGCTGGCTAGTTGAGTTGTCTCCCGTCCTCCACCGGGTCCTCAGCTGTGCATATCCTTTGATGGCGTACTGAGGGTAAGTAGAAGGTGTACGCCCAGGGAGATGCGGTGAATAAAGCAGGGTTTTCTAAAGCGTTCAGTCCTCCGCTCGTTCCGTTTCCCGGGAAGTTTCAAACAGCCATGTTACTGTAATTACAGGCCAGTGATGCCTGGGCTGGTGGGTGGATCTGGAGGTCTGTGGGAACGCTATGGGTAGCGTGATGGCATCATGCTGACGCGTTTCATCCGCCAAACGGATTTCATCAGAGCATCCCCTACACTGATCTCCTGTAATATCCTCACAGGCAGCATCCATTGCATGGAGCAGGGACCTCTGAGCTCGATGCTCATACACTCTCTACCTCCAAGCGGAGAAAAACTCCTCAATAGGGTTGAGGAAAGGAGAGTAAGGTGGTAGAAACACCATATCCATCCTTGGATGAGCAGTGAACCAGGCCCTCATAAGCAGGCCACGGTGGAAATTCACATAGTCCCATACAATTATATATTGTGGTAGGTGAGGCCCTATGAGACCTCTCTTATTTTCAGGGATCAAATCCAAATGAAGGCGGTCCAAGAAGATAAGGAGCTTCTGTGTATTCTATGGGCCAAGACTGGGGATGTGAGTGGCCACACCATTCTCAGAAATGGCAGCACACATAGTTATATTGCCCCCTCGCTGGCCTGGGACATCCACCGTGGCCCGGTGGCCAATAAAATTTTGGCCACATCTTCGGCCCTTGGCCAGGTTGAAGCCAGCCTCATCCACATACACGAGTATGTGAGAGGTCTCATTTCCTTCCAATGCCATTATGCTCTACAATAGAGTAAAAAAAGAAAACATCAAATCAGTCATACAGAAGAGTCATACACTACAGTTACAGACAGTTACATAGGAATGTTCTAAACAAGTTCAATATATTACTGGCCAGTATTCCAGTGGTTCCAAACCTGGGGTACATGTACCCTATGCAGAGGTACTACAGGGGGTATTTGACAGAAAGGGGAGGGGAAAAATTATCAATGAGTAGACCTACTGAAATGTTACAGTAAAACCCACAGTATTAGATAGATTTACATGGGAGGCACTACTGTAATTGCAGCTCTTTGACCCTTTTTCTTACTGTATTGTATGTTATATTCTTCAAAATAAGGATTATAATGATAATTGCATCATACAGTAAGCTGCAGTTTTTAGACAAAATGTTTATAAATCAGATACGTAAATCAAATACTTTCATACCTGGATTACCTAGATTCAGAAATTAGGTAAAGTGGGTACTGAAACCAATACATTTTGGGAACCACTGCTTATGGTAATTGTAAAAAGGTTATCTTGATGGACAACCAGTGACTGACTTACATGTACATACTGGTACCGCAGCTCTTTCACTCTGTCAGATTTCCTCTCAAATGGTACCCTGTAAATTTGCTTCATTGTCATCTGATGCTTCTTCAATATGCGGGCTATTGTGGAGATGCTTATAGAGTGACATTTTGGAATATGGCTTTGTCTTGTAGGATTGCAGTGCAGATCTGTCTCAATGTGATGGCATTATTTGCCAACACCATGTTACAGATCTCTTGTTCTTGTTGTTCATTGAGAAGTTTTCCTCAGCCACCCGTGCCAGGTTGTCGTCCAATCCTAAACAGAATTCAAAGGACAACACTCCATTCGTAATTTATACCTTATGTATTCCGTACAGAATGAGTTACCAATGTAATCGTATTGTTGTTTTACTTACAGTAACTTTACCACAATTCCAATGCATCACTGCACAGTGACTGGAATACTACTGTAAACTGTATCATCAATATTGTATAAAATAAACTATTCCATACTATTCCATAGTTTATTTTCTACAATATTTTTCTTGTCATTGTTAGTATCATACGTAACATCCCACTGAGGTAAGATACTGTAATACTGTAGGCCTATCACACACACATACACACTAAATGAATACGTAAATGAGTAAATAAACATATTTGTTGCTCTATGAACAGTGACCTGTCCTATACATTATATAATTCCATCATTGATTGACTACATACCTGTTTTCCCTGCGAAAGGTTTGGATGATAGAGAAGACTGTAGAGCGAGGCACATTAGGTTGCACTCGGCGACCTTCCTCCGCCATTGTGAGGCCATGGTTGGTGACATGATCTATAATTGTGGCCCGAATTTCATCAGGGACAGCATAGTGTCTTTGTGCTCCTCTGCCTCTTCCCCCTATTCCACCACCACTCACCCTTACTCCTCTTCCTCTTCTTCTTCTTCCTCTTCCTCGAGCAGGCAGTTTCCCTTGTTCATTTACTTGGCCAGGTGCCTCCATGTTCAGAAATTGTACTGGTCCTGCATGGACAAGCTCTATATATACATGTTTGGCAGCATTTACAATCATGGACAGCACCTGTCAGGTAACTAAACATACTGTTTGATTGGTCATCTGAGACCAACTCCGACTCCTCCTTTGTTAGGCTCCTTTCACACTGGGGTGGGGGCGTTGTCGGCGGTAAAGCGCCGCTATTGTAAGCGGCGATTTACCGTCGGTATGCGGCCGCTAGCGGGGCGGTTTTACCCCCCTGCTAGCAGCCGAGAAAGGGTTAAAACCACCGCAAAGCGCCTCTGCAGAGGCGCTTTGCCGGCGGTATAGCCGCGCCGTCCCATTGATTTCAATGGGCAGGAGCGGTATACACACCGCTCCTTCACCGCTCCGAAGATGCTGCTGGCAGGACTTTTTTTACCGTCCTGCCAGCGCATCGCTCCAGTGTGAAAGCCCTCGGGGCTTTCACACTGGAATGAAAGCAGCGGCACTTTCGGGTCGGTTTGCAGGCGCTATTATTAGCGCAATAGCGCCTGCAAACCGCCCCAGTGTGAAAGGACCCTTAGTCAAGTTCTAGTTGCACCTGACTGTCAATTGCTGTAATCATTTTATCAAATGTTCCAAGAGATTCATATATGGTATTCATGGTATTATGTTCCTGAATAATTTTGACAATTGAACAGACTATTGTGCATGTGATGACTTAAACAATGAAATGACGCTGACACGTTTTGGAGAGAACAACCATTAGACTGAGAATTGACAATCAGTTTAGATCAACAAGATCTATTCACTTGGAAATTGTGCTAAATGTAGGCTACTTGTATTTAATCATTTGAAAGATGTACTGAGACATTGAGACATGTACTGAGACATTTGCAATTTTGATGAAATGAGTGAGACATTCAATTCAGTTGTGAACAATTGCCAAGTGGTTTGGAGATTTGTCCATGTTGTTTTGAGAATGTCATTTCTGTTTCAAGAAATGAGCCAAAACAATGGAGAAAAACTGTAATTCTATACGAAATTTGAATTTCGGAAAATGGTTATATAGAAATAGAATGAAATTGAACTCTAATAAAAAAGACTAGAATATATATCCTTTTTTTGTGGTAAACAGGCATGTTTTTAAAAACATAAAACAATACACAACTCAGGAACTTACAAAGTTCAACTTTGATAAATTGAAGGAAATATTAGACATTAGTATGTCCAAACTGTCTTGATATTGCCTTCATCAGATGGGGTGATGTCACCCCTGTGAAAGCCAAATTTTGAAGATGCACACAAATTGAAAGTCAAAATGGGGATTTCCCTCCTGATCCCATGCCTAATGTCAACATGTGCTAGCTCCCATCATAGGGGATCAATGGACGTGTTTCGGGGGTGCAACCCCTTCCTCTCATCTACTTTAGTTCCGAGGAAGGGGTTGCACCCCCAAAACGCGTACATTGATATCCCGTGATGGCAGATAGCACATGTTGACACACTGTGTGCATCTTCAAAATTTGGCTTTCAGATTTTTAAAGAAAAGTTCTAAAAATACAAACAATTTTGCTAAATTTTGGTGTGTTTTAGATTCTGCCTAAAACAACAATGATGTGTTTGAGTCTTTTTTCCACATCCTTGATCTTCTGTAAATCACAATTGCACACCATGATCTCCCCGATGAGGACGTGTGCACTTGCACTTGTGAAATGTGTTTCTTCTTCCACAACATCCACATCACCTAAAATTAAAAAAACACACCATGTAATATAAATATTCAGGCATACATCTATTACCTGAAGCTATGGTCTCAGACACTGACCTGTTGGGGTCACTATTTCGCCCACTTCATAAACCCCTCCTTCCTCCACATCCTCTGGTTGTGGTGTGGGGATTTCCCCTTCTTTAGGAGATTGGGGCTCCTTGGTGTCCTCTGATGTCCTGAATCTTGTCTCCCCTATGTGAATAAAAAAAAGCTATACTTAGCACACTGATATTTGAGGGCAGAAATAGTAATATGAAACATTGCTTGGAAGTGTCATACAATTGTCTGTTTTGGCAGAGTTCCAAGCTGAAGACATGATTTTTTCCCTTTCTTCAAGCTGGAATACTTACCTTTTTTAGTCAAGTTTCACACATGGAGACCCCCCTAGTATCCACTAGAGCACCTGTATGTTAGGGTGTCCCACACTAGTGCTCCTGCGTTCAGATGTGTATACAGCTGCTGAGTGTCCTCTCCTTACACTGAATCAAGTTTGCATTTCATGACATGACATGAAGGACTTAACCCCCAGTCTTCTAAGCCACCCCTTAAACATAAACTCTACTCCCTCCAAATCCTCCCCACACATGACGTGACAAGGTGTTGGAGTAAATGGCCTTGACGGCCTTTTATTAACAAAATAACATAAAATTAAATAAATAACATTTTTAAATAACTTTTAATAACCTTTTCAGTACTTTTTGGGGTCTTAGAGGGGAACACACACCACTGGTCACTGCAACAAACGTCGTATAAACTTAAGGCCTCCAGTCGCAACCCCCGGACTGTGAGATGGTACACAACCTTCACAGTGACCTACCTTTTTACCCCTTCCTGGTTAACCCCTCGTAACCGGAAAGTACCTGACAAACCCCATACTACAGATGGGTACCAACCATGTTATATCTTCATAAAACATACATCTCCTCCTCCTCACAGACCCAAACCACTGCCCAGGCTGTCTTAGTAGTGGCATCGAGCCAGCCTGATCTATCTGCCCGACCCGGCATTCAAAATGATTGATCGCTCCCACCTATTTGTTGTGGATCTGTGCCCCATATGGGAAACACTTGAAGCCGGGAGATTTGTGTCAGCGGGCGGACACCACAGCACCGGACTAAGAAGGAAATAGAGCTTGCGGTGTGCTTTTAGTATCTCCCGCTATCCCTCCAGCCATTGACGCTGAATTCTGAGCTGTACTTACCACCAACACCGGTCCTCTCCTCATGAAGAGGATATCATGATGAATGATCAACTTTGATCAGAACCCAGAGGACCAACCTCTAATCAAGCAGAGCAACAAACGGTAAAGTTCCTTACCTTCACTAATCAAAGTGTTTACTTCATATTTACTACTTCATTGTAAGTAGGGATGAGCCGAACACCCCCCAGTTCGGTTCGCACCAGAACCTGCGAACGGACCGAAAGTTCGCACGAACGCTAGAACCCCATTGACGTCTATGGGACTCGAACGTTCGAAATCAAAAGTGCTCATTTTAAAGGCTAATTTGCATGGTATTGTCCTAAAAAGGGTTTGGGGACCCGGGTCCTACCCCAGGGGACATGTATCAATGCAAAAAAAACTTTTAAAAACGGCCGTTTTTTCGGGAGCAGTGATTTTAATGATGCTTAAAGTAAAAAAAAAAAAAGTGAAATATTCCTTTAAATATCGTACCTGGGGGGTGTCTATAGTATGCCTGTAAAGTGGCGCATGTTTCCCGTGTTTAGAACAGTCCCTGCACCAAATGTCATTTTTAAAGGAAAAAATCTCATTTAAAACTGCTTGCGGGTTTAATGTCATGTCGGGTCATGGCAATATGGATGAAAATCAGTGAGACAAACGGCATGGGTACCCCCCCAGTCCATTACCAGGCCCTTTGGGTCTTGTATGGATATTAAGGGGAACCCCGCACCCAAATTAAAATAAGGAAAGGCCCTATATACTCTGAACAGCAGTATACAGGCGGTGCAAACAAGACAGGGACTGTAGGTTTGTTGTTAAGTAGAATCTCTTTGTAATTTTGAACGGGTACATTTTTAACGTGTTTAGCTCCAGCCAAAAAATCTTTTTTAAGCTTTTTGGAAAACATAGGGAAGGGTTATCACCCCTGTGACATTTGTTTTGCTGTCTTTCCTCCTCTTCAGAAGATTTCACCTCACTTTTTGTCCCAATGAAAAATGTTTTTTGAAAATTTGGGTTTTTTTGTGGAACAAGGATTGGAAAGGAGAAATTGTTTTCCCATATTAACTCTTACAGGAGAGAATTTCCCTTCCTAGGGGTAGATTTCATCTCACTTCCTGTTGTCTCCTTCCGTTTGCAAGTAGGAGTCATTTGTAAGTTAGATGTTTGAAAGTAGGGTCCTGCCCTATATACTCAGCAGAAATTTGGGCCTTAGGTGTTGCTGTGGCCACAACACTGTAAGCCCTCACAGGGCCCTGCTGTGAAATATTAGATCAAGAATTGTAATTACATGCCCCTGTTGAACAGGAGCTGAAAAATTAGGCCTTAGGCACTGGTGCTGGTGCCACAACACTGCAACCCCTCACAGACACTCTAGTTGGAACGCAGGAACGAGCCCTGCTGCAAAGTATTGCATCAAAAATTGTAATTACACGCCCCTGTTAGACAGGGGCAGAAAAATTGGGCCTTAGGCACTGGTGCTGGTGCCACAACACTGCAACCCCTCACAGACACTCTAGTTGGAACGCAGGAACGAGCCCTGCTGCAAAGTATTGCATCAAAAATTGTAATTACACGCCCCTGTTAGACAGGGGCAGAAAAATTGGGCCTTAGGCACTGGTGCTGGTGCCACAACACTGCAACCCCTCACAGACACTCTAGTTGGAATGCAGGAACGAGCCCTGCTGCAAAGTATTACATCAAAAATTGTAATTACACGCCCCTGTTAAACAGGGGCTGAAAAATTGTGCCTTAGGCACTGGTGGTGGCGCCCAGAACCAAAAATGTTCTTACAAGCTATCAGCGTGATGATTGAGGAGGAAGAGGATAATTACTCAGGGATAGTCACTCAGCATCAGCATAGGCAGTCTTTGAAGGGATCTGAGATTTCAAAAAAAATTATTCGGTTACATCAGCATCAGGTGCTTGGTAGCTGGTGGTGATCCAAGACTGATTCATTTTTATGAAGGTCAGCCGATCGACCGAGTCGGTGGACAGACGCACCCTGTGATCGGTTACCACGCCTCCAGCAGCACTGAATGTGCGTTCCGAAAGAACGCTGGATACAGGACAGGCCAGTAGCTCAATTGCATACTGTGCAAGCTCTGGCCAGTGATCCATCCTCAAGACCCAGTAACCCAGAGGATTTTCGGTGGGAAAGGTGTCCAAGTCTGATCTTGCCCCTAGGTATTCCTGCACCATGTAAAACAGACGCTGGCGATGGTTGCTGGAACCGATCATACCTTGGGGCTGCGGACCAAAAAATTGTCTGAACGCATCGGTCAGATGGTCACCTTCTCCACCGCTCCTTCTTTGACTGACCGAAGCCTCAGCAACACGTTGTCCAGAAACAGGAGTTTGTAACCTCCCAGTCTCTGGGAACGCATTGCACAGACCTTTCTGCAAGGCCTCCCGAAGATGTTTCATCCTCTGCTCCCTCTGCGATGGCAAGATAAGGTCCGCAACCTTACCCTTGTAACGTGGATCAAGGAGGGTTGCCAGCCAGTATTGGTCCTTCTCCTTGATACCACGAATACGAGGATCCTTACGCAGGCTTTGCAGGATCAGGGAGGCCATGCAGCGTAGGTTTGCTGAGGCATTCGGTCCGGAGTCCTCTGGGTCACTAAGGACAACAACGTCCGCAGCCACCTCCTCCCAGCCACGTACAAGTCCATGTGTTCCTTGGGACTGATCCCTTAAAGACTGCTGCTGATGCTGAGTGCCAGGCTCCACCTCCATACTGACACAATCTTCCTCCTCCTCCTCCTCCTCCTCGTCCTCTTCCTGTGTGATCGGCGGGCACGCAGGAACACTGTCTGGATAAAGGGGGCCTTGAGAGCTAAGGAAGTCCTCCTCTTCCTGCCTCTGTTCTGCCTCAAGTGCCCTGTCCATTATTCCACGCAGCGTGTGCTCCAACAGGTGGACAAGGGGGACAGTGTCACTGATGCATGCACTGTCACTGCTCACCATCCTCGTGGCCTCCTCGAATGGCGACAGGACAGTCCATGCATCCCTGATCATGGCCCACTGGCGTGGGGAAAAAAAAACAAGTTCCCCTGACCCTGTCCTGGTGCCATAGTCGCACAGGTACTCATTGATGGCCCTCTGCTGCGTGCGCAGCCGCTGCAGCATGGCCAACGTTGAGTTCCACCTGGTGGGCATGTCACAGATTAGGCGGTTCTTGGGCAGGTTAAACTCCTTTTGGAGGTCCGTCAGCCGAGCACTGGCATTATATGACCTGCGGAAATGCACACAGACTTTCCTGGCCTGCCTCAGGACATCCTGTAAGCCCGGGTACCTGCCCAAGAACCGCTGCACCACCAAGTTAAGGACGTGAGCCAAACAGGGCACATGGGTCATTTGTCCCTGTCGGAGGGCAGAGAGGAGGTTGGTGCCATTGTCGCAAACCACCATTCCTGCCTTAAGTTGGCGTGGCGTCAACCACCTCTGAACCTGCCCCTGCAGAGCTGACAGAACCTCTGCCCCAGTGTGGCTCCTGTCCCCCAAGCACACCAGCTCAAGCACCGCATGGCATCTTTTGGCCTGCGTACTTGCGTAGCCCCTTGAACGACTACGGAGCACCGCTGGTTCCGAGGAAGAGGCCATGGAGGAAGAAGAAGAGGAGGGGGTGGAGGAGAGAGGTGTGTCACAATCAGCATTTTGGAGGCGTGGTGGCGGAACAACCTCCAACACTACTGCACCTTGTCCTGCATCCTTCCCAGCTGCCAGCAGAGTCACCCAATGCGCCGTGAAACTTAGGTAACGTCCCTGTCCATGCCTGCTGGACCATGAGTCAGCGGTAATATGCACCTTACCGCTGACCGCCCTGTCCAGCGAGGCATGGACATTGCCTTCCACATGCCGGTAGAGAGCCGGAATCGCCTTCCATGAGAAAAAGTGGCGTTTGGGTACCTGCCACTGAGGAACCGCACATTCCACAAACTCACGGAAGGGGGCAGAGTCTACCAACTGAAAAGGCAGCAGTTGAAGTGCTAGCAATTTTGCCAAGCTAGCATTCAACCGCTGGGCATGTGGATGGCTGGGAGCAAACTTCTTTCGGCGGTGCAGCAGCTGGGGCAGGGAAATTTGCCTGGTACAATCTGACGTCGGTGTACCAAAAGCAGATTGCCCACAAGTACTTGGCTGTGACACACCTAATTCTACACCTTCATTCCTCTCACTGCAGGTCTCAGAGAGGACTGGAGGTCTAGTGGGGTTGGAAATCTCAGCTGATGAGGAGCAAGGAGAGATCCTCTTTGTTCTTTGGTGTGGGTCTTTTAGATACGCTTGCCAACGAACTGCATGGCAGGTCAACATATGTCTGGTCAAGCATGTGGTACCCAAGCGGGAGATGTTTTGGCCACACGAGATACGCTTGAGACATATGTTGCAAATAGCAGCGGTGCGATCTGATGCACTGGTCTCAAAAAAGGCCCACACCAAAGAACTTTTTGAATAACGCGCAGAGACTGCAGCGCCCTGCACATGTGGAGCTTTGGGGTGTGATGCAGTCAATGTGCTGCCCTTAGGCTGGCCCCTGGAGGGCATCCTGCCTCGTTGGTGATGTGCCGCCTCCTCCTCCTCCTCCTCTCTCCTATCAGGCACCCACGTTGAGTCAGTGACCTCATCATCCCCTCCCTCCTCATCACTGGAGCAAACCTGGCAGTATGCTGCAGCAGGGGGAGCATGACTGCCAGATTGCTGTCCTTCTTGGGCACCCCCTCTGTCCGTGCTCATGTTACTGCCTTCATCGAGCTCAGTATCATCATCAGAGCCTTCCAAACGCTGGGCATCCTCCTGGAGCATGTACCCAACACTGTGGTCAAACAGTTCGAGGGAATCCTCAGGAGGACATGGTGGAGCTAGGGAAGGAGTCACTGATGACATTGAGCTGAGGGAAGAGGCCGCTGCTTTGCCAGACAAAGCACCCTGGGCATGGGTGAGAGAGGATGAGGAGGATGAGGACGGCTTGGTCATCCACTCGACCAAGTCTTCCGCATGTTGCGGCTCAACACGGCCAGCTGCCGAAAAAAAGGCCAAGCGTGTCCCATGGCCACGTGCTGATGAGGATGCACCGTCTCCACGACCAGCACTAGACACAGAGCCTGCTTGCCCTCTCTTATTGGCTTGTGACTGTCTGCCTCTCCTTCTTGGCCTTCCAGACATACTAATTGCCTGTAGCTGCACTAAGCTGGGATAGAACACCAGTAATTTTCTTCAGGTAGCTTTATATACTGTAACCAGACAAGCCTGCCTGTCAGTAGGAAGATAACAGGAACGGATCTAGCTGAACACTGTGAGCAGGACGCACTGTACTAAATGTAAATAGTCTAGCTGCCTGACCGTGGTACTAATAGGATCAAATAGAACACCAGTAATTTTCTTCAGGTAGCTTTATATACTGTAACCAGACAAGCCTGCCTGTCAGTAGGAAGATAACAGGAACGGATCTAGCTGAACACTGTGAGCAGGACGCACTGTACTAAATGTAAATAGTCTAGCTGCCTGACCGTGGTACTAATAGGATCAAATAGAACACCTGTAATTTTCTTCAGGTAGCTTTATATACTGTAACCAGACAAGCCTGCCTGTCAGTAGGAAGATAACAGGAACGGATCTAGCTGAACACTGTGAGCAGGACGCACTGTACTAAATGTAAATAGTCTAGCTGCCTGACCGTGGTACTAATAGGATCAAATAGAACACCTGTAATTTTCTTCAGGTAGCTTTATATACTGTAACCAGACAAGCCTGCCTGTCAGTAGGAAGATAACAGGAACGGATCTAGCTGAACACTGTGAGCAGGACGCACTGTACTAAATGTAAATAGTCTAGCTGCCTGATCGTGGTACTAATAGGATCAAATAGAACACCTGTAATTTTCTTCAGGTAGCTTTATATACTGTAACCAGACAAGCCTGCCTGTCAGTAGGAAGATAACAGGAACGGATCTAGCTGAACACTGTGAGCAGGACGCACTGTACTAAATGTAAATAGTCTAGCTGCCTGACCGTGGTACAAATTAGGATCAAATAGAACACCTGTAATTTTCTTCAGGTAGCTTTATATACTGTAACCAGACAAGCCTGCCTGTCAGTAGGAAGATAACAGGAACGGATCTAGCTGAACACTGTGAGCAGGACGCACTGTACTAAATGTAAATAGTCTAGCTGCCTGACCGTGGTACTAATAGGATCAAATAGAACACCTGTAATTTTCTTCAGGTAGCTTTATATACTGTAACCAGACAAGCCTGCCTGTCAGTAGGAAGATAACAGGAACGGATCTAGCTGAACACTGTGAGCAGGACGCACTGTACTAAATGTAAATAGTCTAGCTGCCTGACCGTGGTACTAATAGGATCAAATAGAACACCTGTAATTTTCTTCAGGTAGCTTTATATACTGTAACCAGACAAGCCTGCCTGTCAGTAGGAAGATAACAGGAACGGATCTAGCTGAACACTGTGAGCAGGACGCACTGTACTAAATGTAAATAGTCTAGCTGCCTGACCGTGGTACTAATAGGATCAAATAGAACCCTTGTAATTTTCTTCAGGTAGCTTTATATACTGTAACCAGACAAGCCTGCCTGTCAGTAGGAAGATAACAGGAACGGATCTAGCTGAACACTGTGAGCAGGACGCACTGTACTAAATGTAAATAGTCTAGCTGCCTGACCGTGGTACTAATAGGATCAAATAGAACACCTGTAATTTTCTTCAGGTAGCTTTATATACTGTAACCAGACAAGCCTGCCTGTCAGTAGGAAGATAACAGGAACGGATCTAGCTGAACACTGTGAGCAGGACGCACTGTACTAAATGTAAATAGTCTAGCTGCCTGACCGTGGTAATAATAGGATCAAATAGAACACCTGTAATTTTCTTCAGGTAGCTTTATATACTGTAACCAGACAAGCCTGCCTGTCAGTAGGAAGATAACATCTAGCTGAACACTGTGAGCAGGACGCACTGCACTAAATGTAAATAGTCTAGAAGATAACAGGAACGGATCTAGCTGAACACTGTGAGCAGGACGCACTGCACTAAATGTAAATAGTCTAGAAGATAACAGGAACGGATCTAGCTGAACACTGTGAGCAGGACGCACTGCACTAAATGTAAATAGTCTTGAAGATAACAGGAACGGATCTAGCTGAACACTGTGAGCAGGACGCACTGCACTAAATGTAAATAGTCTAGAAGATAACAGGAACGGATCTAGCTGAACACTGTGAGCAGGACGCACTGCACTAAATGTAAATAGTCTAGAAGATAACAGGAACGGATCTAGCTGAACACTGTGAGCAGGACGCACTGCACTAAATGTAAATAGTCTAGAAGATAACAGGAACGGATCTAGCTGAACACTGTGAGCAGGACGCACTGCACTAAATGTAAATAGTCTAGAAGATAACAGGAACGGATCTAGCTGAACACTGTGAGCAGGACGCACTGCACTAAATGTAAATAGTCTAGAAGATAACAGGAACGGATCTAGCGAAACTGAATACAGTGTATATATATATGCAACACCTGGGATGCATATATATATACACAATACACTGTAAGTGCAGCTAATTGACTGACTGTTCTGCCTAATCTATCTAACTCAAATCAAATGACACTGTCTCTCTCTCTATCTCTCAGCACACCGGAACACACACTACACAGGGCCACCGTGCAGGCGGCCTTATATAGTGTGGGGCGTGTACTAAATCCCCTGAGCCATAATTGGCCAAAGCCTCCTTGGCTTTGGCCAATTACGGCTCTCTGTTCAGGCGGCGCTGTGATTGGCCAAGCATGCTGGTCATAGTGCATGCTTGGCCAATCATCAGCCAGCAATGCACTGTGATGCCACAGTGAATTATGGGCCGTGACGCGCCACACGAATTTGGCGCGAACGGCCCATATCGTTCGCAATTCGGCGAACGACCGAACAGCCGATGTTCGAGTCGAACATGGGTTCGACTCGAACACGAAGCTCATCCCTAATTGTAAGTGACTTTTGCCTGAAATCGTCTATGTGGATCACCACTATTAATTGAACTCTGCCAATTAACATCGTTAATCCATCTAATATTACTCTATGGGACTGGTTACAATTTTGTGGACTCCTACTGCTCCCATTAAACTAATCTAGCTACCAATTTCTTTTCAGCTATAGAATTAGGGTATATACATTAGCAGTAGGTAGCACATCATATTCCTCCCCCCTCCATCCATCCCCACCCATCCCAAAAGGATCTTTCTTGCTGTCAACTGTTTTTTTTGGATTATACGGGACATTAATATCCCACTAACCAAATATATTCAACTCATCAATTATCTTATTACCAGTCGACAAGTAGCAAGATCCTTAAGCGTCCGGACGTTGATCTTCGTTGTGTGTTATTTGTTTTTGTCTCTTGTATTGTTTTCGTTTTTCTTTCTGGTTTGTTATCAAATCATGCATGTAGCAATTGGGTTCTATCGGACCTAATTAAATCTAATCTATTCTACTTTTTATCCAAGGTTGTTGCACAATGATGATTAATTGTATTTTAATTATTTAATAAAGAGATTTATATTTTTTGGCAATACAGTTAGCAATTCTTTGACAAATATATATCAAATATTGTTGCCACAGTAACCCCTTACCCGGACACTAGAACCGGGTGCTCCCCTTCTCTTTTATGTCTTAGTAGTCCCCCTTCTAATTAATCCTACCGTAGAGGGTGGGTGGGAATCTTTCTCCCGGCCGCTCTCCAATGACGTCATTTCCCGCCCTTCCTTCCTATTCCCTTTGCAATGTGTGCCTCCCCTGCTGCGGCCACTCCCCCTTTCTTAAAAGGGAAAAAACTTTATTTCTAACAGCGTGACTGTGCAGTCCGCACTTGTCATGCTGTCCCTGCGCTGATCCCATTCTCTCCTCTGCTCCGGGACTTTCTTGACATGTGAAGGACTTAACCCCCAGTCTTCTACGCCACCCCTTAAACATAAATTCTACTCCCTCCAAATCCTCCCTACAAATGGCATGACAAGGTGTTGGAGTAAATGGCCTTGACGGCCTTTTATTAACAAAATAACATAAAATTAAATAAATAACATTTTAAAATAACTTTTAATAACCTTTTCAGTACTTTTTGGGGTCTTGGAGGGGAACACACACCACTGGTCACTGCGACAAACTTCGTATAAACCTTAGGCCTCCAGTCGCAACCCCCCGGACTGTGAGATGGTACACAACCTTCGCAGTGACCTACCTTTTTACCCCTTCCTGGTTAACCCCTCGTAACCGGAAGGTACCTGACAAACCCCATACTACAGATGGGTACCAACTATGTTATATCTCCATATAACATACATATCCTCTTCCTCACTAGGGATGAGCTTCGAGTTCGAGTCGACTCGAACATCGGCTGTTCGCCAGTTCGCTGAACAAATAACAAATTGGGGTGTTCGTGGCAAATTCGAAAGCCACGGAACACCCTTTAAAAGTCTATGGGAGAAATCAAAAGTGCTAATTTTAAAGGCTTATATGCCAGTTATTGTCATAAAAAGTGTTTGGGGGCCTGGGTCCTGCCCCAGGGGACATAGATCAATGCAAAAAAAAGTTTTAAAAACGTCCGTTTTTTCAGGAGCAGTGATTTTAATAATGTTTAAAGTCAAACAATAAAAGTGTAATATCCCTTTAAATTTTGTACCAGGGGGATGTCTATAGTATGCCTGTAAAGGGGCGCATGTTTCCTGTGTTTAGAACAGTCTGACAGCAAAATGACATTTCAAAGGAAAAAAAGTCATTTAAAACTACTCGCGGCTATTAATGAATTGCCGGTCCGACAATACACATAAAAGTTCATTGATAAAAACAGCATGGGAATTCCCCACAGGGGAACCCCAAACCAAAATTTTTTAAAAAAATGACGTGGGGGTCCCCCTAAATTCCATACCAGGTCCTTCAGGTCTGGTATGGTTATTAAGGGGAACCTCGGCAAAAATTTAAAAAAAAATGGCGTGGGGTCCCCCTCAAAATATATACCAGACCCTTATCTGAGCATGCAACCTGGCAGGCTGCAGGAAAAGAGGGGGGACAAGAGAGCACCCCTCCTCCTGAACCGTACCAGGCCACATGCTCTCAACATTGGGAGGGTGCTTTGGGGTAGCCCCCCAAAACACCTTGTCCCCATGTTGATGGGGACAAGGGCCTCATCCCCACAACCCTTGCCCGGTGGTTGTGGGGGTCTGCGGGTGGGGGGATTATCAGAATCTGGAAGCCCCCTTTAACAAGGGGACCCCCAGATCCCGGCCCTCCCCCCTGTGTAAAATGGTAAGGGGGTACAAAAGTACCCTACCATTTCACAAAAAAAACTGTCAAAAATGTTAAAAATAACGAGACAGTTTTTGACAATTCCTTTATTTAAATTATAACAAAGAAACCGCGCTAAAAACAAAAAAAAACAAAAAAAATGATGAAATTGGGCACTGTGAAGTAAAGTCCCATGTGCAAAGAAAGTCCCTTATAAAAATCGATGAATGGATCTTGTCATAGGTGAGTGACGTAATTTTCCTCCAGAATAAATGTGTGATGCAAACAACATAAATCTGGAACCCTTAGTACGGTAATGTGCTTACCAGAAGTAAGCCAAAAACAGGGCAAGTGGCTTAAACCCAGCCTGGGCCTTTAAGATGATCAGTCCAGAGGAGGCAGGATAAACACGCTTGTCCCGTATGTGCAGTCCACAGAGTTTACCAAAAAATAGGAAAAGCAAACATAGTGTAATACTGATATGTAAAACACCTCAAAAAGGCAATAAAGTGCAACACTCAATCTTAACCCAAAAAATCATATGTGATCATAAAAATCCAGTGTAAAGGATAACAGCTGGGGGTGATTGAAAGGTGTCAGAAAAAGGCATGCAAATAACCAATGCTGAGATAGAAAGATGCAGTGAAATATATTTGCCAAAAAAACGTGAGTGACACCCAAATCTGCTTACCAGAAAACGGAGAAAAAATTATGCATATAATGATCACCCAAGAAAAGACCTGAATCTTCTAAGTGCAGCAAATCAAGTGTGCAAACTGCTTACCAGATAGAAAAACCAAGTGAATGAAGTCAATCAAGCCAAAGATTAGTCACCCTGTATAGAGCAAACACTAGGTGGAAAGCAGCAGTAAACCTTCAGGAGATCCTGCTTACCAGATCTCACATGGGATAAACAGTGTGTCGGATCTCAAACAGGCTTCTATGGGGAACGATGAGGTACGTCCTGCCACAGTAGGATCCAGGCTCAGGCGCACATATGGTAGAGAAGGAGCCAATAGTGTAATACTGTATATACCAGGTTTATTAAAAATGAAGTAACACTTACACAAAATCGAAAAGTTAAAAGCGAAGTAGAAACGGAGCCGGCAATTCAGACACTCTCCCGTCCTCACTATGGCAATGTGGTGACGTCAGCACGTCCCTCCCAGACGCGTTTCGTCATACGTTGACGTTCTCAATGGGGAACGGGCAGTGCGCTGAGCCACCACGTTATATGCGCACACCAAGCCTCGCTCTGGGTCCCATTGAGGGGAAGAGGGCACCATCTTAGGTGTGGGCATCTTAACCAAATACCATGCAATACCATTGTTACTAAGGGCATTTTGCATTGGAATCCTTAAATAAAATGAAATAAAACACAAAACAATACCCCCTGAGATGCGGGCATCGTATCTAAATAACATTCAACACCTTTCCATGATAAGGGCGTTTACATTTGAGATATATAAAAAAAACAGGAAATAACCTAAAATACCGTCTAGTGTACATCCACATTATGTGACATATCTAAACTCTAACATAGAAATCTAAGCATATGAACTGTGCAGAGTGATGATGTCCAAAGCATGTTAATACATTAAAGCGGGTAAGAAATAAATAAAATAGCAAATGAAATAAAAACATCATACTACCTATATGCTAGAAAGTAGGTGACCTATAAAAATATATACTTTGTTCCTATAAGGATATTATCCCAAACAGGAGTAGGGTAAGAAAGGGGGGGGGGAATTAAAATTAAAATTAAGAATGAAAACAAAAATAAATAAAAATAAAAATAAAAATAAACATATGAGTAAAATATACATTCCACCTCATATCATAAGGATGGAACAAATGTAACAGAACTCACATACACCCCAAAGTAACAAAGTACCGTGGATGATATTAAATGTGAACTAGGTACTAGGTGGGACAGAGAGAATCAAAAAAAAAAAAAAAAAATTCCACAGAAAATCCAAAAATATTTTATTATTCCTATACCTAACGAAGCAAGTTATATAAATTACCCCAAAAGGTACGGTGGGGTATAGACTCTCCACTCCCAATGGGTAATCTGCGCCTGGGACATAATTAGGAATTGTCAATAAAAGCGTTAACGTCCACATCTATATTCAAACCATGGGGCGTATAGCTTTTGATCTTATGGACCCAGGACATCTCCAATCTGGAAATGTCACACACCATGGAACTCCCTCGCCAGTGAGGATTGTAACGATCAATACCTAAAAATAGGGTATTGGAAGGATCTCTTCCATGTACCGGTCGGTAGTGCTTGGAAACTGAATGATTCTTGAAGCCTGTCAAGATATTGGTGATGTGCTCATTGAGCCTCACTTGCAGGGGGCGTTTGGTACGTCCCACATATTGCAAGCCACATGGGCATTGCAACATGTAGACCACCCCAATGGTGGAACACGTGATGAATGGGGTGATCGGATGTGTTCGATCTGTCACAGTGGACATAAAAGACTGAGTTCTTCTGTTTGAACAGGAGTTGGTAGAACACACCCGACACCTATTACATTTATAAAAGCCAAACAGTTGATCAAAAAAGGTGGTCCTAATGGTTGGGGGGTCTAATATACTGGGAGCCAATTTATTTCTGAAAGAAGGGGCTCCTCTGAAAACAATTTTTGGCTTTAGCGGTAGGGCCTCCTTCAGAATTTTGTCATTGGTAATGATATGCCAATGTTTAAACATCAGTTGTTTGACTTCCTTATGCTGCAGGGAAAAGGTGGTGATAAAAGGCACTCCCAAATTTTGGTCTAAATTCCTAGGCCTAGATTTGTCTCTCAATAAGAGATCTCTGTCCATGTCATGCACTTCTCTCAAGACCGGTAGCAGGCTATCTTTGTTGTATCCTTTCTCAAGGAATCTCTCTGTGAGGGTGTTGCTCTGTACCATAAATTTATCAGGGTCTGAACAATTCCTACGTATTCTCATAGATTGGCTTTTAGGTATTGCATTAAGCCAAGGTCTGTAATGACAGCTCTCTAGAGATATGTAGGAATTACGGTCACTCTCTTTAAAGAAAGTTGATGTTGATAGACAATTACCCTCTATATTTAGAGTAAGGTCCAGAAAGTGAATTTGAGTTTGACTCAATTCAAAATTAAGATGAATCCCACGGTTATTAGTATTTAGGGAGGATAGGAACTGTTGGAGCTCCTGACCATCACCATCCCATAGGAGGAGGATGTCATCTATATACCTAGCCCACAGGATGAGATGGGGGTTCCGGTGGGCATAGATGACATCCTCCTCCCACTTGGCCATGAAAAGATTAGCCAAGCTAGGGGCGTATTTAGCCCCCATAGCAACACCACGGCTTTGCCGATAAAATTGGTTCGAAAACCAAAAATAGTTATGGGAGGCCGCAAAAACAAGTAGTTCCGTAATGAAAGAAATTTGATCCACGGGAAGACCGGAATCCTTGACCAGAGCCTCTCTAACTGCATCTAAACCCATGTCATGAGGGATAATAGTATAAAGAGAAGTGACGTCGGCACTTGCCATCCACATACCAGATTTAATAGTAATATTGGAGAGAAGGTTCAACACATGACGTGTATCCTTGATATATGAAGGCATTTTTTGAACAAGGGGCTGCAAAAAGAAATCAATATATCTGCCCACCCGGGATGTGACTGAGTCAATGCCACTCACAATGGGGCGTCCCAGGGGGCAGATAGGGTTTTTATGTACTTTAGGTAAGTTATAAATAATAGGGGTCTTGGGGGCTTTGGGAATCAAAAACAAACTCTCCTTATCCTTCAAAATCCCCATAGAAGAACCCTTAGAGATAATCTTACGGAGCTCTCTAATATATCCATTTTTTGGATCAGAGGGGAGGGGGGTATAGGTGTCACCATCACCCAGGATCCTAGCAATTTCAGCCAGGTAATCCTTTCGATCGAGCACCACTATCCCACCCCCCTTATCCGCTAGGCGGATAACAAGATCTTTATTTTTACACAAAGAATCCAAAGCCTCCTGTATGATTTTTGAATTTTTGCATTCTTGATCTCTAATTTATCTAGATCTCTAAGAACTACATCTCTAAACACTTTCAGTGTGGGGGCGAGTGTTCCAGGCGGATTGAATAGAGATGCATTGGCCAGACCCGAATGAACATATGGGTCGGTGGATTGGGAATTCCTAATGATGGGGTTCCCTATCATGTACCCTTTGATGTTGAGTTTGCGAACAAACTTGTGAACATCCATGTAGGTTTGAAACCTATTAAGGCTTCTAGGGGGGGCAAATTTTAGGCCCCTATCTAAAACTGATTTTTCAGCATGGGATAGCTCTATAGCCCCAAACGGTGGGGCAATATTATTGGGCGTGTTCTGATTATGAGAAGGGTAACTCATAGAAGGACCATGATTGTCCTGCTGAGGATCATATGGTCCAGGGGGGTCCAAGCACCCTTCATAGGAATTCATGTCACTCATAGGGAAGAAACTGTTCTGTATGGGAAGATTATATTCCCAATCGGGACCAAAAGAATCTTGGTAAGAAGATTTCTGAAATGAATCATAATTTTGGTTAGGTCTCCACCATTCCTGGTAGCCCGCACCAAACCCACGACCTCTGTTGGGATAGGGTGGGCCTCGCCCCCTACCACCATTTTGGTGTCCTCCCCTCCACGGGGGTGGTGGTGCGTTTCTTATCCCTCCTCCCCTTTGGACATAATTAGATCTAGGGGGCCCTAAATGGTAGGGTTGTTGAGGGAGAATATTGTTGGGTTTATTAATCCCTATTGGTCTTTGAGGGGATTGATACCTCTGAGGACCCTTCTGGGTTTTGCCAAGGGGACCTTTTTTATTATTTCTAACAGGTTGAGGATGCCTGGAGGAAACTCCTGAGCCCTCACCCTGACCTTGATTAGATATCTCCATCTCGGTATTGTTCTGGCTGGCCAGATCTTCAAGCATTTTTTTCTGCCATTCAAAGACCATATTGTTACAATACTCATTTAAATTGCGATTATATTTTTTCTTTTTCTTAAGCTTTTGGTCCCTATCTTCCTTTTCAAGGACTTTCAACAGACTCTGCGATCTTTCTCTATACTCATCGCTATCTTTATTGGCACTGAGTTTATCTTTGATGATTTTGATCTCAGTGTCAATCTTAGACAGTTTAGCGGTCTTTCTATCAATCAGAAATTGAAGGAGTGATAAACCTGTCTGATTAAAGTATTTAAACCACTCCTCCAATTCTGATTCGCCCTTTTGGGGGGATATCTCCCATCTCAAACTTCTCGGGACCATAGAGTTTTTGATGTACGTTTCAAGGTAGGCTATATCCCATTGGGTGTGGGTTTCGGAAATTATGAGATTTTTCAATCTCGTGAAAAGTCCGCCCAGATCATTCTCGTCCTCTTTATATAGTTCAAAGACACCTTCCGTGTTGACTACTTTTTGGGCTCTAAACTCAAAAATGTCCATTATGGACAAATAACCAGCTGCAGTGATACACCAATAGGTAAAATATAAAAGAAAAAACTGCGCTTGGAAAAAACGTATATGAAAGCTGCGGTTACAAGTGGAGGAGGATGTCATCTATATACCTAGCCCACAGGACGAGATGGGGGTTCCGGTGGGCATAGATGACATCCTCCTCCCACTTGGCCATGAAAAGATTAGCCAAGCTAGGGGCGTATTTAGCCCCCATAGCAACACCACGGCTTTGCCGATAAAATTGGTTCGAAAACCAAAAATAGTTATGGGAGGCCGCAAAAACAAGTAGTTCCATAATGAAAGAAATTTGATCCACGGGAAGACCAGAATCCTTGACCAAAGCCTCTCTAACTGCATCTAAACCCATGTCATGAGGGATAATAGTATAAAGAAAAGTGACGTTGGCACTTGCCATCCACATACCAGATTTAATAGTAATATTGGAGAGAAGGTTCAACACATGACGTGTATCCTTGATATATGAAGGCATTTTTTGAACAAGGGGCTGCAAAAAGAAATCGATATATCTGCCCACCCGGGATGTGACTGAGTCAATGCCACTCACAATGGGGCGTCCCGGGGGGCAGATAGGGTTTTTATGTACTTTAGGTAAGTAATAAATAATAGGGGTCTTGGGGGCTTTGGGAATCAAAAACAAACTCTCCTTATCCTTCAAAATCCCCATAGAAGAACCCTTATGCCGCGTACACACGGTCGGACTTTTCGTCTACAAAAGTCCAACGGACGCTGACGGACTAAAGCTGGCTGGTAATCCGATCGTGTGTGGGCTTCTCCGGACTTTCAACGTACTTTTTTAGCCTCAAATCCGACGTACTTTAGATTTGAAACATGCTTCAAATCTTTACGTCGTAACTACGACGGACCCCGAAATCCGCTCGTCTGTGTGCTAGTCCGACGGACAAAAAGCCACGCTAGGGCACCTATTGGCTACTGGCTATGAACTTCCTTATTTTAGTCCGGTGTACGTCATCACGTACGAATCCGTCGGACTTTTGTGTGGTCGTGTGTAGGCAAGTCCGTTCGTTAGAAAGTATGCCGCAAGTCCGCCGCAAGTCCGCCGAAAGTCTGCCGGAAGTCTGTCGGACAGGCTGTCTGACTTTTGTAGACGAAAAGTCCAACCGTGTGTACGCGGCATTAGAGATAATCTTACGGAGCTCTCTAATATATCCATTTTTTGGATCAGAGGGGAGGGGGGTATAGGTGTCACCATCACCCAGGATCCTAGCCATTTCAGCCAGGTAATCCTTTCGATCGAGCACCACTATCCCACCCCCCTTATTCGCTGGGTGGATAACAAGATCTTTATTTTTACACAAAGAATCCAAACCCTCCTGTATGATTTTTGAATTTTTTGCATTCTTGATCTCTAATTTATCTAGATCTCCAAGAACTACATCTCTAAACACTTTCAGTGTGGGGGCGAGTGTTCCAGGCGGATTGAATAGAGATGCATTGGCCAGACCCGAATGAACGTATGGGTCGGTGGATTGGGAATTCCTAATGATGGGGTTCCCTATCATGTACCTTTTGATGTTGAGTTTGCGAACAAACTTGTGAACATCCATGTAGGTTTGAAACCTATTAAGGCTTCTAGGGGGGGCAAATTTTAGGCCCCTATCTAAAACTGATTTTTCAGCATGGGATAGCTCTTTAGTACTTAAATTAAAAATACCCTGTCCACTTATATTCTGGCTCTTTTTTGTTCGCAATCGCCTCCCCCCTCTAGTTCCTCACTTCTTTCTACTGGCCTCTTTAGACCTTGGCCTGGTTTGGAAAAACCCCAAGTCCTAGAGCCACCAAACGGTGGGGCAATATTATTGGGCGTGTTCTGATTATGAGAAGGGTAACTCATAGAAGGACCATGATTGTCCTGCTGAGGATCATATGGTCCAGGGGGGTCCAAGCACCCTTCATAGGAATTCATGTCACTCATAGGGAAGAAACTGTTCTGTATGGAAGATTATATTCCCAATCGGGACCAAAAGAATCTTGGTAAGAAGATTTCTGAAATGAATCATAATTTTGGTTAGGTCTCCACCATTCCTGGTAGCCCGCACCAAACCCACGACCTCTGTTGGGATAGGGTGGGCCTCGCCCCCTACCACCATTTTGGTGTCCTTCCCTCCACGGGGGTGGTGGTGCGTTTCTTATCCCTCCTCCCCTTTGGACATAATTAGATCTAGGGGGCCCTAAATGGTAGGGTTGTTGAGGGAGAATATTGTTGGGTTTATTAATCCCTATTGGTCTTTGAGGGGATTGATACCTCTGAGGACCCTTCTGGGTTTTGCCAAGGGGACCTTTTTTATTATTTCTAACAGGTTGAGGATGCCTGGAGGAAACTCGTGAGCCCTCACCCTGACCTTGATTAGATATCTCCATCTCAGCTGTTATCCTTTACACTGGATTTTTATGATCACATATGATTTTTTGGGTTAAGATTGAGTGTTGCACTTTATTGCCTTTTTGAGGTGTTTTACATATCAGTATTACACTATGTTTGCTTTTCCTATTTTTTGGTAAACTCTGTGGACTGCACATACGGGACGAGCGTGTTTATCCTGCCTCCTCTGGACCTATCATCTTAAAGGCCCAGGCTGGGTTTAAGCCACTTGCCCTGTTTTTGGCTTACTTCTGGTAAGCACATTACCGTACTAAGGGTTCCAGATTTATGTTGTTTGCATCACACATTTATTCTGGAGGAATATTACGTCACTCACCTATGACAAGATCCATTCATCAATTTTTATAAGGGACTTTCTTTGCACATGGGACTTTACTTCACAGTGCCCAATTTCATCATGTTTTTTTTGTTTTTAGCGCGGTTTCTTTGTTATAAGTTTTATTGTGGTGTGCCTCACTTGTAACCGCAGCTTTCATATACGTTTTTTCCAAGCGCAGTTTTTTCTTTTATATTTTACCTATTGGTGTATCACTGCAGCTGGTTATTTGTCCATAATGGACATTTTTGAGTTTAGAGCCCAAAAAGTAGTCAACACGGAAGGTGTCTTTGAACTATATAAAGAGGACGAGAATGATCTGGGCGGACTTTTCACGAGATTGAAAAATCTCATAATTTCCGAAACCCACACCCAATGGGATATAGCCTACCTTGAAACGTACATCAAAAACTCTATGGTCCCGAGAAGTTTGAGATGGGAGATATCCCCCCAAAAGGGCGAATCAGAATTGGAGGAGTGGTTTAAATGCTTTAATCAGACAGGTTTATCACTCCTTCAATTTCTGATTGATAGAAAGACCGCTAAACTGTCTAAGATTGACACTGAGATCAAAATCATCAAAGATAAACTCAGTGCCAATAAAGATAGCGATGAGTATAGAGAAAGATCGCAGAGTCTGTTGAAAGTCCTTGAAAAGGAAGATAGGGACCAAAAGCTTAAGAAAAAGAAAAAATATAATCGCGATTTAAATGAGTATTGTAACAATATGGTCTTTGAATGGCAGAAAAAAATGCTTGAAGATCTGGCCAGCCAGAACAATACCGAGATGGAGATATCTAATCAAGGTCAGGGTGAGGGCTCAGGAGTTTCCTCCAGGCATCCTCAACCTGTTAGAAATAATAAAAAAGGTCCCCTTGGCAAAACCCAGAAGGGTCCTCAGAGGTATCAATCCCCTCAAAGACCAATAGGGATTAATAAACCCAACAATATTCTCCCTCAACAACCCTACCATTTAGGGCCCCCTAGATCTAATTATGTCCAAAGGGGAGGAGGGATAAGAAACGCACCACCACCCCCGTGGAGGGGAGGACACCAAAATGGTGGTAGGGGGCGAGGCCCACCCTATCCCAACAGAGGTCGTGGGTTTGGTGCGGGCTACCAGGAATGGTGGAGACCTAACCAAAATTATGATTCATTTCAGAAATCTTCTTACCAAGATTCTTTTGATCCCGATTGGGAATATAATCTTCCCATACAGAACAGTTTCTTCCCTATGAGTGACATGAATTCCTATGAAGGGTGCTTGGACCCCCCTGGACCATATGATCCTCAGCAGGACAATCATGGTCCTTCTATGAGTTACCCTTCTCATAATCAGAACACGCCCAATAATATTGCCCCACCGTTTGGGGCTATAGAGCTATCCCATGCTGAAAAATCAGTTTTAGATAGGGGCTTAAAATTTGCCCCCCCTAGAAGCCTTAATAGGTTTCAAACCTACATGGATGTTCACAAGTTTGTTCGCAAACTCAACATCAAAGGGTACATGATAGGGAACCCCATCATTAGGAATTCCCAATCCACCGACCCATATGTTCATTCGGGTCTGGCCAATGCATCTCTATTCAATCCGCCTGGAACACTCGCCCCCACACTGAAAGTGTTTAGAGATGTAGTTCTTAGAGATCTAGATAAATTAGAGATCAAGAATGCAAAAAATTCAAAAATCATACAGGAGGGTTTGGATTCTTTGTGTAAAAATAAAGATCTTGTTATCCGCCCAGCGGATAAGGGGGGTGGGATAGTGGTGCTCGATCAAAAGGATTACCTGGCTGAAATTGCTAGGATCCTGGGTGATGGTGACACCTATACCCCCCTCCCCTCTGATCCAAAAAATGGATATATTAGAGAGCTCCGTAAGATTATCTCTAAGGGTTCTTCTATGGGGATTTTGAAGGATAAGGAGAGTTTGTTTTTGATTCCCAAAGCCCCCAAGACCCCTATTATTTATTACTTACCTAAAGTACATAAAAACCCTATCTGCCCCCCGGGACGCCCCATTGTGAGTGGCATTGACTCAGTCACATCCCGGGTGGGCAGATATATCGATTTCTTTTTGCAGCCCCTTGTTCAAAAAATGCCTTCATATATCAAGGATACACGTCATGTGTTGAACCTTCTCTCCAATATTACTATTAAATCTGGTATGTGGATGGCAAGTGCCGACGTCACTTCTCTTTATACTATTATCCCTCATGACATGGGTTTAGATGCAGTTAGAGAGGCTCTGGTCAAGGATTCCGGTCTTCCCGTGGATCAAATTTCTTTCATTATGGAACTACTTGTTTTTGCGGCCTCCCATAACTATTTTTGGTTTTCGAACCAATTTTATCGGCAAAGCCGTGGTGTTGCTGTGGGGGCTAAATACGCCCCTAGCTTGGCTAATCTTTTCATGGCCAAGTGGGAGGAGGATGTCATCTATGCCCACCGGAACCCCCATCTCGTCCTGTGGGCTAGGTATATAGATGACATCCTCCTCCTATGGGATGGTGATGGTCAGGAGCTCCAACAGTTCCTATCCTCCCTAAATACTAATAACCGTGGGATTCATCTTAATTTTGAATTGAGTCAAGCTCAAATTCACTTTCTGGACCTTACTCTAAATATAGAGGGTAATTGTCTATCAACATCAACTTTCTTTAAAGAGAGTGACCGTAATTCCTACATATCTCTAGAGAGCTGTCATTACAGACCTTGGCTTAATGCAATACCTAAAAGCCAATATATGAGAATACGTAGGAATTGTTCAGACCCTGATAAATTTATGGTACAGAGCAACACCCTCACAGAGAGATTCCTTGAGAAAGGATACAACAAAGATAGCCTGCTACCGGTCTTGAGAGAAGTGCATGACATGGACAGAGATCTCTTATTGAGAGACAAATCTAGGCCTAGGAATTTAGACCAAAATTTGGGAGTGCCTTTTATCACCACCTTTTCCCTGCAGCATAAGGAAGTCAAACAACTGATGTCTAAACATTGGCATATCATTACCAATGACAAAATTCTGAAGGAGGCCCTACCGCTAAAGCCAAAAATTGTTTTCAGAGGAGCCCCTTCTTTCAGAAATAAATTGGCTCCCAGTATATTAGACCCCCCAACCATTAGGACCACCTTTTTTGATCAACTGTTTGACTTTTATAAATGTAATAGGTGTCGGGTGTGTTCTACCAACTCCTGTTCAAACAGAAGAACTCAGTCTTTTATGTCCACTGTGACAGATCGAACACATCCGATCACCCCATTCATCACGTGTTCCACCATTGGGGTGGTCTACATGTTGCAATGCCCATGTGGCTTGCAATATGTGGGACGTACCAAACGCCCCCTGCAAGTGAGGCTCAATGAGCACATCACCAATATCTTGACAGGCTTCAAGAATCATTCAGTTTCCAAGCACTACCGACTGGTACATGGAAGAGATCCTTCCAATACCCTATTTTTAGGTATTGATCGTTACAATCCTCACTGGTGAGGGAGTTCCATGGTGTGTGACATTTCCAGATTGGAGATGTCCTGGGTCCATAGGATCAAAAGCTATACGCCCCATGGTTTGAATATAGATGTGGACGTTAACGCTTTTATTGACAATTCCTAATTATGTCCCAGGCGCAGATTACCCATTGGGAGTGGAGAGTCTATACCCCACCGTACCTTTTGGGGTAATTTATATAACTTGCTTCGTTAGGTATAGGAATAATAAAATATTTTTGGATTTTCTGTGGAATTTTTTTTTTTTTTTTTATTTATTTATTTTTTTGATTCTCTCTGTCCCACCTAGTACCTAGTTCACATTTAATATCATCCACGGTACTTTGTTACTTTGGGGTGTATGTGAGTTCTGTTACATTTGTTCCATCCTTATGATATGAGGTGGAATGTATATTTTACTCATATGTTTATTTTTATTTTTATTTTTATTTATTTTTGTTTTAATTCTTAATTGTAATTTTAATTCCCCCCCCCCCTTTCTTACCCTACTCCTGTTTGGGATAATATCCTTATAGGAACAAAGTATATATTTTTATAGGTCACCTACTTTCTAGCATATAGGTAGTATGATGTTTTTATTTCATTTGCTATTTTATTTATTTCTTACCCGCTTTAATGTATTAACATGCTTTGGACATCATCAATCTGCACAGTTCATATGCTTAGATTTCTATGTTAGAGTTTAGATATGTCACATAATGTGGATGTACACTATACGGTATTTTAGGTTATTTCCTGTTTTTTTGATATATCTCAAATGTAAGCGCCCTTATCATGGAAAGGTGTTGAATGTTATTTAGATACGATGCCCGCATCTCAGGGGGTATTGTTTTGTGTTTTATTTCATTTTATTTAAGGATTCCAATGCAAAATGCCCTTAGTAACAATAGTATTGCATGGTATTTGGTTAAGATGCCCACACCTAAGATGGCGCCCTCTTCCCCTCAATGGGACCCAGAGCGAGGCTTGGTGTGCGCATATAACGTGGTGGCTCAGCGCGCTGCCCGTTCCCCATTGAGAACGTCAACGTATGACGAAACGCGTCTGGGGGGGACGTGCTGACGTCACCACGTTGCCATAGTGAGGACGGGAGAGTGTCTGAATTGCCGGCCGGCTCCGTTTCTACTTCGCTTTTAACTTTTCGATTTTGTGTAAGTGTTACTTCATTTTTAATAAACCTGGTATATACAGTATTACACTATTGGCTCCTTCTCTACCATATGTGCGCCTGAGCCTGGATCCTACTGTGGCAGGACGTACCTCATCGTTCCCCATAGAAGCCTGTTTGAGATCCGACACACTGTTTATCCCATGTGAGATCTGGTAAGCAGGATCTCCTGAAGGTTTACTGCTGCTTTCCTCCTAGTGTTTGCTCTATACAGGGAGACTAATCTTTGGCTTGATTGACTTCGTTCACTTGGTTTTTCTATCTGGTAAGCAGTTTGCACACTTGATTTGCTGCACTTAGAAGATTCAGGTCTTTTCTTGGGTGATCATTATATGCATAATTTTTTCTCCGTTTTCTGGTAAGCAGATTTGGGTGTCACTCACGTTTTTTTGGCATATATATTTCACTGCATCTTTCTATCTCAGCATTGGTTATTTGCATGCCTTTTTCTGACACCTTTCAATCACCCCCCAGCTGTTATCCTTTACACTGGATTTTTATGATCACATATGATTTTTTGGGTTAAGATTGAGTGTTGCACTTTATTGCCTTTTTGAGGTGTTTTACATATCAGTATTACACTATGTTTGCTTTTCCTATTTTTTGGTAAACTCTGTGGACTGCACATATGGGACGAGCGTGTTTATTCTGCCTCCTCTGGACTGATCATCTTAAAGGCCCAGGCTGGGTTTAAGCCACTTGCCCTGTTTTTGGCTTACTTCTGGTAAGCACATTACCGTACTAAGGGTTACAGATCTATGTTGTTTGCATCACACATTTATTCTGGAGGAATATTACGTCACTCACCTATGACAAGATCCATTCATCAATTTTTATAAGGGACTTTCTTTGCACATGGGACTTTACTTCACAGTGCCCAATTTCATCATGTTTTTTTTGTTTTTTTGTTTTTAGAGCGGTTTCTTTGTTATAAGTTTTATTGTGGTGTACCTCACTTGTAACCGCAGCTTTCATATACGTTTTTTCCAAGCGCAGTTTTTTCTTTTATATTTATCCTTTATTTAAATGCTTCTTCTTCCTTCTATCTTCTATCTTCTATCTTCCTTTGGTTCCTTCCTTCATCTTCATCTTCTTCTGGTTCTTCTGGTTCTTCGTCCGGTGTTCTCGTTCGGCACCTTCCTCCGCGGTTCTTCTTCCCTTCATCTTCTGGGCTGCTCCGCATCCAGCATGATGGGAGGCTCCCGCTGTGTGATGCTTTTCCTCTTCTGACGGTTCTTAAATAACAGATGGCGGGGCCACCCGGTGACCCCGCCCCCTCTGACACACGGTGACTTCCCTGTCCGCCCCCTCTGACGTCATGGAGAATGCCACAGGGAAGTCCCCGTGCGTCAGAGGGGGGCGGGGTCACTGTCTGGCCCCGCCCTCCGTTATTTAAGAACCGTCAGATGAGGAGAAGCGTCACACAGCGGGAGCCTCCCATCCCATCATGCTGAATGCGGAGCGGCCCAGAAGACGAAGGGAAGAAGACGCCGGCGCCATGGGGACAAGGTGTTTTGGGGGGCTACCCCAAAGCACCCTCCCAATGTTGAGGGCATGTGGCCTGGTACGGTTCAGGAGGGGGGGGCACTCTCTCTTCCCCCCCCCTCTTTTACTGCAGCCTGCTAGGTTGCGTGCTCGAATAAGGGTCTGGTATGGATTTTTGGGGGGACCCCATGCCATTTTCTTTTTAATTTTGGCACGGGGTTCCCCTCAAAATCCATACCAGACCTGAAGGGTCTGGTATAGATTTTGAGGGGGGCCCCACGCCATTTTTTTTTTTTACTTTTGGCCAGGGTTCCCCTTAATATCTATACCAGACCTGAAGGGCCTGGTGTGGAATTTAGGGGGACCCCCACGTAATTTTTTTTTAATTTTTGCTCGGGGTTCCCCTGTGGGGAATTCCCATGCTGTTTTTATCAATGAACTTTTATGTGTATTGTCGGACCGGCAATTCATTAATAGCCGCGAGTAGTTTTAAATGACTTTTTTTCCTTAAAATCACTGCTCCTGAAAAAACGTCCGTTTTTAAAACTTTTTTTTGCATTGATGACCCAGGTCCCCAAACACTTTTTATGACAATAACTTGCATATAAGCCTTTAAAATTAGCACTTTTGATTATTCATGTTCGTGTCCCGCAGACTTTAACGGTGGTCGCGTGTTCGAACAAATTTTTTGCCTGTTCGCATGTTCTGGTGCGAACCGAACAGGGGGGTGTTTGGCTCATCCCTATTCCTCAATCCCATCCTTGGATCGTCGTACACCAAAATTCCTGTGCAGACTTTTCACAAATTGTGATGATCTCATGATCTTGGCCTTTCTCACATTTGGGTTTGGGTAAGGTCCATGCTTCCCATCATAGTCGGCCCTCTACAAGATGTCCACCATCTCCACCATCTCTACAAAGGACATATTTGGGGCCTTAAATCTCCGGGATAGGGACATTTGTGGCTCCAGGCTTTCGTCATTGCTGCTGTCTTCATGCACTTGTTCTTTCTCCGCCATGTGCTCTCCCACTGTGCCGAAAGAGAATAGACTAAAAAGAAGGTCAGGGGCGAGCGGAGTTTAATGCATGCACAGTGTATATAAAGCGGAACACCCATGCGTTGTACGTACGATCTGTGAGCGGAGGAAGGAGTAGCGGAAGCGCCGATCATTCTTACAAAGGTACAATTTTAGCTTGGGGCATCAGTGGCCTATACTGCTTATAGATTGAGGCCTTTATTGGGACAAGATTAGGAGAGTTTAACCTGACATTAGGGTTTGTCTTGTGTTGTGTCTTGCAGATAAAATGGATCGATTCAGCGATCATGATTTCCTCCCCCAATTCATTGATTTGTACAGAGAGCTGCCCTGTCTGTGGCAGACAAAACACCCCTTTTATACAAATCGACTAAAGAGAAAGGCAGCACTGGATAAATTGCTGTAATTTGTGAAGCCGCAGATCCCCACAGCAGACATCAACTATTTGAAGTGCAAAATTAGTGGCCTGAGGAGCACTTATAATAGGGAGCGCAAGAAGGTGCAGGATTCCCAGAGATCAGGAGCTGCAACGGATTACATTTATGTACCCAGGCTGTGGTACTATGACAGACTGCGATTTCTGTCAGACCAGACTGAAATCAGGCCATCACTCTCAACCCTTCCTTCCACTCTTCCTTCCACTCCAGATGTCCAACCTGGGCCTTCCACCCAGGAAGAAGATGTGGAGGAGCCCAGCTTGAGTCAGGTATAGCATTGTTAAACAGATTTCTCACAATTGTGTCTGATTGATGAACAATAAACTAAAACTATGTCCCTTTTTTATACACAGGAAAGCCTCAGGCAGGAGGTGGCAGGGGAAAGTGGCAGCCAGGAGGTGGCAGGGGAAAGTGGCAGCCAGGAGGTGGCAGGGGAAAGTGGCAGCCAGGAGGTGGCAGGGGGAAGTGGCAGCCAGGAGGTGGCGGGGCCCAGTAGCCTGACCGAATCCCAGGTCCCTCCCCTCTACCTTCAACAAAAAAGGCTCAGGAAGGGGAGGAGGGTGGAGGAGTCAGCACTTAATTCGGAAGGCTTCTGCGGCCCTCAGAACACCCCCCAGTCTTCTTGAGGCTTATGCCTGCATGGCTGCCAACAAAATGCAGGAAATGGAGGTGGGCCAATGCCTCTTTTGTGAAGAAGTGATATATATATGGCCCTAAATAAGGGGTTGAGGGGTGAACTCACAAGCAAAACCCACCTGTGTGAGTTGGACCATCCTCCTCCTCCTCCATCTCCTGCCACAACTCCAACACCAGAGCCACAGCCTGGAAGCAAGCGTGGAAGGAAGCATGTAAGGAAGACAAGAGAGCGATGGCCTAGGTTCGGTCTGATCTGGCAAAAGACGCAGGCTGTTGTATGACCACAGCCTGGGGGCATATATTTCACTTGCTGCTGTTCCTGATCTCTCGGAAACCTGGACCGGATTGAGCTCCCTATTAAATGGACTCCTCAGGCTAACAATTTTGCATGTCATATAGTTGATGTGTGCCCTGGGGTACAAAGGCTTCGCTAATTTCCGAAGTTTATCCAGCATTGCCTTCCTCTTTATTTTGTTGAGACCCCTTAATAAATGTCTTTTTTTTTTACAAAAATCATTGGCTATGTGTTTTAATTAAAAAAGGACAGTTTGTTTGTGAGTAGGCAGGTACATTTCAAAAATACAATGTCAAATTAACAAGGGACACCAACACCAACCAATCTCCTTGAGGTTAAAAAAGATAATAATGGTGTTGTGTTAACTTGACACACAAAACAACAAAAAATATTATGGAGATCACTAGAAAAAAAAAAGGAGATCTTGATAAAAAAAATAATTTAAAAAAGAGCACTACAAAAATAAAATCAAAACATTATTATGGAGATCTGACAAACAAAATAAAAATATTATTCAGGAGATCACGAGAAATAATAAAGAAATCAGTTTGTGAGAACTCTGTGTGAATATGAGCAGAAAAAAACTTCATTATTCTAGCATTATAAAGAAGAAGAGATTGCGCTGCATTAAAAGATTATTACATTTGCAGTGTGACGAATGTGCTATCTCCATTACGACCGCTAGTTTTACCAGACCGAGCACTTCCGTCTAGTACTTTTTTCAGAGCATGCCTGGAATTTGGTGTGTCGGAATTGTGTACACACTAGGGATGAGCCGAACACTCCGCTGTTCGGTTCGCACCAGAACATGCGAACAGGCAAAAAATTTGTTCGAACGCGCAAACACTGTTAAAGTCTATGGGACTCGAACATGAATAATCGAAAGTGCTAATTTTAAAGGCTTATATGCAAGTTATTGTCATAAAAAGTGTTTGGGGACCTGGGTCCTGCCCCAGGGGACATGGATCAATGCAAAAATTTTTTTTAAAAACAGCCGTTTTTTTCGGGAGCAGTGATTTTAATAATGGTTAAAGTGAAACAATAAAAGTGTAATATTCCTTTAAATTTCGTACCTGGGGGGTGTCTATAGTATGCCTGTAAAGGGGCGCATGTTTCCCGTGTTTAGAACAGTCTGACCTCAAAATGACATCTCAAAGGAAAAAAAGTCATTTAAAACTACTCGCGGCTATTAATGAATTGTTGGTCCGACAATACACATAAAAGTTAATTGATAAAAACGGCATGAGATTTCCCCACAGGAGAACCCCGAACCAAAATTTAAAAAAAAAATGGCGTGGGGGTGCCCCTAAATTCCATACCAGGCCCTTATCCGAGCACGCAACCTGGCAGGCAGCAGGAAAAGAGGGGGGACCAGAGAGGCCCCCCTCCTGAACCTTACCAGGCCACATGCCCTCAACATTGGGAGGGTGCTTTGGGGTCCCCCCCAAAGCACCTTGTCCCCATGTTGATGGGGACAAGGGCCTCATCCCCACAACCCTTGCCCTGTGGTTCTGGGGGTCTGCGGGCGGGGGGCTTATCGGAATCTGGAAGCCCCCTTTAACAAGGGGACCCCCAGATCCTGGCCCCCCCTGTGTGAAATGGTAAGGGGGTGCAAAAGTACCCCTACCATTTCACAAAAAAAGTGTCAAAAATGTTAAAAATTACAAGAGACAGTTTTTGACAATTCCTTTATTTAAAGTCTTCTTCTTTCCATCTTCTTTATTCTATCTTCTTTCTTCTATCTTCCTTCGGTTTCTTCCTCCATCTTCTTCTTCCTCTGGTTCTTCCTCCGATCCTCTGCTTCTTGCTCCGGTGTTCCCGTCCGGCATCTTCCTCCGTGGCGCCTTCTTCCCTTCTTTATTCTCGGGCCGCTCCGCATCCATGTTGGGAGGATCCCGCTGTGTGACGCTTCTCATCTTCTGACACTTCTTAAATAACTGAGGGTCACCCAGTGACCCCGCCCCCTCTGACACACGGGGACTTGACTGGGACTTCCCTATGGGTTTCCCGTGACATCAGAGGGCGTCGGGGTCACGTAACATAGTGTTACGTAACGCTAAGGTGTTTTAGGGCATTTTTGAGGCATCTCAGTGTGAAAGGGCTCTTTTAGTAGTGCAGTTTTACCTAGTTATATTATCTCCCTGTCAGAGCAGATGATGGCTGTCAGTTAAAAAAAAAGACATTTAGTTTTTTTTTTCCTGTAAACCATGACAATACATATGATACATGTGATTTTCATTATCTGGTATTAGTACTGAGCTTATCAAGAGATGATCTTACAACCTAAAGCTGGCCATTGATGGGTTGATGGGGGAATTCCTCCCCGGAGAGCCATTGTGTTCTCCCAGTGGGTGGGGGTAGCTGTCCCCACAGGAAGACATGATTACTGCTAATGGCTGTAATAGTCACATGTAAAATCTGACAAGCTGGTTATCAACTTGGGTATATTCAGCCTGCCCATACATGGTTTGAATCTCTGCTGGTCCCTGCTATCCATGTCCGGCTTAAGATTTAGCCTAGTGGTTCTGTTTTGAAAGGGAGAGAATACATGTAAATTAAACATCAAGTAAGAATATGAAGTAATAGCAATTCCAGGCAACAAATAAAAGTACTCAAAATATTAATGCTATTAAAGCGGAGTTCTACCCAAAAATAGAACTTGTGCTTATCTGGCTCCTCCCCCCTCTAGTGTCACATTTGACACCTTTCGGGGGGGGGGCAGATACCTGTCTAATACAGGTATTTGCCCCCACTTCCGGCAATAGATCGCTGCAGAATCTACGGTGATCTATGCCATGTCCTGCCCCTCCTCTGCCCCCCCCCGCTGTCTTTTGGGAGACAGACAGGTACCAGAATACAGCAGGGACCAGTCAGGACACACAGCGCGATTCGCGTATATGTGCAATAAGAGACCAGGCTGTGAAGCCGCAAGACTTCACTTCATGATTCCCTTACTGAAGATGGCGGCGCCTCCACCCTGGAGCCAAGGGACCGGTCGGCTTCAGGTGAGGACATCGTGTGCGCCCTGGACAGGTAAGTGTCTTTATTTTATATAAGTCAGTAGCTGCAGTATTTGTAGCTGCTGACTTTTATTTTATATTTTTGGTGGAACTCTGCTTTAAGAAAACACTTAACTGTACTCAAAATTCACTCAGCATGCCTTTATCTATGTTCCCTGTATTCTATTGCATCCAGTTTCCCAGACCGTCAAATAGGTTCATAATGAGGTAGAAAATGGTTAGATTTTCTGCAGCTTGTGCTAAATAACATGCTCTGTCTCTCTCTCCTTTCAGTATTACTACTGGTAATTTAAATCTGACTAACGGTTGTGAGGAGCATCTTAGTACTGTACTAGCACTTTTTACATTATTAGAAAAGCAGAGCCTGCAGTGGGTGTATAAAGATGTAGCACATTACAGCAATGCCTGAATGAAAAACTGAATGATAAGATGTACCCCTTTGCCGTTACCATTTCACTGGTCTTAGGTTCTGAAAAGAAACCAGCAATTCTTCCTTTTTCATATGGCTACATAACTGCAGTGACAAAAAATGTCCTGTGTGCTTTAACACTTTGAATGACTGGTGTTTTAGTGAGTCAGAGTGTAAGAGCACATGACACTTTGTACATCTCTAGGTCAGCACTCACAGCCTGCAAAGAGGGGAAAGGTGACATCACAATGAGTTATTTTAGATATACTGTATATGAGCTCCATTTTTTGTTTATCCTACAAACCACTATATATATTTCATAAACAAAAATATGGTACAGAACACTTTTGAAATGTTAAAGTATACTAAAGTAAACCTGCACACACACTATGAGCATTTAGGTATGAACATAACATAGCAAATTACCAAGCTGTAAAAGGGATTTAACCACAGATGAGCGTAAAGGGGGGGGGGGGCTTGGAGGGGTTATGAGGGTAAGGGTGCCTGCTTCAAGGAGAGCTAGAGAGTGTATTGAGGCTTACTTTCGGGGGAATCTTCGGAGTATATGAGTGAAACTGGGATTAAAAGGAAACCCCAATATATTGGGCCCAGGGTTCCCATATTCGTTTAAAATTTTCACGTTTATCAAGGATGGTATTGGAGGTTTTTTCCTGATACATGATCCAGGAAACTTTTTGTTTGGTTAAATGGATGGAGACCTTTGGGGACTTCCAGGCTCAAGCTATTGTCAGCTTAGCTCCAGTGAGGATATAGTTTATCAAAATTTGGTTGTTTTTAGAGAGTTTGGGAATTTTCTGATTTAAGAGGGCTATTAAAGGGTTTTGGGGGACCGCAGTACCCGTGACTTTGCGGATTAGATTGAAAAGTTTATTCCAGTAGCCTCTGATTCTGGGGCACTCCCATAAAATATGGAGGAGGGATCCCAGATGCCCGCATCCCCTGAAGCATAGAGGAGAGGACTGTGGATAAAATTTAGCTAGGAGTGTTGGTACCAGGTACCAGCGTGATATGACCTTGAGGTCTGCTTCAATTAGGGAAATGTTTAGGATCCCTTTGTAGGCTCTTGTGAAGTGGGAATGCCAGGTGTCCAAGTCCCATTCGAACTCAAGGTCACGCTCCCAGCTCTGCATGTATGTCACTTTCTCCAGCGGTTCAGCTAAGGCTGAGTAAATCAGGGAGATTCCCCCCCTCATGTCCATGGCTGTTGAACACCACTGTTCATAGGGGGTAACAGTTAGGGGGAGCGATTCTTGGGAGGAGATTGAATGTAGAAAGTGGGCTATCTGGTGCAAGCAAAATTTTTCTGAGGGAGGCATTTCCAGTTTGAGGTGCATTGGTTCAGTTTAAGGGGGCCGCTTGGGTTGAAAAAATGTCCTATTCGATATAGACCTTTATCAAGCCACCACTGAAATGCCTTGATATCCATCCCTGGCGGGAATAGGGGGTTATTGAAAATGTGGGCTAGGGGTTGCCACCTTGATGTTATGGTGTTTAATTTATGTAATGAGTCACATAATGCTAAGGAGTGAGAAAGGGTAGAGAATAGGATCGGAGACCTAGATTTAGAGGGGTGCCAAATAAGGTAGTCAATAGTAAAGTTAGGGATAGCCTGTCTCTCAGTTCCTATCCAGTCAGGTTTACACCCTCTAGAGTAAATAGCTGATATTTGGCTTAGTTGTGTTGCCTCGTAGTACCACCAGATATTGGGCAGTCCTAAACCTCCTTTCCGTCTGGGTCTGAAGAGGGTCTTTTTGGAAAGTCTGTGGTTTGATTTTCCCCAGGTAAATCGGATTATTGATGACTGTAGGTTATGGATATGGAGTTTGGGGACCGGTATAGGAAGAGAGCGAAAGAGGTATAGTAACCTTGGAAGGAGGGTCATTTTGACGGCATTTATCCTTCCTAGCCAGGTCAATTTGTGTAGCGACCATTGATCAAGGTCATTCTTAAGCTTTTTGAATATGGGTGGGTAATTGTATTTATATAGTTGGCCAATATTGGAAGTCAGGTGGACGCCCAGGTAAGGGATGGAGGTAGTACTCCAAGCGAAGGGGAAGTGGTTCCGTAGTCTATCGACCAGGGACGTGGGAGAAGAAATATTAAGTGCAACCGATTTAGACATATTAACTTGCAATCCCGATACCTGACCAAATTTGTGAAGGAGTTGTAAGACATTAGGGGTGGTGATGAAGGGGGAGGTTATAAAAAGGAGGATGTCATCCATGAAGACCGTGCATTTGTGTGTTGAATGGCCACATTTGACTCTGTGAATATCTGGGTGATTTCTAATGGAAATAGCTAACATTTCTATTCCTATGGCAAAAAGGAGGGGGGATAGTGGGCAGCCTTGTCTCGTTCCTTTGGTGATGGGAAAATGGTCTGAGAGGTGTCCTTGGAGTCTGACCTGTGCCTTAGGGTGGGAGTAGAGGGCTTCGAGAAGGTTGATAAAGTGCGAGCCAAAGCCCCACCTTTCTAAAGTGTTGAATAGGTATGGCCATGTGACGGTGTCAAAGGCCTTTTGGAGGTCGATGGATAAGAGAAAGCCTTCTTGTGAAGGATCGCCATCCCAGCTTGACTTCAGTAGGGATATGATGTCTACTGCCCTCCTTATCTGGTCCGGGCCCTGCCCCCCTGGGATGAAGCCTACCTGGTCTTTATGCACATAGGACCCTATGAAGGAGCCTAATCTGTTGGAAAGAATTTTCGTCATTATTTTTAGATCATTGTTAATTAGTGATATGGGTCTATAATTGCTCACTTGGCTCTGATCCTTGCCAGGTTTGGGGATGACAGAGATCTAAGCTAAATTCGCTGCTGAGTCTAAGGGTGAATCTTTATTAAGGGAATTGAAAAACCGGAGCAGGTACTGTGTCAAGAAACCATCAGGGCCTGGGGCTGAGCCTCTTTTTAGCTCTTTTATGACCTCTCTAACTTCTTCTTCGGAAATGGGGGCTTCCATTATAGAACGATGTTGGTCGGAGATTTTGGGGAGGGGGATGTTATCTAGGAAAGAGTTGAGTGTGTTGCCGGGATTCGAAACTGAGTATAGGTTTGAGTAGAACAAGTGGAACGAGTCTGGACGGTCATGACGTGAGACGTCAGACGGGAAGGGAGGAGGAAGAGGTGTGTCGCCCTACTGAAGCTCTGGTGGACTCCCTCTCTCCCACACAGAGCGGGATGGTCAGACGGAGCTGACAGCGAGGAGAACCCCGGGAACACAGCAAGGGGATCGGCACTCTAAGAGCCTATGAGTCCCTGTGGAGAAGGAGGAAAGCAGACGGAGTGACAGGCTCGGCTGCCCGTTCGGAGATTCCCGCTCCCCCCGCCCCTCGCCCCCCTCCCTGCCTGGAGTGTCAGCATGCGAGCCAGGGATTGACCCAGACACTGCAGTGAGAGGCAGTGGATAGGAGCCTCACAGCCCGGAGAGCGGAAAGCAAATCCAACGCCCGATCTTCCCATAGACAGCAGGGAGCTGCAACAGAAGTTCAAATGGTGGTGGTAAGAGATATACCAAGCTTAACAAAGCCAAAGGTAAGAGTGTATTAGCAGCAAGTCTGGAGAAGTGAGCCCGTTGATTGCAAACTGAGGGAATTGTATAGAAAAGCCTGTGTGAAGTAATCCCTATTTAACCCAGTAACCCGGAGGTGGGAAGATGGGAAGAGGGGACCTATGGATACGCATCGCATAACCCCCATTACACGAACTGTATCAAAATCAATATAATGCAAAGCGAGAACTGTAAATCTGGGGTTGTATTGGAAAAGTTGGCATTTTAGGGTGGAACAGCAGACTGTTTTTATTGTGTTGAAGGGTACAAATATCTGTGACACGCCCACACCGCTAGTAAGCCTGTATGCGGGTATCCCAGCATCCATGTGGGAGGGAAGACTGGGATATTGATAATAATCCTAATATACTTATACAACCTTGGTATACCCCTTTCTCTAGCTTAGGGGCAAATTTAACATTGGGAAAGTATGACACTGTGTTGCTCAGGGCGGGAGTAAATAGACTTGGGTGAACCTCCAGCAAACATCTCTAGAAATATACGATAGAAGCCCTGGAAGGGCCTACACATCGGAGGGGCCTGGAGGGCAGCATATAGTAGATATAAGGCCGAGAGGCTGGACTTGGAACAGTTATCATTAAATACAGTATTACAACAGTACTTTTCCTCTTTCTGGGCAACCTTATTTTTTAACTAGGGGATACCGGACATTGGTTAGCAGAAAACGCGTTTAGGAACCCTATACGTTGGCACCCCGTGTTTCCCTAGACTTAAGGGGGATACGATTTTAAACCTAGTTATACAGAGGCTCATTTAATGTGCTAATACTGTAACCACCACCATACCGGTACCTGTACCTTGAGTCCAATTATATTGGTCAATTAAAGGGTGAAATTTGGATCCCGGCTTATTAAGATTAACATCGGATACACTGATTAAAATCAAGTAAGCCCAGACAACTGGAGGAGAAGTATGAGTCGAAGCACATCCAAAACTGGTAAAGGGGGCCCACCGAAAACCCCAAAAGATAATCTTGTAGGGAGCTCTTCCGCAAACACAATTAAGCAATATATGGTGAAAGGGGGGAGCCCGGGGAGTTCCCAGCAAGAGACCCAAAAATCAAACATGGCAGATAAAATGAAGAAGGGACAAAATGGAAGGGAAGACCTGACCCCAGATCACTCTGAGCTTTTAGCCGAAAACACGCTGGAGGCATCTAGAATCGATGAACATAGACACAATTCACAACTACCCTCAAAAAGTGAACTGGCAGAAATGCTTAAAGCGCTTGAGACATCAATTAAGGCTGAGATCACCATGTTGAGGTCCGACTTAGGCAACCTACTGACCAGAGTGGAAGGGGTTGAAGATAAGCTTGACAAACAAGAGAGGGAGATCTCTGAATTAAAAGAACAACTTAAAATAACACAACAAAACCAGATAAAAACAAGCTACAGGTTGGAAGATCAGGAAAACAGAGATCGTAGACAAAATTTGAGACTCAGAGGTGTCCCAGAAAATAGGGGAGAAGATCTGAGGAGGACTGTGGTGACTATCTTTAGCCCACTCCCGGGACTGGGCGGAGAAGACTTCCCAAAAATTGAGCGGGTGCATCGGGTGGGTAGGCTAGGCACGAGACGGGATGAAAGAAGCCGTGATATAATCGTGAGATTTAGATTTTACGAGGATAAGGAAAATATTTGGATTAAACTTAAGAGACATACCCCATTACAGTTTGAAGAGGCAAGGGTTCAAGTTTTTGCGGATCTGGCCAAAGGTACACTGGCGAGAAGGCGACATTTAAAACCCCTATTGGAACAAATGGTGAATCAAAATATTAAATACACATGGGGATTCCCAGCCTGCTTAGTAGGCAATAAAGATGGGAGATCCGCAAGATTAAGATTCCCAGGGGAACTAGAAGAGTTCTGTGGGAAATTGGGCATGCAGGTGCCCCCGATGCTGGACTGGTCCATGGAACGCTGGATTGAACTGACTGTGGGGTAGGGGTGAGGCTCTGGGGGGGGTAGGGGGGGTAGGTCAAAGGTCAATATTTACTTGAATTTAACCCAGAAGGAAGTTCCGTCGAGTGAAGACTAGACTACCCGGTTATTAAGGCAACATGGACTGTAGGGACGACACACCTAAGACTCCACCTTTAGAGGAGGAGATCAATGATGGGTCACAATGTATGTGACTCTCACTGGTCCAAGGGGTCAGTAGGGGCCAGGGTGGGGGGTATGGAGGGAGAGGGGGGTGGAATGGGGGGGAATGGGGAGTCGAGGGGGGATGGGGGAGGGATAAGGGGGCTTTACAGGGGGGGAGGGAGGCAGGGGGTTGGAGGTGGGGATGGTGGAGGAATGGAAAGGGAGAGAGGGGGAGAGAGTGCGAGGGAGGGATGGGGAGTAGGGGAAAGGGATCCTGCCCAACTTCAACCTTAAGAAAAGGGGAAAACTCTCCAGGGTCTAAGGTAAAGGGAGATGTCAGGAGCAAGGTAAAAGGGCTATGGCGACAATAAAATTTACAACATATAATGTTAAAGGCTTAAATACCTCCAAGAAAAGAATCAACATTTTTAATGAGTTAAAAATATTGGGATCAGATGTGGTGTTCTTGCAAGAGACGCACATCTCACTCCAATCGAGACTTAGATTGTTCTCAAAGGAATACCCGGTCTGGTTTCAAGGTGATACTATCTCTAGTAGGTCAAGGGGAGTAGCTATTGGTTTAGCAAAGAAAACAAGGTTTGTGCTGGAGGAGAGACTAGTAGACCCTGAAGGAAGATATTTGTTCCTCAGAGGTAGATTAAACGAAGAAGAATATACGCTAGCTAACATATACGCCCCCAATAAAAATCCGACGAAATACCTGGCAAACATCCTGGGGAAAATAATGAAGTTCATGACAGGACACCTGATATTAATGGGGGATTTCAATTTCTGTCTCAATCCGAGTATAGACAGTACGGCCCGCCCCCAGGGGAAGACCTGTGCTCACTTGAAAGAGATAAAGCAAAAGCTTTCTAACTGGCAATTGGTAGATATCTGGAGAGTCCAACATCCAACTAAGAGGGACTATACATTCTATTCCCCTGTGCATGGGTCTCACTCTCGGATTGATTGGGGTATAGTCAAGCATAGGGCGATCGACAAGGTATTGGGGTCCACGATAGGAAACATAACCTACTCAGACCATGCACCTATGACATAGAAATGTCAACAGGAAGAGGTCAGGCCGAGAGGGGGCAGTGGAGGCTAAATGAGGAGCTGATAAGGGAGGTGGAGGGGGTCAATAGAATTAGACAGGAACTAGAAAACTTCTTTGAGGCAAACGACACTGGGGAGGTATCAGGAGCCACACTTTGGGAGGCACACAAAGCCTATATTAGAGGAGTCTTGATTGAAATGGGGGCAAGGAAGAAAAAAGATAGACGGGAAAAAATCCAAAAATTAACGGATGAACTCACAGGGCTAGAACAAATACACAAAAAATATAAATGCCAGATACCCCAGGAGATACATCATCGGATGGTCATTAAAAGATCTGAGTTAAAAACGGTAATGGAACAGGAGACCAGAGAGTCATTCAATAAGATTGCCTGGGAGAGATATAGATGGGGTAATAAACCTAGCAAACAGCAAAAATGGTACATAAGAAGAAAACTAGGAATTTTATAGAAAGAATTCAGTCCAAAGAGGGTCGTATGGAGTATTCAACCAGGAAGGTGGCAGAAATTTTTAAGAACTACTATAAGGAATTATATTCAGTCCCCAAACAATACATCGCCTCAAAAAATAGGACACTGAGATATAACAACTATATAAAAAAGGCAGCACTCCCCAAGATCTCTGAGGAAGGCAGAGAATTATTGGAAAGACCAATATCTGAAGAAGAAGTAGGTAAAGCATTAGCAGGAATGGCCCTGGGGAAAAGCCCAGGCCCGGATGGCCTAACAACACTGTATTATAAAACATTTAGAGAAGTACTAGTGCCTAGGTTGTGCCGTTACCTGAATGGGTTGGGAGACAGCTTTGAGATGAGTAGAGAAGCACTGAAAGCATCTATTACAATTATACTGAAAGAAGGTAAAGACAAAACATTGTGCTCAAGCTATCGTCCAATCTCTTGGTTGAATAACGACACAAAACTTTATGCAAAAGTGCTGGCAGAAAGACTGAAGGAATTTATGAACTCACTAGTTAACCCAGATCAAGTAGGGTTTATCCCTAACAGAGAGGGGAGGGATAATGGGGTTAGGACTCTTCTCCTGTTGGGAAAAATGAAGGAGAGTGGGCCCCCAGGACTACTTCTGTCAATTGATGCCGAAAAGGCTTTTGACAGAGTAGACTGGGGGTTCATGATCCAGACTTTAGAGGCTATGGGTCTGGGCCCTAAAATGATCCGGAGGATAAAAACTCTTTATCACCACCCAACTGCCGTAATAAAAATCAATGGGCTAACATCTCAACCATTCGAGATGGAGAATGGCACGAGACAGGGGTGTCCCCTGTCTCCGCTGCTCTTCATTTTGGCTATGGAACCCTTCTTGGCATCAATACGAAGAAATCCTGATATCCGAGGTGTTGTGGTAGGAGAGGAGGAAGACAAAGTCGCAGCATTTGCAGACGACGTGTTATTTTATGTAACAAATCCGGTTACGACTATGCCCAACCTTATAAAAGCAGTGAGGAAATATGGAGAGGTATCCAACTTTCAAATAAATATGAATAAATCAGAAATATTAAATATAAATGTAAGCAAGTCAGTTGTAGAGACTTTGAAAAAAGAATTTAGCTTTATATGGACTAAGGAACTAAAGTATCTGGGTATTAAACTAACTAACTCACTCAAGAAGACGTTCACTATCAACTATATGCCCTTACTAGACCTGGTTAGATCGGACTGCAATAGGTTCTCTTGTAAGGCCCTTTCCTGGATTGGACGTATTAATGTCATTAAAATGGTTTTAATACCCAAGATTATGTACCACTTCCAGATGCTCCCTGTGCCCCTCCCCCAGTACTATCTGAGGATGTTAAGGAAAATAATTATGACCTTTATTTGGAAAAATAAAAAACCGAGAGTTTCTTTCCAGACGCTAAAACAAAGGAAGTTAGATGGCGGCCTGGCAGTCCCCGATGTGAAGATGTACTACAAAGCCGTAATTTTATCAAGGGTAGTTGAATGGGCGAGGAAGGAAAAACAAAAAAAAATGGGTGAAATTAGAAGAAGATTTAAGTAAATCACAATTAGGCACCATTATTTGGAACCCCCCACACTTTAGATCACTAGATAATAGTTTGCACGCAATAACAAGAAATGTGTTGAAAATCTCGGATGGGGTATATAGGAAAGTCAATGGGAAATATAACTCACCGCTGATTACACTATTAGATAATACATTTTTCACACCAGGAATGGAGAGTATAGGAGGAAAAGAGTCACTTTGGGGGAAAACACAATTGAGAGAAATTATAAAAGATGGTAAACATATATCACTGCAGCAACTTACACGCGGGAGGGAATCACGGGGACTAGATAGATGGCGATATCTCCAATTGAGTCACTTTGTGAATAGATTACCACAGCCGATCAGGTCTGGGAAACAATTGACAGACTTCGAAAGGTTATGTGATAAAGAGGCCCCAAGAAATATAATTTCTCAGATATATAAAATCTTGATGGCCTCAGAAAAATTGGAGATGCCGCCATTCCTGGTCAAATGGGAAAGAGATTTAGGCACTAAAAAGGATATAGACACAATTGAAAGAATGTTAAAAATGAGCGCCAACTCAGCAATAGACACCCGGACGGCAGAAATGAATTACAAATGCATCAGCAGAAGCTACCTCACCCCAGAGATAACAAGCAAGTATCAAAATGGGCCATCCACTTGCTGGAGAGGCTGCCAGGAAGTTGGAACAATGGGACACATGTGGTGGAGTTGCCCCTTAATTAAAAACTTTTGGAGAAAAATTCTTGTCCTTATAAAGGAAATCACAGAAATAGAGGTGGTAGAAGACCCCTGGGAGGTCCTGTTCCATGGGGGGATGGGGGACCTAAACAGTTATAAGCAGTCTCTGGTCCCGCAGCTCCTGAACGCTGCAAAAAGAACGATCCCAAGGAATTGGCAGAGGAGGGAGAGCCCAGAGATATGGGAGTGGTTTGATGCAATTGAAGAGAGTTGCAGTATGGAGACGCTGGGGAGCAGGCTAGAGGAAATAGGAAGTGGGAACTTGGACAGGTGGGATCGCTGGAAAAAAATTAAAAAAAACATGGAGTTATGCCAAAGAGATCAAAGCCTTAGCCTAAGAAGGAGAGTAGAAGGAAAATTAGACCCTGGAGAGGCGGGATGGGGGGGATTTGGGGAGGGGGGGATGTGGGAGGGGGGTGGGAATTGGAAGTAAAAGGGAAAGGGAGTTTATATTTAGCCATATGGGAGTGATTAAGTGTTGTAGTGGGAAGGGTTAGAAATAGTTTAATAGTTTTTTATATCATGCTCCCATTATTGGGTCTTTCTTTCTTCTGTCTGGCTGTGTTTTTTTTATATGGCAAAAGACCACGATGATGAGACATTGGTGGGCCGCTCAAATTAAAATGAACTGTAAAGTTGATTTTAGTCCCCCAAAAAAAGGTCGTCTGAAGTGGACAAAAAGAACAAAAAAAAAAAAGAAAAAAAAAAGGAACGAGTGGAACGCTTTGAGGATTTGTTTGGGGTTTTGGGTCAGGGTACCGGTTAGTGATTTAATTTTGGGCAGGGCGTAATCTCTGTGCTTAGGTGAGAACTTTGCTGCAAGCTGGGGGCCAAATTTGTGGAGATAAAATCTACCACTCACCCATCTTAAATGTTTCTCTGCGCTTGAAGTGAGAGCCATGTTTAGGGCAATCCTAGCTGCATCTAGGTGAGCAAGGGAAGTGGGTGAGGGATTGTTTTTGTGTGTCTTGCTTATGGATTGAAAGTTTTTCTCTAGATTGATTATGTCTATTTGCTTCTCGTGTTTAAGGCGTGAGGCTAGCTGGATAAGATTACCCCTTACGACCGCTTTGTGGGCTTCGCAAAATGCACTTGGAGATATTCCGGGGTATCATTAATGAGGAAGTATTCCTTTAGATCTCTTTCGATCACAGTGCAGTGTACAGGATTGGTGAGGAGAGTTTCATTAAGGCGCCATTGTGGGGGACTAGCTTGGTTTTAGAAACCAATGATTTTAAGGGATACTAAGGAGTGATCCGACCAGGGGACTTCACTTATAGAGGCCTGAGATGCCAAGTGGGTATCTGAAGTATGTAGGAAAATATGGTCTATGTGAGCATAAGTCCTGTGAGGTGCAGAGAAATGGGTGTAATCCCTAGCTGTAGGATGTAGTTCCCCCCAAGTGTCTATCATGCCTATCGAGTGAAAGAGCCGAGCTATACGGAGGCTCTGTTTGGGGGGTCATTTAAGTTGGGTTTTGCCTTGTGTCGATTTATCTAGTAGATGATCAAAGGCGATGTTTGAATCGCCTCCCATGATCACCTTGCCTTCAAGATGGGAGGAGAGGAAGGTTAGCATGGAAGAGAAAAAGGATGCTTGGCCTTTGTTAGGGGCATAATACGAGATGAGGGAGAATAGTGTCCCATTTATATGTTCTTTGACTAGGATGTACCTTCCTTCTCCGTCCTTGATAGTTTGAGAAAGAGTGAATGGGGTGCGTTTGGATATGAGGACGGCAACCCCTCTCTTTTTATCATCTGCATTGGCTAGAAAAAAGGTAGGGTAATTACAGTGTATAAAGGTAGGGTTGAAGCTCTTTGGGAAGTGGGTCTCCTGGATTAGGATGATGTCTAGCCCCCTGGAGTGGTAGTTGTGGAAGGCCTTACGTCTTTTGATCGAGGAATTCAGACCCTGTGTGTTATGGGATGCTATTTTGAGGGACGTCTGTTTGGGGGTATTATCAGCCATGGACATGAGGGGATGAGAGCGAGTGCGTGCATATATTTCTTACCCAGTCAATTTGATTAAATTCATCCGGCTGGGGAGGTTGGAGCAAGCCTGGGATCCGAGAAAACCTGAATCGGTAAGCTCTCCTTGAAGGCACCTGGGAGAAATAAGAGCAGAGGAAGTGAAGAAAGATCAGGAAGGAAAAAGAGAGAGGAAGAGAATGAGAGAGGATAAGTCCATCATATAAAATATCCTGTTCTCTCTGTTAGCAGGGTTGGGAGGCCAAGACCTGCTCCGAAGCCCTATAATTTTTAGGGTACGGTTAAAGGGCAACCCAAGTTGGGGTTGCAATCCTGGTGTCACCACGGGAGGAAAACTCTACAAGGTCACAGCAGGTGGAGTGGCAAGCAGCCTCGCTCCGGCCGCAGGGCACCTTGAAAAATATAGTCAAGGGGTGACCCCCAGAAGAATTATTTAAATGTTATGCAGGAGGTGCAATCGTATTGTGCGAGTAAACATGTATCTCCTGAACTGAGACAGAAAAAAAACATAAAACCAGCATTTAAGTCAGCCTTATGGCCACAATTCCAGTGGTAATGAGGAAGGGAAGGGGTAGGAAAGAGGTAGGTGAGGGCTGAGGGGGTAGGGAAGGGAGGGGGAGGGATAAGGAATAGGGGGGTAGGGTAGTGCAATCATAGGATGAGAACTGTACCAGTCATGTCGGTTTTAGTCCATGACATAAATGGGTAACTGCAGCTTTTGTGGGATGGTGGGGAGTATGGGAGAGTGGAGCTTGGGATAAAATAACAAAGAGGAAAGGTAAGGGGTGGGGGGGTGAAGATAAGGGCATGGCTGCCTGGGGGGGGGACAGGTCCAAAATGTCCCGAAAAGGACTAAGTGGGTGTAGGAGTAGCCACTACACCATCGAGGGTTCTGTATAAAACGGAAAGGTTGGAATCAGACCCCTAGGGGCCGGTCGGTTAATCTCTGGGGAATAGAGTCGCACTGCCTCTTCGGTTGCTGTTTCACCCACAATGGAGTGAGGGGGCTGTTCGGTGGAGGTCTCTTGAAGGAGCTTGGATGATTCTCTGTTTGGTGAGGAGGTAGTCCCTGCAAAATAAACCCCAGTTGAAGAAGTATACGTTCCCCATTTTGAAAGTTTGTGAAGCTGTAGGATTTATCCATGTACTGGAATTGCAGGCGGAAGGGGAAGGCCCATCTGTACTTTATCATCTTTTGGGTGAGAATGTCAAGCAGAGGTCTGAGGGATCTCCTTTTCTGAATTGTGGTGGGGAAGATATCTGCAAAAATTTGGATTTTATTGCCATGTATAGTGAGATTGTCCCGACGAGATCTCTTCATGATTTCCTCCTTCACCCCATAGAAATGTGGTTTGACCACAATGTCGGGGGTTGACCATCTTGGTGGGGGGGTTGCAGCACTCTGTGGGCCCTATCCAATTCAAGACTGTGATCCGGGATATCCGGGATGATATCCTTGATTAAAGATTTAACGGTATTGTGTACATCAATGTTAGATTTGGGAATTCCTCTGATACGGAAGTTATACCATCTGCTCCTGTTCTCCAAATCGTCTAATTTGGAGAGTGCGGTTTCAAGTTGATCTTGTAGTGTCTGGATGCATGTGGTGTTCTGATTTGTGCGTGCCGCAGAATCATCTACAGTCTGTTCAATTGCATCCATTCTGGCCCCTAGGCTCTGTTGGTCTGCTTTGATTGAGGATGTAATCTGCATTGCGTTTTGTGCTAGTCCAGCAGCCAGCATGTCAGAAAAGCTGCTTAATAGCTGAGCCATATCTGGGGGGTAATTGAGCGGCATGGGAGAGGCCTGTAGTGGATCAGCCAGGCTGTTGGGGGTGTTAATCAGAGGAGAATATGGGTTGCCGTTCTGTATTCTGCCCAGGAGTGATTCAGTTGAGGCTGGGGATGCCAGAAAGCCCCGGATTCCCTGGATGTTAGTCACATTTGTGGAAGAAGGCAGAGAAGGAGGTGGAGGGTCTGCTATGCTGTGCAGGGTTTCTGTGTCTCCGCATGGATGAGCAGCGGCCGCCATCTTGGGAGGCTCAAGGGTAGCCAGGCTGAAGTTTATCTGATGATTAATGTCTTTCTTAGGGTGGGCTTCCAACATACAGGCGGGTGCCCGGCACTCTCCGGAGATCGGTGGGGGTCTCACCGAGGGGAACCGCTCGGTATAGCAGGCGTTAGGTGTGCTGGAGGGCCAGAGCGGTGTGGAGCTCCTGGCTAGTGTGGCGATCCAGAAGTCCAGCGCATGCGCACTCTCTTCTACATATTTTTGGCATTTTTATTATTATTTATTTTTTTACTAGTAATGGCAGTGATCAGCAATTTTTTGCGGGGCTGCGACATTGCGGCGGACAGATTGGACACTTTTGACAATTTTGGGACCATTGACCTTTATACTGCGATCAGAGCTAAAAATAGCCACTGATTACTGTATAAATGTCACTGGCAGGGAAGGGGTTAACACTATGGGGGTGATCAAGGGGTTAAGTGTTCCCTAGGGAGGTGTTTTTAACTGTGGGGTGGGTGTACTGACAGGGAGTAGAGAGAGATAGAGATCACTGTTCCTGATCACTAGGAACAGCAGATCTCTCTCTACTTCCCTGACAGAACGGGGATCTGTCAGGGAAGTACAGGCAGGATCTGAACAGTCAGTTCTGGCTCTCTGAGGAGTGAACGCAGGTCGCCGGCAGACATCGGCCACATGCATCACTTCCAGCATTGCCATGCCCCCTAGAGCTCTTAAAGCAGCCGACATACACCTACCGCGTTTAGCGCAGCCATGCCAACCTGCCACAGTATAATGACGGCGGCTGGTCAGCAAGTGGTTAAAGAGAAAATAAATCCTCCTATCCTTTATAGCCAAGGAAGCTGCTTCTGTTTTAGCTGCAACTGCCATGGTGCTGCACATGTAATCAGTTATGACTCCAGCCATTTGATGGTTTGACAGTTTGGTTGAGGACACAAGCAAATGTGACTGTTAGCAATATGATTGTCCGCTATATGATTTACTGCTGTTTCGGGGCTCTGGGCTTCAAAAAAATGTCAGCCTCTGGCGGGAACAAACCGCAACAATGCTGGAGGCAATTTACAGCACACACTAATTTTGGTAGCATAATTATTAATGTGTTCCTTGCTAAAGAACATTATTTTTTATCAAGTTGTTATGGGTAAAGTTCCGCTTTAAGTGGTTAAAACAAGTCTTCAAGTTGTTTGACCAATGTTGGTGTGTTGCTATAGCAGTCAGAATGGTTTACAACTGTTCATCTGACTGTTGGTTTTCTGTTGGAAGTGATTGAGGTAGCTTTACAACCATCTGGTCATGTCCACACACACAGGTTCACTTTAAGGTGAAATGCAATAGTAACCCGTAACAGTACTAAAGTTAGATGTTGAAAAACCACTAGTGGTCTCATCTGTTATAAATGCCTCCTCTGCTTATCAGTGGTAATGTAATCTGAGCTGCACACTTGAAACTCAAACCACATGTATGGCACCCGCTTTGGGCCATGTTGATGTGACTCCTATGCGTATGCTTGGGAGTGACATCATCACAGCCCAGCCAATCAAGCGGCTGAAGAGACAGAACCCGGAAGGTGAAGATGAAAATATCTGGGAACAGGAGGAGTGGTGTCATCAGTGCTGGAGGGCTCAGTTTGACAGGAAAATTGGTTATAATGTGCTTATAATATGGGGTGCATACTAGCATATTATGGCATAAAACTGCAGGGGGGCCCATCCTTAAAATATTGTTGCCACTTTACTACTGCTTTAAGAAAATGTTCTTACTAGAAATGCTCTCTTTCTTTTAAAGCAGCAGGGTGATATTTTTTGTAAATGGTTGTTGGGTAAGTTAGGGTGATGGAAAAGGTGACTCTAAATGCATAAAGCATTTAGCCTGTGGACTTTTTTTTACTACTGGTTGCTTCCATCATTGACATGTTCCAGAGGTGATAGGAAACCTCTTCAAATTAGATAAAAAAATTAAATAATTTTTAAAGTAGAGTGGGAAAGTGTTGAAGCTACTAATAATGTATTTCTTGCCGACCAAGTGAAGACCTACTATATACTAAAAAAACAAAAAAAAAAATTGATAAAATAAAACAAAGCTAACCCAAACCATTTAGTTTCCCTCTAACAGAAATGTCTGTAAGCGTATTTGAATAGTACAAAACCACAAATACAATTTGTAAACCAGATTTAAAAAATCCAAATATACTGTAAATGTGATCAACATTTTTCTATTTTATTAGTTTATATACATTCACTGTGAATGTAAAGGTTCATTTTTAGCACAAGCTGACACGGGAGAGTTCTCATCACTGGATTCACATTATTTCTGGCACTGATAAAGTCCCTTCAGAAAAATTGTCAGGCAAGCTGTTTAATCCTGAAGTGCTGGAAAACAGGCATTCTTTATCTAACTGCCTGACTGCTGAATTTATTGCCTTAAAAAACTGTCATTCTCTGTCACAATCAACAGTCACACCATATGTCAAAAGTAAGAAAAACAAAAGTAGATCATCTCGATAAGATGGCCTTTTTTCACCTATTATTATTTTTTTATTCTGTTCCATGAAAAAAGTCTTATAACTCCAAAATCCATGAGATTTATTTTTAGACAAAGTATTTATATGCCCTATTTATTGCTTCAAAAATAATAAGTCAAAACATTTAGATTTTTTAAAAAGTAATTTTATTTTTGTTTTGTTGCTAAAATGAATGTACCAAAAATGCAGACCTTCAAGGCTGAGTTGTTACTTGAATACGTTCAATTTATTTTCAAGACAGATTGTGCCTCTATTCTATTTTATTTATCTTCTTCTTTTCATCATTGTGCCTTTCTATACCATCTGTGTTTTCACCATCTACATTTTTCGTTATCTGTCCTTTGCCCTTTCTATACTTGTCTGAATGTGAGGACTTTTCTTTGTGTATAGCAAAATAACTATCAAAATAACTATATTTGTAGTTACATTTTTATTGCACCTTAAAATAAGTTCCCTTTGTTTAAATGTACTAAAGTTATTGTTTTAAAGTACATCTTTGTTAAATAAAAAAATGGTTTACTAATCTTAGCACATCCTTAGAACTGTACAAAATGACTTCTGCAAATGAAAAGAAATGTCTACTTAACTATGCAGCTTTTTTCAGTAAATTATATTTGTCAAACTTATTTTAGCATATTCATTTATATAATTCGTTGAATACTTATTAATGGGATTACAATAATAACATTTTTAGAACGGTTACACAAAGAGGATTTTTTAAAAATTATACATGGAATATTACAGAATAGTCAGAAAAGAGACTTCAGATAGTTTTACCACCACCTGGAGGTGATAATGGGTACAAAGCAATACTTTCACAGGCAAGAAATTTTTTGCTTTTAATAAGTAAAGTATGCATTCATAGCAGCCCAGAAGATGAATGAGTGAAAGGGAAAGCTAAATACACTGGGTTCTACTCTATGCTTACCCACCTTAGACACTAAAACACTAACATTGAATTACATATAGGTTTACTGAACTTTTTCAAGATAAATAAATTATGTAAGAGTTACATTTAGTATTATTGTTATATTTATCTAGTAAGATAAGTGATTATCTATTATCTGTAAGCAATCATTTTAAACATATCCGTATACAAAATGCATACAAATATAAAAAAAAAAAAAAAAAAAAGCCATCAGCCACAATCCTGATATAATTTACAAGAATCAAGTTAACATAAAAGCATTAATTAATGGCAGCTTCTGAAGTGAAGAAAAAGTCTCACAGATAGTACTTGCTATATGTTATTTACTTTTCTTGTTACTCATTTGCAAATAGGTGGTGCACGTTCATGCCAATTTTGCTTTTGCACATCACTGTTTAACAACACCATTATGTGTGAAAGCCCAAACTCCTGATTTTGTCTATATCGGAGGACTTGCAGATCTCAATATACCAGTAGATCGCGGACAGGTGGCTGGTATATCTTGGTCTGGTTTTGCTGACCCCTCATTCCAGAGCATCAGATTGCAATGCAGAGGGATTACTTGTAAAGTTGGAGTTGTAGTAGGGAACACGAGCTGCAAAATCTGATGCCTCCTCTGTAGTAGGGATGAGCTTTAGGTTCGGGTCAAACATGAGTTCGACTCGAACATCAGGTGTTCGCCCGTTCATCAAAAAACGAACATTATGGGGTGTTCGCTGCAAATTCGAGCGCTGCATAACGCCCCATAATGCACTACAAAATCGCAGTGCATTGCTGTATGATGATTGGCCAAAGCATGCACCATGACGTGCATGCTTTGGCCAGTCCCAGTGCCCTCAGCTAAAAGAGCTGATGCCTCCTCTGTAGTAGGGATGATCTTTATGTTCGGGTCGAACATGAGTTCAACTCAAACATTGGGTGTACGCCCGTTCACCGAAAAACAAACATTATGGGGCGTTCTCTGCAAATTTGAGCGCCGGATAATGCCCCATAATGCACTGCGAGATTGCTGTATGATGGTGCCGTCAGCTAAGAGAGCCATAATTGGCCAAAAATATATAGTGCAGCGCTAAAAAACCCAATCAATAATTAGAAATGTCCATAGATGGAAAAACAATAAGTGTCAGCGGTGATGCAGGGTGCTTCATGCAAATCCAAAGTGCTCTTAAATCCGTGCTCCCCCTCTTGCCAGTCAAACCGCTCACCTTGTTATAGGGACCCCTGAACTAACAGGAAGGTCTCATAAGCGTTCACCACTTCGTAGTGGTCAGGGTGGTATCTTGACTGGAAAGCTGGAAACCTCTTCCTTAATAGGGCTCAACAATTTTCTTCCAAATATGCATGAAATAAACAAAGAAAATACATAGTGCTCTCTGTATAGCTTAAAAAACGATTCCTTTTATTAAAAGACAGGTACTCACATATATAGCACTATAACCAGTGCTAGGAATTAAGGCGCATGTTAGTTACAGATGACAATGAATGATAAGGCGGCTGCAGCGACGTCTAAACCAGGATAAAACCAATCCGCGCGCGTATCATCCAGCAGGACTTCCTCAGCGGCCTTAGGGTCCCCTGGGTCTAGTCAGTAATTTATATATAAACCCCCTTATTCAATCATCTGTTGCTAATTAATTCCCGAGTGGTGACCGTCCAATCAGAACGCCCCACTCAGGAATAGGAAGTATAGAAAGCTCAATGTTATTGCAGGTTGCCATAGTGATCGGCGTCATGATGACACGACACCAGATCACATGACTTCCTGCTAGGTACAGCTCCTCCCTCCTGAGTACACAGGTAGGGCATCCAGCCACTCCTATAGGCTGACTCTCAGGGACGGGGCGTAATTCTATATGAATGTGAGACGCGATCGCGTCATCGCAATGACGCGGCATCCGGTCATGTGACCGACTGCGTCAGTGGGTGCCTCCTTCCTTCAGTCAAGATGGGACCAGGGTCAAACAGGATAAAACAGGAAATATAAGAATTGTTTTGGACTACAATGTCCAATACAAAAAATTTGAAAAGATCGTTCGCAAATACTGGCCTATCTTGAAGCAGGATAAAACACTTGGCCCTGTTCTCCCCGAACGTCCCTAGTTTGTTTATAAAAGGGCACCATCCCTAAGAGATAAGCTAGCCCCAGGGGTTATCGACCCACCTCTTGCGTCTGAAAATAGGATATCCATCATCCTGACAGGTTTCTACGCATGTGGACGTTGCCCAGCCTGCAAACAAGCTAGGGGGAACATTAAAAAACTCAAAGAGTTTATCGCTACAGCAACCAAGAAGACCTACCAGGTCAAAGACTTTATTACATGCTCCACGGCAGGGGTGGTATACATTATGGAATGCGAATGTGTCGTGTACATGGTGTACACAGTACACAATACAGTGCACCCATAGTTGTTATTACACTTCTGGTGGTGTACACAGTACCGTGCACCCATAGTGCAGTTGCTACTACTTTTCTGGTGGTGTACACAGTACACAATACAGTGCACCCATAGTTGTTATTACACTTCTGTTAATGTACACAGTACCGTGCACCCATAGTGCAGTTGCTACTACTTTTCTGGTGGTGTACACAGTACACAATACAGTTCATCCATAATTGCTTTTAGACTTCTGGTGGTGTACACAGTACCGTGCACCCATAGAGCAGTTGCTACTACTTTTAATATTTCAATATTTTTATTGGTTATTAAGATAATCAATTGACATATCACATCAAAATATAGCATTGATAGCATAGGCTGAAAACATCAGACCTTCCTCAGACAACAGTAATACAGTATTCCAACTAGATAATACAGTTAGTTATCAGTTGAGTGCTATTGTGATATTTGAAACCTGTATAACTGTCGTGCGCTTAAACTATAACAAAAGAAATAATGAAAGAGCATAAATTTGCTCTGAATGGTTGAACTTGCAAAGAAAGGTGTACATAAGGAGAACAGGAGGCAAATAAAGTTATTACACCGTTGGACTAGTACAGAGTGCCTCTTGTTCATTATCATTGTCCCTGTTTAACAGTCTCGCACAACGCTTCATTGACTAAAACTCAATGCACAAGTGTCTCAAAGCTCAAGTTCTACCCCCTTTGAGCTGTGCTCTTCAATATAGTTTGTTTAAGTGAAACCTGTCCAATAGAGGGGCCCTAGAGCATCGTGCATTGACTCTCAGACAACAAACCCCCCGAGGACCGTCTTGATGAGTATCAAACACAGACAATATTTTAAATGTAACCGTTACATGGTATATGTGAGGTGCAAGGAAACTCAGAACCTGGTAAACATACATCTAACTTTTTAGCAGTCATGAGAATTGCAATAAATTTTGTTTCCAGCAGACAAAGTTAAATATCTCCGCGGTGAGTGTCTACCGTTGCCCATGCTTGGATCCCGCGGGGGGAGGTCCTCTCTCCCCCTCGGGCACCCCGTTAGGGTTCTTGCTGTACCCATCGGAGCGATCAAAGACCCTCCCCAGCTGGATCCCTTTCCCTGTATAGTCCCCATAGACACTACACCATTCTTGGAGCTAATGAAGACTTAGAACTATGCTATGCTGATTAACTATGGAATTTCGGAGCTAGAGATCCCTTTCTTGAGTGTATGTGACCTACACATTGTATGTACAAAGAGGCATCTTCTCTTGGTGTGGGTTTTTCCTGTGTGCTCCGATTCATGAATGTGTCTGCCTCATATGTCTATATATTTCCTACTGTATGGAATAATTAATTCATCCCTTTTTGAAAATAAGACAGTATATCACCAGATTTTCAGTAAGCATATCCTATGTATTACCCCGTCATGAATGTGTCTTGAAGCTTATACCTTAAGTAAGGGCCAAGAGAGGCCTGTGTATACCGAAGAGGCTCGCTGGCCCCTGTCTTAGAGAGAAGAAAACGTGTTAGAAGAAGAGAAGAAAGGTAAGAGAAGGATAGAGAGAGAAGTTATTGGTACTGTAGATTAGGTCGGTTACCTGGTCCCATCTCCATACCCGGATAGAGTGAAATATTACAATATCGCGCCCACGGTTCCCAAATGATATTGAATTTCTCAACCGTATCCAACAGTTTAGCTACAATTATCTCCTGGGACATTATCCATGTTACCTTTCTTTTACAACATTGAAAGGACACTGTACACCTTTTCCAGGCCTTTGCTATGGTAAGTTTTGCTCCCAATAAAATAAAGAAGGCTAACTTCTGGGAGCTTTTAGGTAGGTTCGGTATGGTATGATTGAGTAACGCTATAGTCGGATCTGGTGCTATACGTATACTCATTAAACTGCCCATCATACAGAATATTTTCTTCCAGTAGGTTCTAAGGCGTGGACAAGTCCACCAGACATGTAGCATAGTGCCTTCCAGTTTGCAATCTCTGAAGCAGGATGGAGAGGTCCCAGGATAAAACATGGCCAACTTAGCAGGTACATAATACCATCTTGCCATTACCTTTAGACTAGCTTCTATCAGAAAGATATTATAAATACCTTTGTAAGAGCGGTCCCACCCTCTGAACCAGTCCCCTGAAGTCCAAGATCCGCTCAAGTCCTCCTCCCAGGTCCTGGCATATGCTGGTTTGTCCGAATTAGACATGAGTGCTGTGTATATTATCGAGATCCCCCCTTTCTGTCCGTCCAGGTTAGAACACCACTGTTCGTATGGTGTAATCGAGGGAGCTACTTGTATGAAGTGAAATATTTGGTTAAATCTGAACCTTTCAGACTCAGGCATTTCCAATGTTCGTTTACAGTAATTCAAATTAATAGGACCCGTCGCAGTTAGATAGTGTCCTATTCTGTAGAGTCCTTTGCCAGTCCACCACTTAAACGCCTGAATGTTTAGTCCTGGCGGGAACGCTGTGTTATTAAATATGTGTGACAGAGGTCCAAGTGGGGAAATTAGAGATGTTTGAGTAAAAAGTTTGTTGCAAAGTGCGATCGAGTGAGATAATGTGGGGGCCAGGATGGCTGGTCTGCTTTTGGGGTCGCACCATAATAAAAAGTCAATGGTGTTGCGAGGCGTAGCCTGCCTTTCCATAGACAACCAGTCAGGTTTTGAGCCCTTTCCGAAAATGAGGGAAATCTGCGATAATTGAGCTGCCCGATAATAACCCCAGAGATCAGGCAAACCCAGCCCTCCCTGCGATCGTAAGCGTAAAAGAACAGTGGATGGGCATCTGTAACCCTTACTTCCCCATACAAAACGTATTATCGACGATTGTAGTTTGTTGAGGAAGCCTTTCGTTAGGGGGATTGGGAGAGAGCGAAATAAATATAAGAGGCGGGGAAGCAGTGTCATCTTGATAGCGTTTACTCTTCCTACCCAGGAAAGACCATATTTAGCCCATTTATCTAATTCTTGCCTGCATTTCAGTATCATTGGAGGATAATTAGCTTTAAATAATCCCCCTATCTCAGAGGTTAAGTTAATTCCCAGATAAGGGATAGCCGTATCAGACCAAGAGAACTCAAAGCTTTGTTGAAGTTGTGAGAGAATTTCTGCCGGTACCGTAATATTTAGGGCCACTGATTTAGTCATATTCACCGTCAGACCTGAGATTTTACTGAAAGTTCTTAGGATCCTGCAAACTACTGGGGTGGATATCAGGGGGGAAGAGATGTACAGCAGTAAATCATCTGCGTATAAAGCGCATTTGTGTTCCTGGTCTCCACACCTCACCCCACTGACATCCGGGTTTGTTCTGCTGGCTATAGCCAATGTCTCTATGGCAATGGCGAAAAGGAGGGGAGAAAGTGGGCATCCCTGTCTGGTACCCCTATTAATAGGTAGTGCTGCCGAGTATCTGCCCATGAGCCGCACTTGCGCCGAAGGGTTTGAATACAGAGACTTGATTATATTTCTAAAAAATCTACCAAAGCCCCACCTTTGTAGGATATCAGACAGGTATTCCCAGTCAATAGAGTCGAACGCCTTATGTAGGTCGATTGATAAAATATATCCTTTTTGTGGCTGTCCCCCATCCCAGCTCGACTTCAGGAGAGATACTATATCTATGGTCGGTCTAATTTGATCCGGCCCCTGTCTGCCAGGTATGAAGCCAACCTGGTCTTTGTGTATATACGATGCAATGAAGCTAGACATTCTATTTGCTAAGATCTTTGTTAGAATTTTAACATCGTTATTAATTAGGGATATTGGTCGATAGTTCCCTATTTCCCTGGGATCCTTCCCTGGCTTGGGGATTACTGTTATGTACGCAGCATTTAATTCAGAGCCCAGTGATCCCCCTTCTCTAAGGGAATTCAAGAATTTCTTCAAGTGTGAGACCAGTGTAGGTCCGAACTTTTTGTAATAGCCGTTGGAGAACCCATCCGGGCCAGGGGAGGATCCAAGCTTCAATGAGTTCATGACATCCAGAACTTCGTCCTGGGCGAAGGGCTTTTCCATTAGCTCCCTATGTGACTGTGTTAGTGTTGGTAGGGTCAGGGAGTCAAGGAACTCCTGCTTAAGCTTTCCTCCCGCAGATGCTTTAGATTTATACAGATCATGGAAGAAGGCAAAAAATTCCTCCATAATCTTACTTGGATTTTGTGTTATATTTCCGGATTTGAGCTTAATTTTAGGGAAAGCTAATGCCCGGTGTTTCGGACTAATCTTAACTGCTAATCTGGCACCTATCTTATCTTTTTGGCTGTAATATTTCGCTCCCGTCCACCTGAGATGTTTTTCCGCTGCAGTGGTCAGAGTAAGGTTTAGGAGAGCCCTGGCCCTATCCAGTTTTGCTAGGGATTCAACGGTGGGTGTCCTTTTATGCGCCCTAGCTAGAGCCTTAAATTCTTCTGATTGTTTTAAGGTGTTCGCCCTAAGCTCTGCCTTCAGTTTCGCCGCCATTTGCATTATCTTTCCCCTGATCACTGGTTTGTGAGCTGCCCAGATCACTTCCGGTGAAACATCTGGGGTTGTGTTAATTTGAAAATATTCCTTGATGTAGTTTTCTAATATTGTGCACTGAATGGGGTCACTTAGTATGAATTCCTGTAGTCTCCATCTTGGGGGGTTATTATCCCTTGATGGCTTTTTGAAACTCACTGTGACCATCGAGTGGTCCGATATGGGCGAGTCTACAATCTTGGATTTCAGTATCAATGGAACCGAATATGATCGCGTAAAAATATGGTCAATCCTGGCGTGTGATCTGTGGGGTGCAGAATAATGTGTGTAGTCCTTAACGTGAGGGTTAGTTTCCCTCCAGATATCGATGAATCCCTCCTCCTGTAACATTCCAGCTATTTGAACACTTTTCCTAGAGGGACGCTTGGGTTCAGGTTTACCAGAGCCAGATATTCCCATTGAGAAGTCAAAAGCCACGTTCGTATCACCTCCGAGAAAGACTGAGCCTTTCATATGAGGTCGTAGCTTGATCATCATTGTTTCAAAAAATTTCTTCTGTCTCTTGTTCGGGGCGTAGTACGATATAAATGTATATAATTCCCCGTCTATATGTCCCACAACTAGGATGTAACGACCCTGTGGATCAGCGATCACCTCCGACTGGGAAATGTTAATGTGTTTAGCGAAACATATTGCTACTCCCTTTGTTTTGTTAGGAGCTGAAGATAAAAAAAATTGGGGATAATGGTGATGCAAAAATTTTGGTTGGTATGATATGGGGAAGTGTGTTTCTTGTAAGAAGAGTATATCAGCATGCATGGATTTAAAAAGTTGAAATGTCTTCCTACGCTTAATGGGCGAATTTAACCCCTGAGTGTTATTGGAAACAATCCGAAGGGATGAGCTTACCTCAACTTGATCAATCATGTGGTGTACCTTGTGGTGCTATGATGGTGTGGAGAGTCTTACCTAGTTGGTCGGGAGGATCTGTTTTACGTGGTGGCGAGCCAGTGATTCGAGCCAGTACGAGACCTGGGAGGAGAGACCATCTGCGGATCCGAGACCTGTATTCAATCGGAGGAATAGAAATCAGGAAGTAGAAGAAAGAAATGAAAAAGAGAAAAAGAAGAATAGTGATCAGTACATTAGGCAATATTTTATCACTCATATCAAGTGATGCGAGATCAGTATCTAAGAGGTTAATTTGGGAGTCCCCAGACTCCCCCTCATTCCTGAGGCAGAATGCACCAGGCATTCTGAGCCTCTTACCCCGTTAGAGCTATCGCCTCACTAGTGGAGAAGTTAGCCCTGAGAACCGGAGTACAAATGTCCCTCCGGTATTTACAAGGAGTGCATTGAAGCCACCACGGCCCCATCACCTGAGTTACATAACCATTTAAAGTGAACTTGCGAACTGAGACCATAACCGGTCTAACGGTCTGCAAAACCTCAAACATAACCTCGGAAACTTAAACCCACCACCCCGCCCGCTCTCTGTGAGGGAGATCCTTCCCCTCCAGGCCCCGTCCCATAACAGGAGAGGCCAGGGGGGGAGGTCAACCCCCCATCCAAATTTCCCACACATACCTACACCTATCCGTGGAGTTTCACTCCCAACAGTGACTATTACCTTAATGGTATGAAACCCTCAGACTTCCTCAGCAAATGTATGTTAGTATAGAAGTCAACACCCATAATCAGTAGTAACATAGTAAATTCGGACATAAGCCTATCCCCCTCAGCCCAATCCCCGTAGGAGTCAAAGTATGATCTGACCCTCCCCCCCTCCCCCCCCTTCAGCCACTGCTACCCCTATGGAAATGTGGGACTCCAGCTCTACACTGCTGGAACCATCTGTCTGTCCCCAGTCAAGGTAGACCGTGCTGCATTCAATTCCTGGCGAAAGGCAGGGCTGAAGAAGTTGTTCTTGTGGACCTGTGTATCAAAGAAGAAGTGTTCACCCGGGACTGCAACAGTGTCCCTTGGAATCCAAAAACTTCAGGGTGGGATGCTTTCTTTGGAGCATTTAGAGTTCTGCTTTAACCATGTGGGTTGCAGAGGGCTTGCCGGCGGCGGACGCTTGACTGATGACGGGGTGCTTCTTCCTTCCAGTGTAGGATTCGGGCCGCCCTGTGGAAGTAGTCCCAGATGATGGCATAACCTTTCTCCTTCAGCGAGCGATGAAAAGCCATAATGTTTGTTTCTGTATAAGAAGTTCAGCCTCAGGGGAAATGCCCATCTGTATGTTATGGCTCTTTCTGTAAGCAGGTGTAATAACGGTTTCAAAGAACGTCTCTTCTGGACTGTGTAGGGTGAAAGGTCTGCGAATATTTGAATTTTGTGGCCCAGTAATTGTAGATTTTCTGTTCCCCTAACTCTCCTCATAATTTCCTCCTTTATGGCAAAATAGTGGGGTTTCACAATAATGTCTCTTGGAAGACCGTCTGCTCGGGGCGGTTGTAGAGCTCTGTGCGCCCTATCCAATTCTGTGCGATGCTGAGCTATATCTGGGATGAGATCCTTTAGCAGGGTTTTTACTGCCGCACTGACATCCTTCTCAGTCTCAGGCAGGCCACGAATCCTAAAATTGTAGCGTCTTGAGCGATTTTCGAGGTCATTGATTTTAGCAAGAGCAGTGTCCAGTTGTTCTTGTATATCCTGAATTCTATCTGTGTTTTGATTTATACGTGCTGCAGCTTGATCAGCTCTCTTTTCAATGAAATCCATACGCTGTCCTAGTTGCTGCAGATCAGCATGTATGGAGGAGGTGATGTGATCAGCATTTCTGGCCAGGCTCTGTGAGAGCAGGTGGGAGAAAGCCTCCATCATTGAAGGAAAGTCTGTGGGGACAGGGGAGTTATTAGAGTCCTCTGTGTGGGACAGTAGCATGCCTGTGTGCGGTTCCAGCATAGGGGTGGAGGGGGGGGCATCCTGTAACCTGCCTAGCAGGGATTCTGTGGAAGTGGGAGATGTTCCCATGTGCAGAGGGGGGAAATCGGTACCTGGTGATAGCGGGGACCGAACATCCTGGTCTGCGATTGAGTCCTCTTCTCCCCCTGTGCTGCGTGGGCCTCGTGCAGCCGCCGCCATCTTAGCATAACTGACTGGGCCGGGCGCCGCAGTCATCTGGTCGAATAGTCTTCTGCGGACTTGCGCCATTCTGCTCCCCTGATTCCGGGAGGTCTCCCCCACACTGTGAGCCCGTTTGGCCATTTCAGTGTCCGCTCTGCTCGTTCCGGTGAGCTCCTTAGGGCCGTGGTGGAGCGGAGCTTCAGTGACTCGTGGCCATCTTAGAAGCTGCCGCGCATGCGCTCTGCTACTACTTTTCTGGTGTACAGTGTAGTGTGGTTTTGCTAAACAAAATTTACAGCATGTCCGGAAGGCCACCAAGGAGAGGCATATGCTCACAGGCCACTAAAAGAGGGCAAGCAGGCTCTGTGTCTACAGTCAACAGTGCTGGTCGTGGACACGGTGCATCCTCAGCACGTGGCCATGGGGCACGCTTGTCCTTTTTTTCTGCAGCTGGCCGTGTTATTGAGCCACAACATGCAGAAGAGTTGGTGGAATGGATAACAAAGCCGTCCTTATCCTCCTCATCCTCTGTCACCCAGGCTCAGAGTAGTTTGCCTGCCAATGCAGCTGCCAAAGCGGCCGATTCCATTGGCTCCATGTCAACAGTCACTCCTTTCCTAGCCCCACCATCATGCATGGAGGAATCCCCCGAACTATTCGACCACAGTTTCAGGTACATGCTGCAGGACGATGTGCAGCGATTTGAAGACTCCGATTATGGTATCCAGGTTGAGGAAGGGAGTAACAAGAGCCTAGAGAGAGGGGGTGCCCAAGAAGGACAAGAAACTGGCAGTCATGTTCCCCCAGCTGCAGCATACTGCCAAGTTTGCTCCAGTGACGAGGAGGGAGGGGATGATGAGGTCACTGACTCTACTTGGGTGCCTGATAGAAGAGGTAAGGAGGAGGAGGAGGAGACACATCTCCAATGAGGCAGGATGCCCTCCAGCGGGCAGCTGAAGGGCAGCCACCCTATTGCATCACACCGCAGAGTTAAGGTGCAGGGCGCTGCTGACTCCCTGCATATTTTGAAAAGTTCTTTGGTGTGGAACTTTTTTGACACGTGTGCAGCAGATCGCATAATTGCTGTTTGCAACATATGTCTGAAGTGTATCAAGCATGGCCAAAACAGCAGCTGCTTGGGCACCACATGCTTGACCAGACATATGACGACCTCCCATGCAGTCCATTGGCAACAGCACTTAAAAGACCCACATCAAAGAACAAGGTGGACGTCTCCTTGCTCCTCATCAGCTGGGATCTCCAACCCCACTATACCTCCAGTCCTCTTAGAAACCTGCACTGAGAGGAATGAAGGTATAGAAATAGGTGTCCCAAGTACTTGCAGCCAATATGCTAGCGGTACACCAATATCCAATTTTAGCAGGCAAATTTCCCTACCCCAGTTGCTAAACCATCAAAAGAAATTCAGTCCTAGCCATCCACATGCTCAGCGTCTAAATGCTAGCTTGGTCAAATTGCTAGCACTGAAACTGCTGCCTTTCAGCTGGTAGACTCTGCCCCCTTTCGTGAATTTGTGGAATGTAGGGTACCTCAGTGGCAGGTTCCCAAACGCCATTTCTTTTCATGGAAGGTCATTCCGGCCCCTCTACCAGCATGTGGAAGGCAATGTCTTGGCCTCGTTGGACAGGGCGGTCAGCAGTAAGGTGCATTTTACGGCTGACTCATGGTTCAGCAGGCATGGACAGGGACGTTACCTTTCTTTCACGGCGCACTCGGTAACTCTGCTGGCAGCTGGGAAGGATGCAGGACAGGGATCTGTATTGTTGGAGCTTGTTCCGCCACCATGCCTCCAAAATGCTAGTGGTGATTATGCCACAGCTCTCCCCTCCACCCCCTCCTCTTCTTCTTCCTCTATGGCCTCTTCCTCTGCAGATTTGTCCTCTGAACCAGTGGTGCTCCGTAGGCGTTCAAGGGGCTACTCAAGCACTCAGGCAAAAAGATGTGGTGCTTGAGTTGGTCTGTTTAGGGGACAGGAGCCACACTGGGGCAGAGATTCTGTCAGCTCTGCAGGGGTCGGCTCAGAGGTGGTTGACATCACACCAGCTTCAGCCAGGAAAGGTTGTATGCGACACGGGCATCAACCTCCTCTCCGTCCCTGTTTGGGTCATGTCCTGAATTTGGTGGTGCAGAAGTTCTTGAGAATGTACCCAGGCTTACAGGATCTCCTGAGGCAGGCCAGGAAAGTCTGTGGTCATTTCCGCTGGTCATATAATGCCAGTGCTCGGCTGGCTGACCTTCAAAGGGAATGCAACCTGCCCAAGAACCACCTCATTTGTGACATGCCCACCAGGTGGAACTCAATGTTGGCAAGCAGCTGCACACACAGCAGAGGGCCATCAATGAGTACCTGTGTGAGTATGGCACCAGGACAGGTTCCCAGGACAGGGTCAGGGGAGCTTGCCTTTTTTTCGCCACTCCAGTGGCTACTGATCAAGTATGTATGCACTGTCCTGTCACCATTTGAGGATGCCACGAGGATGGTGAGCAGTGACAATGCATGCATCAGTGATACTGTCCCTCTTGTCTTCCTGTTGGAGCACATGCTTCGTGGAATAATAGACAGGGCACTTGAGGCAGAACAGCGGGAGGAAGAGGAGGACTTCCTTACCTCTCAAGACCCCCTTTATCCAGATAGTATTCCTGAAGGCCCGCCGATCACACAGGAAGAAGAAGGGGAGAAGGAGGAGGAGGATTGTGTCAGCATGGAGGTGGAGGATAACATTCAGCATCAGCAGCAGTCTTTAAGGGATTGTTTTCAGTCCCCAGAAACCCTTGGAATTGTACGTGGCTGGGAGGAGGCGGTTGCAGATCATGTGATCCTTAGTGACCCAGAGCTCTCAGGATCTAATGCCTCTTCAAACTTACGCTGCCTCCCTGATCCTGCAAAGCCTGTGAAAGGACCCTAGGATTTGTGGTATCATGGAGAGGGATCATTACTGGCTGGCAACCCTTCTTGATTCACGTTACAAGGGTAAGGTTACAGAACTTATCCAGCCTTCGCAGAGGGAGCAGTGGATGAAACATCTTCAGGAGGCCTTGCAGAAAGGTTTGTGCAATGCATTTCCAGAGCCTGGGAGGTTACAATTTCCTGGTGCTGGACAACGTGTTGCTGAGGCTTCGTTCAGTCACAGAAAGAGCGGTGGAGAAGGTGGCCGGCTGACTGATGCCTTCAGACAATTCTTCAGTCCTCAGTGCCAAGGTCTGATCAGTTCCAGCAACCATCGCCAGCATCTGAATTACATGGTGCAGGAATATCTAGGGGTCAGACTTGGAGACCTTTCCAACAGAACATCCACTGGGTTAGTGGGTCTTGAGCATGGACCACTGGCCAGAGCTTGCTCAATATGCAATTGAGCTGCTGGCCTGTCCTGCATCCAGCGTTCTTTCTGAACGCACATTCGGTGCTGCTGGAGGCTTTGTAACTGATTACAGAGAGCGTCTGTCCACAGACTCTGTTGATTGGCTCACATTCATAAAAATGAATCAGTCTTGGATCACCAGCTACCAAGCACCTGATGCTGATGTAACCGATTGATTTTGCTATGGATGTGGGATCCCTTGAAGACTGCCTATGCTGAGTGACTATCCTATTATGCTGAGTGACTATCCTATTTCTCCTCAATCTTCATGATGATAGCTTCCAAGAATATTTTTGGTTCAGGGCACCACCATCACTGCCAAATGCCCCGTACACACGGTCAGAATTTCCGATAGAAATAGTCCGATGGGAGCTTTTCATCATATATTCCGACCGTTTGTATGCCCCATCGGACTTTTTACATCAAAAATTCAGACGGACTTAGATAGAGAACATGTTCTATATTTTTCCGACGGAACAAATTCCTATCAGGAAAACCGCTAGTCTGTATGCTGTTCTAACGTACCAAAAATTATGCATGCTCTGAAGCAAGTACAAGACGTTGTACGGGTTGTCCCATCGTACGTGTTGTACGTCACCACGTTCTTGACGGTCGGAATTTGGTGTGACCGTGTGTATGCAAGACAGCTTGAGAGGAATTCCATTGGAATTCCGTCGGAAAAACCTTCAGAGTTAATTCCGATGGCAAAACCGGTTGTCTGTACAGGGCATATTGCCCAATTTTTCTGCCCCTGTTTAACAGGGGCATGTAACTACAATTTTTGATCAAATATTTCACAGCAGGGCTCGTTCCTGTGCTCAACAAGAGTATCTGTGAGGGGTTGCAGTGTTGTGGCACCACCACCACTGCCTAAGGCCCAATTTTTCTGCCCCTGTTTAACAGGGGTGCGTAATTACAATTCTTGATATAATATTTCACAGCAGGGCCCATTCCTGTGCCTACCACAAGTAACTGTGAGGGCTTACAGTGTTGTGGCACCACCACCACCACCAAAGGCCCAATTTTTCTGCCCCTGTTTAACAGGGGCATGTAATTACAATTCTTGATATAATATTTCACAGCAGGGCCCGTTCCAGTGCCCACCAAGAGTAACTGTGAGGGCTTACAGTGTTCTGGTACCACCAACACCTAAGGCCCAATTTTCCACAGAGTATGTAGGGCAAGCCATATAGTATACAGGCGGTCCCCTATTTTCAAACATCTGACTTACAAACGACTCCTACTTACAAATGGAGGGAGACAACAGGAAGTGAGAGGAAATCTACCCCTAGGAAGGGAAATTCTCTCCTGTAAGAATTAATATGGGAAAAAGGTGTCTCCACTGATGCTTTATCACCAATCCTTGTTTCCCTAATAACCCAAAATTTTCAAAATCCAATTGTCATTGGGACAGAAAGTGAGGTGAAATCTTCTGAACAGGGGCACAGACAGCAAAACAAATGTTACAGGGGTAATAACCCTTCCCTATGTTATCCAAAAAGCTTAAAAATAGATTTTTTGGCTGGAGCTACACTTAAAAAATGTACCTGTTCCAAATTACAAACAGATTCAACTTAAGAACAAACCTACAGTCCCTATCTTGTTTGTAACCCGGGGACCGCCTGTATACTGCTGTTCAGAGTATATAGGGCCTTGGGGCCCCACGCCTTTTTTTTTAATTTGGGTGTGGGGTTCCCCCTAATATCCATACCAAACCCAAAGGCCTGGTAATGGGCTGGGGGGGGCATGCCATTTTTCTCAATGATTTTCATCTATATTGCTGGAACCCGACAATACATTACAGTCGCAAGCAGTTTTAAATTACTTTTATTCCTTTAGAAATGTCATTTTGCTGCAGGGACTGTTCTAAACATGGGAAAAATGCGCCACTTTACAGGCACACTATAGTCACCCCCAGGCACGATATTTAAAGGAATATTTCACTTTTATTGTTTCATTTTAAGCATTATTAAGATCACTGGTCCTGAAAAATTTTCCATTTTTAAAACTTTTTTTTGCTTTGATACATGTCCCCTGGGGCAGGACCCGGGTCCCCAAACACTTTTTATGACAATAGTTTGCATATTAGCCTTTAAAATTAGCACTTTTGATTTTTCGTGTTCGCATGCTATAGACTTTAACAGTGTTTGCGTGTTTCCACAAACTTTTTGTCAATTCGCATGTTCTGCCGCGAACCAAACCGGGGGGGTGTTCAGCTCATCCCTACTCTGTAGTGCTGGCTCCTGTTCCATGGAGTGATACCAACTCCACTCCATTTCTTATCCTGGCTAGTGGTCTCCAGAGTGATGACAGTAGCAGGAAAGAAGAGATCTTCAGGTCAGCGTGAATCAATACATTGGGCATAATAGTATAGGGTGGCTTTCCCACTGATGCGCTGTGGTTTATATATACCGTGGGTGCAGTGCAGTGTAATTACAGCTTCCTGTGGGTTTGCTGTGCTTAGCCGTAGACTTATATTATATCCTGCTGTTTTACCACCCCCTAACTTTACGTGTGAACGAGTACAAGTGCTGCTCTTCTGAAAAGTGATCCGAGTGTGTATTGATAGGTGGTAAACCTACTATTGTCATGCAGTGTACGCATTTGCGACATGGTAATCCTGCAATTAGGCTCCGTTCACGCCAGAATCGCCACGATTCTGCAACACCGCAAATTGCAGGACACCCTTGCGATCCCCATTACTTTGAATGTCACCAAATTGCGGTGCGATTCTGCAGCAATTGTTGCCCAGCAAATCGTGGTAAAACTTGCATAAACAGAATTGTGAGACGCCCAACGCCCAAAAGAAGCTCTTCTTTTGGGCATCGGGCGTCCCGCGATTCTGTTTGCGCAATTTTACCATGATTCGTCGGGTGACAATTGTGACAGAATCACACTGCGATTTGGTGACAAAGTAACGGGAATCTCAAGGGCGTCCCACAATTTTTCGGCATTTCTGAATCGCTGGCAGAATCGTGGTGATTCTGTCCGCAAAACGGAACGCCATGGTGTGAATGGAGCCTTAGAGGTTTATATCAGGTTTGAGGAGGTGACACTGTGACCGGTGATCTTTGACTTCTCCCGTGTTGATTAGATAGATCTCCACCTCTCTAAGGTTGCCTACCCCTGATCTATATGCTTCCATTTAAGCATAAGCTCAAAAATTCTTTTGCAGCTAAATAACCACTGTCAATTCCTAGTTAACTGTTTTAAGATACATACAAGTTTACAGATTGCAGTTGAGCTGGAGTCTTTGTTACCCATCCTTGACTTTGTTAAAGTTGATTATTTTTTTTTTATAGTTAAGACTTTTAGTAGCTTCCAAGGTTTTCTTTCATTACAGTGCATTCATGTTAGTTAGTGTTAGGGTACATGGTAAATGTTTAGTTTTTAAATTAGATTTAAAGTGGTTGTAAACCTCAGAAATTAAAAATTAACAAAGCACATCCCACTATAATGTGCTGAATCCAAAGCAGAGTCTGGTTCCTCTGCGATCTCTCCCCTCTATGCCCTCACTCCTGATAGATTAAGCCAACACTTTAGCCTCCCAGTAGGGATGGGCAAATGGTTTAGCCTGAACATGGGTTTAGGCCGAACATTTTCTGCTCGCCGAACACCTGAATTTGCAGGGTGTTCGCCCGGTGTTGGTTCCGACGAACACCCTGCAATACGCTGAGTGCTGCACAGTGCAATCTGTGCCCTGATTGGCAGAACTTTGCCCAATTATGGCGCAGTGTAAGCTGGTTGTTAGGGATGAGTCATTAGCTGTCAATAGGTTTCCCCGCTGACAGCTGAAAAAATATATAAAGTGTCGGTAAAAAAAAAATAAAGTAAAAAAATAGTGTGGGGTCCCCCCCACCTCCCAGGTGAAGGCCTGCCTCCTCTCCAGCACACGGCAGATGACTCATACTTTCAGCTTTATGTTTCTCTGAGCCGATGAAGGGGGGAGGTCACTTTCTTACAATCAGCTCTAGCTGTATGCTCAGCTGTGTGCTCTAGCTCTGCAGTGTGCGTGACATCAGATCCCCACACTCTGCTTTATGCTACTAATAAAAATCCTTTCATCTTTAGAAGGCTGTACAGGACAGATGGCTGCAGATAAACAGGTAGATCATATGCAGGAGGATTTGTTTCATATCTGTGTATCACCTAAGGCCTGTAGCTTCACTGGGTATATGTAAGGATTTACAATCACTTTAAAGTATATTTATGTCCAGACTATAGTTATTTTAATATGCACATATTAATAACAAGCAGTAAATATGCTTTTTAAAAGCCCTCACTGCCCTCACTAGCCAAAGGCATTGTGAAGCTCTGAATCCTTAAAGTTCACAGCATATGCACTAATATTCAAGTAATTCTCTCTATCTCTCAGCACCTATTTAGCAACCTGTGAGGTTAGCACAGATCATGTAGTACTCTGAGAAGGGGATTTAGGGTGATCTAAACTGTTGAGAAAATCACTTGGTCATCCTCAGTGCTTTTGCTGTGATTGAAGATGTATTATTCCATGGCGCATGCAGTTATAGAGGTCAGTAAGATTTTGTCTTAAAGCTAATAAAGAATATGTAAATACTTGAATGTCAATATGAATTGCTGTCAACATATTGTTTTTAACGTTATCTTTTTATTGTTAACCTATTCCAACATTGATGTACTTTTGTAAGGTCTTCTATAAATATAACATACACATATGCAACTGACTCATATTAGAAAAAAAATTATTCCAACTAAGCATTTAGCAGTTTTTATACTCTGTTTTATCCAATGACATACAGAAATTAATTGAAAGATTAATTAATAGAAAGACAGCATGCTAGTTAATTTGAGAACTGACAGCAATAGCTTGGCAGCAGTATAGTACTTCAGCGTGTAAATGAATAGTATGTAATTTGAAAGCTGTTTACTGTACTAATAATAAACTGGTACATTTACATAAGGAACATATCATTCCATTGTTGGAGTGGGGGGGGGGGGTTCCCCACAATCTGACCCCCATTGCATTGTCTGAGATGTTTTTTTCTGGAAGATGGAGATGAGTCAGATTGCAATAAAGTGCAAGGATAAATCCTTATCCTTGGGGGGGAAGAGGTGCACATCTGTTCCTGGTCCTATATTCTAAGGAACAATTGCAAGTAGAATCAGTAAACTGTTAACTGTATCCACAATAAAATTTCAAATGTGATAAAATGAAAAGATTCACCTCATTTAAATATGTTGTATAAATTAACCTGCCATTAGAGAAATGTAAGGGCTGCCAGAAACCTTTCTTAAAATGCTAGCTGCCTGACTGTTATGCAGAACAACTGACTTCATTGCCTTTATGCCCCATACACACGATCGGACATTCCGACAACAAAATCCATGGATTTTTTTCTGACGGATGTTGGCTCAAACTTGTCTTGCATACACACGGTCACACAAAGTTGTCAGAAAATCCGATCGTTCTAAACGCGGTGACGTAAAACACGCACATCGTGACTATAAACGGGGCAGTAGCCAATAGCTTTCGTCTCTTAATTTATTCGGAGTATGCGTGGCACTTTGTGTGTCGGATTTGTGTACACACGATCGGAATTTCTGACAACGGATTTTGTTGTTGGAAAATTTTATAGCCTGCTCTCAAACTTTGTGTGTCGGAAAATCCGATGGAAAATGTCCGATGGAGCCCACACACGGTCGCAACAAGCTCCGTTAGCACATTTTCCGTCGGAAAGTCCGACCGTGTGTACGGGGCATAAGAGTTACTGAGCTACAATAAGTATGTAGACCAAGAAAGTAAGAGAAGTGTCAGAGTAGGGATGAGCCGAACACCCCCCGGTTCGGTTCGCACCAGAACCTGCGAACGGACCGAAAGTTCGCACGAACGTTAGAACCCCATTGACGTCTATGGAACTCGAACGTTCGAAATCAAAAGTGCTCATTTTAAAGGCTAATTTGCATGGTATTGTCCTAAAAAGGGTTTGGGGACCCGAGTCCTACCCCAGGGGACATGTATCAATGCAAAAAAAACTTTTAAAAACGTCCGTTTTTTCGGGAGCAGTGATTTTAATGATGCTTAAAGTAAAAAAAAAAAAGTGAAATATTCCTTTAAATATCGTACCTGGTGGGTGTCTATAGTATGCCTGTAAAGTGACGCGTGTTTCCTGTGTTTAGAACAGTCCCTGCACCAAATGTAATTTTTAAAGGAAAAAATCTCATTTAAAACTGCTTGCGGGTTTAATGTAATGTCGGGTCATGGCAATATGGATGAAAATCAGTGAGAAAAACGGCATGGGTACCCCCCAGTCCATTACCAGGCCCTTTGGGTCTTGTATGGATATAAAGGGGAACCCTGCACCCAAATTAAAATAAGGAAAGAATAAGGAAAGGTGTGGGGCCACCAGGCCCTATATACTCTGAACAGCAGTATACAGGCGGTGCAAACAAGACAGGGACTGTAGGTTTGTTGTTAAGTAGAATCTCTTTGTAATTTTGAACGGGTACATTTTTAACGTGTTTAGCTCCAGCCAAAAAATCTTTTTTCCTTGTCAAAAGAAGTTTATTGAGTATACAATGTTATAAAGATACATAAAGTACGTTTACAAGGATCTATAAAGTAAGCTCATTGTTTTACAGTAGGGTTTATATAGGTAAATATCATGGAATTTCAAATATTAAACATCGGGTTCACGTAAACCTAAATTAAAGATATATATCATTTCCTTAGTTACTTTTGTAGGTATTTAAATGATTTATACCTACTATACATATTGTTTACAAGTAGAGTGTATATAGGTCAAATAAATTCTGATAATGAGCTTTAATCGTAAGGTGGAGAAAAGGAAAGAGAAAGAAGAAAAAGGATTGAAAGGTAGAGGTATGGTCCACAAGGTTGTCCCGCTCGTCAGTTTATTATTCTTTTTAGTTCTCTTTGAAGCCTTAGAATGGGTGTCTCTGTAAGTCATTTAATCTGTTACCATGGCAACAGGACAGAGTCATTGAAGTTTGACAGGAACTGTTGTTTTATCCAAGGATGCCAAAGTTTTTCAAATTTTGGAATTTGATTTTGATCGATGGCTACCATCTTAGCATGGGACATTGTATTATTCATTCTGTGAATTGTTTCTGCTAGTACCAATGTAGGAGATTTCCATGCCTTGGCCACTGTTTGTTTTGCAGCCGTTATTAGTTGGATCATAAGTTTGAATTGAGAGAGTGTTAACCATTCCGGTTTTAGATTAAGTAAAGTTAAATATGGATCTGGTTGTATTATTTTTTTAAATATTTTAGATGCAATCACGAAGACTTCCTTTCAGAAGGTTTGGATTACTGGGCACGTCCACCATATGTGTAAATGTGTGCCTATTTCTGGGCATCCTCGAAAACAAAGAGCTGAGGTATTAGGTGAATATTTTGCCACTCTAGTGGGTACAAGGTACCAGCGAGTTAGGACTTTATAATTTGTCTCCAGTGCTAAGATGTTGGGTGAAGATGACTTAGATGTGAGCCATGTTAGACCAGTCCGTGTCTTCTAAAGTTCGTCCCAGGTCTTCCTCCCACCTCTGAACGTAAGAGGGTCTATTAAGATTTACTACTCCATATAATTGATTATAAAGTGATGAAATTGTACCTTTAGCAAATGGATCTTTTGTACAGATTGATTCAAAAATGGATAATTGGGATAATGGCGTATCCCCCTTTAGGAATGGTGTATAGAAATTTTTGATTTGGAGATATCTAAATTTCTCAGAGTTTGGTAGATCATATTTTTCTCTAAGCGATGGGAATGAAAGGAATGATTTAGATGCTATGAAGTCATTTAGTGTCTGAATGCCTGATGTTGTCCAAGCTTTAAAAGAATTTGGGTAGATCCATGCCGGATAAAAGGCCGGATTTCTGATAAAAGAAAGGAGAGGATTGTGTGGAGATTGTAACTGATATTTGGTTTTTAGTTTATCCCAGAGAGATAAGAAGTGTTTAGTTATGGGATTATGAATTTTAAAGCGGTCTTTAGGATCAAGCCATAATAAATTTGATATTAATAGAGGGTCATTTTCTGAAGCCTCTATAAATACCCATAATGGGATTTCCTGTTTTGCATGGTATTTGGACAGACTGGCCAAATGTGCTGTTCTGTAGTAGTTAGTAAAATTAGGGTATCCCAGGCCTCCTTTATTTTTGGGAAGATGTAGTGTGTGTATAGGTATACGTGGTTTAGAAGAGCCCCATATAAACGAAGTTGCTCTTTTTTGTACTATTCTCAAAAAATAGGAAGGAATTGGAATAGGGAGGACTCTGAATAGATAAAGCAATTTGGGTAGAATAGTCATTTTGATTGCATTAATCTTCCCTATCCAGGATAAAGGAAGTTGCGACCATTGTTTTATTAGATTTGTGATCTGTCTTAATACAGGAGGATAATTGGTTGAGAATAAGTCAGAATGAGATGCAGTTAAATGAATTCCAAGATATGGGATTGATTTTTCTGCCCATGTGAATGGGAGTGCAGCCCTAGCCGGGATCAATTCCATGTTTGTGAGTGAAATATTAAGCACTAGGCATTTCTTAGGATTAATCATAATGCCGGATAGGGCTGCAAATCCATCAAGAGCTGGTATTAAGTTAGGACCAGAGACCTGTGGTGATGATAGAAAAAGTAATATATCGTCTGCAAATATACATAGTTTGTGTGTAATACCTCCTACTTCAATGCCAGTTATAGTTTGGTTTGTTCTGATGTATTGGGCCATGGGTTCGAGTATAAGGGCAAATAATAAGGGAGATAATGGGCAACCCTGTCGGGTACCTCTTTCGATATTAAAGGCTTCAGATTTGTATCCAGCATATTTTATATAGGCTTTGGGTTTATTATATAATGCTTTGATCCATGTTAAAAAGTGGGGTCCAAAACCCCATTTTTGTAATGAATATTGCATATATTGCCAGGATACTGTGTCAAATGCCCTCTTAATATTGAGAGATAGAAAACATAAAGGGATTTTCCGTTTTTTAGCAATATGTGCCAATAACACTGCCCTGCATATATTATTGCCTGCCTGTCTATTTGGCATGAAGCCTACTTGATCTCTATGTATTAATTTTCCTATAATGCTATTGAGGCGTTTTGCTATTATTTTTGCTAATAATTTAATATCGAGGTTTAACAGAGAGATAGGCCGATAATTCACACAGGAAGTATCATCAGAAAGGGGTTTTGGGATCATACAAACAATTGCCATTAGTGTTTCTTGCCGAAAAGAATGTCCATCTAGAAGTTTGTTAAAAGTTTCAGTGAGAATGGGAGAGAGTATTTCTGAGAATGTTTTATAGTATAAAGCCGAGTAGCCGTCTGGGCCTGGTCTTTTGTTAAGTTTTAGGTCTTTTATAGCGTTAGCAACTTCATCTATAGTTATAGGCTCATCCAAACTGCTTTTTTGATTCTGAGATAACTCAGGTAAGGTTATTTTTGAGAAGAAGGATTCAGCCTCTGTAGGATTAAATTCATTGTTTGTCTTGTATAAAGTTGCGAGATGTGAAATTTATGGACTATTTTAACTGGATTACAAGTGTAAACATTTTTTGATAATTTCAAACGTATTGGTTTGAAAGATTTGTTAGTTGAATTTAATGCCCGAGCCAAATATGTACCTGCTTTGTTTGTATTCATGTAGAAATTGTGTTTGGAGCGTTTGAGGGATTTATCAACTGACTCAGTGAGAAATAGATCGTATTCCAATCTAGATTTTTCCAGATGAGATTTTGTACTCTGAGATGGATTATCTTGAAATGATATGTAGGCTGCATTAAAATTGAGTTCTAGTTTTTTTGCTAGATTTTTGCGTTCCCGTTTAAATAGTGCCATTTGTCTTTGTATTGTACCACGCAAGACAGGCTTATGAGCTTCCCACAGTGTTATTGGGGAGATGTCTGTTGTATTATTAATTGATATGTATTCCTTTAAAGCTTGTTCAATGGCCATCTGATGTAGTGGGTGTTTGAGCATTATGTCCGGTAAGTACCACGTTGGGTCATGCGCTTTTGGTATGGCTGAGGCTATAGTAGTGTATACTGCATTATGGTCAGACCACGGATTCGGAATTATATCTGATGCAATAATTTCTGGTATCATTCCTATTGTTAGAAAAATATGATCTATTCTGGTGAAGGTTTGATGAGGGTGCGAGAAATAAGTGAATTTCTTTTTCATTGGGTTACTTTCTCTCCACGAATCTACCAGATTGTATTTGGAAAGAAGTTGAGAAAAAGGTAATCTAGAGGTTATTTTGGATGGTGTAAAAGGTGATTTATCTAGAAATGGGAGGAGGACCTGTTTCGAATCCCCACACATTATCACTGTTCCTATTTTGTGTGTATTAATCACTTGTAATATATGTGAGAGGAATGGTGTAGGTTGTTTGTTAGGAGCGTAGTAGGAAATCACTGTGATTGCTGTATCCATTATATAACCCATGAGTATCAGGTATCTACCTTCTGGGTCTTTAATTTCTGATGATAAGGTGAATGGTGTGGATCGGTGAAATGCAATTAGAGTTCCCCTTTGCTTGGTACAGGCAGAAGCCGTGTAAATTTGTTGATAAAAAGGAGAAATATATTTTGGAGTAGAATCTTTGGTGAAGTGTGTTTCTTGGAGGCATACTATGTGAGCCTTCTTGTTATGGAAAGTACGGAAGGCTTTGGTCCTTTTTTGAGGGACATTTATTCCCTGAACATTCAGGGAAAGTATATTCAGTGGTGCCATGGCAATAGATCAAATAGTTTTGACTTACTTTTTGTTATGCAGTGCTGACTGCGCAGATCAACCTGTGTGGACTGAAGAGATGAATAGATAGAAAAGAAACCAGTGAATTCTGGAGTAAAGAGTAAACAAAAAACATATGAGATTAGATGATACATTGTATAAATTATTTTTTGCAAGTAATCACAATTTACCGGTGAAAGAGAATAAATATCTCTCTCAGGGGAATAAGTGCCTTCGTCACACTCCCACATAATATGGTTGGGAGAATGAGGAGGGCTAATGGGGGTACACGGATCTTCCGCTTACAGGAGAGAAGTGCTATGTCAAAAGACATCAAAATGATGTTTCATTAATTGGAGTGCAGAATATAGTTTTTGTTGAAATTATTTATTCCAGGGTGGTTGTATATGATTAGTCTTGCCCTAGGCTAAATAATTCAGTTAGAAAGGTACTGTTAATAACTTTGGTATTGATGAAGATAGTTTGAATTATTTTGGGATTTTAACCCTTTTAGAGTAAACAATTACATATTTTATTCATATGTAACTGTTTAGATATGTTAACTCATAAAATTGAGGTTGTATTGCTTCAGATTAGAATAAACAAAAACATAGTTCTAGGAACTAGTTAGGTAATAATATATTTATTTTAAGAAAAGAAAGAAAAAGCTTCCATTACTTCTGGATTATTGAACATATTTGTCCTAAAAAGTAATAAATCTATTGTTATTACCTGATAATATATAACTGAACAAGAATTTCCTTATTTCACTTATATATTCTAAGGCTATATGAATCAGAAGTAATAAGAAATATAACTGGAATGTAACATGATCCCACACAGTGTGTGACTATCAGAATGCAGTTACATTCAGTTATAAATATAGGTTTTTTATAGAGAACCATCTCTTAGTATAATAAATGAAGAGATATCAGGAATTAGGATGTCAGTCCATTGAATCTTCTTGGTCCATGGATGATGTGGCATAACGGCCTCTTTTGTGAGAATGATGATTCCCATTTTGTTCTGAAATTTTCTGGGTGCTGCCTGAAGGTGAAGATGATGCCATTCTTCTGCGTGCGGGAGTGTTGCTGCTTGTGGGTTCTGTCAGATTTAATTTTAAAAGGGTTTGTTGTAGTTCATCTGCTGATCTGCTTCTGTAAATTGTACCTTGGTAGTTAAATCTGACTGAAAAGGGGAAGCCCCATTGATACATAATGTTGTGGCGTTGCAGTTCCATTAGTTGGGGTTTCATGGATCGTCTTTTAGTAATAGTAAGTTGGGATAGGTCAGCAAAAATTTGATAATTGTGTCCTTGAAAATTAAGTTCCTTTTTTTCTCTTGCAGCAATTAGTATTTGTTCTTTCGTTCTGTAATAATGAAATTTTGTGATTATATCACGTGGGGGTCCATCTTTCTTTTTGGCTGTGAGGGCTCTGTGTACTCTGTCCAGTTCTAAACGTTCAATAGGGATATCTGGCTTTAGTTCTTGTAATAGAGCAGTAATAGTAGATTGCAGGTCTGTCACAGTTTCAGGTATTCCCCTTATGCGCAAGTTTGAACGTCTGGCTCTATTTTCGTAATCTTCAAGCTTAGTTTGAAGTATTAAATTCTCTTTTTTTAATTGTTCCAATTCTGTTATATTTTCTTGGGTTGTAATTTCAATTTCATCCATTTTTATTTCTAAGGCTGCGGTGCGGTTTCCCAGCTCTCTTACCTCTTTGGTTAGGCTTTTTGTTATTTGGTCTGAGGTTTGTTTTAATGCCTTATGAAGCATCTTTTCAAATTGTAATAATATTACTGGGGATACTGAGGAGGCTTGTGGAGAAGTTTGTGAGAGGATTTGTTCTGTATCTGACTCAAATGGAGAGTCTTGCTGTGACATTTTCTGTCTGTGAGAGCGCCCTGATGCTGTATCTTGTGAGGTGACTGGAGCTGCTTCAGCTGCAGTGAGTGCCTGTGAGCTCTTTGTGAGGTGATTTTTATTTCTGCCACGGTTTCCTCCCAGTACCATATTTCCTGCCCAAACTTTCACAGTTTGTTCCCTGGGGCAAAAAGGTTCAAATGGATACCTTTTGAGCCTGCAGGCTCCGCTTTGTCCTTCTGTGCACCTCATCAGAAGATTTTACCTCACTTTTTGTCCCAATGAAAAATGTTTTTTGAAAATTTGGGTTTTTTTGTGGAACAAGGATTGGAAAGCATCAGTGGAAAGGAGAATTTTTTTCCCATATTAACTCTTACAGGAAAGAATTTTCCTTCCTAGGGGTAGATTTCATCTCACTTCCTGTTGTCTCCTTCCGTTTGCAAGTAGGAGTCGTTTGTAAGTTACATGTTTGAAAGTAGGGTCCTGCCCTATATACTCAGCAGAAATTTGGGCCTTAGGTGTTGCTGTGGCCACAACACTGTAAGCCCTCACAGGGCCCTGCTGTGAAATATTAGATCAAGAATTGTAATTACATGCCCCTGTTGAACAGGAGCTGAAAAATTAGGCCTTAGGCACTGGTGCTGGTGCCACAACACTGCAACCCCTCACAGACACTCTAGTTGGAACGCAGGAACGAGCCCTGCTGCAAAGTATTGCATCAAAAATTGTAATTACACGCCCCTGTTAGACAGGGGCAGAAAAATTGGGCCTTAGGCACTGGTGCTGGTGTCACAACACTGCAACCCCTCACAGACACTCTAGTTGGAATGCAGGAACGAGCCCTGCTGCAAAATATTACATCAAAAATTGTAATTACACACCCCTGTTAAACAGGGGCTGAAAAATTGTGCCTTAGGCACTGGTGGTGGCGCCCAGAACCAAAAATGTTCTTACAAGATATCAGCGTGATGATTGAGGAGGAAGAGGATAATTACTCAGGGATAGTCACTCAGCATCAGCATAGGCAGTCTTTGAAGGGATCTGAGATTTCAAAAAAAATTATTCGGTTACATCAGCATCAGGTGCTTGGTAGCTGGTGGTGATCCAAGACTGATTCATTTTTATGACGGTCAGTCGATCGACCGAGTCGGTGGACAGACGCACCCTGTGATCGGTTACCACGCCTCCAGCAGCACTGAATGTGCGTTCCGAAAGAACGCTGGATGCAGGACAGGCCAGTAGCTCAATTGCATACTGTGCAAGCTCTGGCCAGTGATCCATCCTCAAGACCCAGTAACCCAGAGGATTTTCGGTGGGAAAGGTGTCCAAGTCTGATCTTGCCCCTAGGTATTCCTGCACCATGTAAAACAGACGCTGGCGATGGTTGCTGGAACCGATCATACCTTGGGGCTGCGGACCAAAAAATTGTCTGAACGCATCGGTCAGACGGCCACCTTCTCCACCGCTCCTTCTTTGACTGACCGAAGCCTCAGCAACACGTTGTCCAGAAACAGGAGTTTGTAGCCTCCCAGTCTCTGGGAACACGTTGCACAGACCTTTCTGCAAGGCCTCCCGAAGATGTTTCATCCTCTGCTCCCTCTGCGATGGCAAGATAAGGTCCGCAACCTTACCGTTGTAACGTGGATCAAGGAGGGTTGCCAGCCAGTATTGGTCCTTCTTCTTGATACCACGGATACGAGGATCCTTACGCAGGCTTTGCAGGATCAGGGAGGCCATGCAGCGTAGGTTTGCTGAGGCATTCGGTCCGGAGTCCTCTGGGTCACTAAGGACGACATGGTCCGCAGCCACCTCCTCCCAGCCACGTACAAGTCCATGTGTTTCTTGGGACTGATCCCTTAAAGACTGCTGCTGAGTGCCAGGCTCCACCTCCATACTGACACAATCTTCCTCCTCCTCCTCCTCCTCCTCGTCCTCTTCCTGTGTGATCGGCGGGCACGCAGGAACACTGTCTGGATAAAGGGGGCCTTGAGAGCTAAGGAAGTCCTCCTCTTCCTGCCTCTGTTCTGCCTCAAGTGCCCTGTCCATTATTCCACGCAGCGTGTGCTCCAACAGGTGGACAAGGGGGACAGTGTCACTGATGCATGCACTGTCACTGCTCACCATCCTCGTGGCCTCCTCAAATGGTGACAGGACAGTGCATGCATCCCTGATCGTGGCCCACTGGCGTGGGGAAAAAAAAACAAGCTCCTCTGACCCTGCCCTGGTGCTATAGTCGCACAGGTACTCATTTATGGCCCTCTGCTGCGTGTGCTGCCGCTGCAGCATGGCCAACGTTGAGTTCCACCTGGTGGGAATGTCACAGATTAGGCGGTTCTTGGGCAGGTTAAACTCCTTTTGGAGGTCCGTCAGCCAAGCACTGGCATTATATGACCGGCGGAAATGCACACAGACTTTCCTTGCCTGCCTCAGGACATCCTGTAAGCCCGGGTACCTGCCCAAGAACCGCTGCACCACCAAGTTAAGGACGTGAGCCAAACAGGGCACATGGGTCATTTGTCCCTGTCGGAGGGCAGAGAGGAGGTTGGTGCCATTGTCGCAAACCACCATTCCTGCCTTAAGTTGGCGTGGCGTCAACCACCTCTGAACCTGCCCCTGCAGAGCTGACAGAACCTCTGCCCCAGTGTGGCTCCTGTCCCCCAAGCACACCAGCTCAAGCACCGCATGGCATCTTTTGGCCTGCGTACTTGCATAGCCCCTTGAACGACTACGGAGCACCGCTGGTTCCGAGGAAGAGGCCATGGAGGAAGAAGAAGAGGAGGGGGTGGAGGAGAGAGGTGTGTCACAATCATTAGCATTTTGGAGGCGTGGTGGCGGAACAACCTCCAACACTACTGCACCTTGTCCTGCATCCTTCCCAGCTGCCAGCAGAGTCACCCAATGCGCCGTGAAACTTAGGTAACGTCCCTGTCCATGCCTGCTGGACCATGAGTCAGCGGTAATATGCACCTTACTGCTGACCGCCCTGTCTAGCGAGGCATGGACATTGCCTTCCACATGCCGGTAGAGAGCCGGAATCGCCTTCCGTGAGAAAAAGTGGCGTTTGGGTACCTGCCACTGAGGAACCGCACATTCCACAAACTCACGGAAGGGGGCAGAGTCTACCAACTGAAAAGGCAGCAGTTGAAGTGCTAGCAATTTTGCCAAGCTAGCATTCAACCGCTGGGCATGTGGATGGCTGGGAGCAAACTTCTTTCGGCGGTGCAGCAGCTGGGGCAGGGAAATTTGCCTGGTACAATCTGACGTCGGTGTACCAAAAGCAGATTGCCCACAAGTACTTGGCTGTGACACACCTAATTCTACACCTTCATTCCTCTCACTGCAGGTCTCAGAGAGGACTGGAGGTCTAGTGGGGTTGGAAATCTCAGCTGATGAGGAGCAAGGAGAGGTCCTCTTTGTTCTTTGGTGTGGGTCTTTTAGATACGCTTGCCAACGAACTGCATGGCAGGTCAACATATGTCTGGTCAAGCATGTGGTACCCAAGCGGGAGATGTTTTGGCCACGTGAGATACGCTTGAGACATATGTTGCAAATAGCAGCGGTGCGATCTGATGCACTCGTCTCAAAAAAGGCCCACACCAAAGAACTTTTTGAATAACGCGCAGAGACTGCAGCGCCCTGCACATGTGGAGCTTTGGGGTGTGATGCAGTCAATGTGCTGCCCTTAGGCTGGCCCCTGGAGGGCATCCTGCCTCGTTGGTGATGTGCCGTCTCCTCCTCCTCCTCTCTCCTATCAGGCACCCACGTTGAGTCAGTGACCTCATCATCCCCTCCCTCCTCATCACTGGAGCAAACCTGGCAGTATGCTGCAGCAGGGGGAGCATGACTGCCAGATTGCTGTCCTTCTTGGGCACCCCCTCAGTCCGTGCTCATGTTACTGCCTTCATCAAGCTCAGTATCATCATAAGAACCTTCCAAACGCTGGGCATCCTCCTGGAGCATGTACCCAACACTGTGGTCAAACAGTTCGAGGGAATCCTCAGGGGGACATGGTGGAGCTAGGGAAGGAGTCACTGATGACATTGAGCCGAGGGAAGAGGCCGCTGCTTTGCCAGACAAAGCACCCTGGGCATGGGTGAGAGAGGATGAGGAGGATGAGGACGGCTTGGTCATCCACTCGACCAAGTCTTCCGCATGTTGCGGCTCAACACGGCCAGCTGCCGAAAAAAAGGCCAAGCGTGTCCCATGGCCACGTGCTGATGAGGATGCACCGTCTCCACGACCAGCACTAGACACAGAGCCTGCTTGCCCTCTCTTATTGGCTTGTGACTGTCTGCCTCTCCTCCTTGGCCTTCCAGACATACTAATGGCCTGTAGCTGCACTAAGCTGGGATGTATATATATATATACACTACCGTTCAAAAGTTTGGGGTCACATTGAAATGTCCTTATTTTTGAAGGAAAAGCACTGTACTTTTAAATGAAGCTAACTTTAAACTAGTCCTAACTTTAAACAAATATACTCTATACATTGCTAATGTGGTAAATGACTATTCTAACTGCAAATGTCTAGTTTTTGGTGCAATATCTAGATAGGTGTATAGAGGCCCATTTCCAGCAACTATCACTCCAGTGTTCTAATGGTACAATGTGTTTGCTCATTGGCTCAGAAGGCTAATTGATGATTAGCAAACCCTTGTGCAATCATGTTCACACATCTAAAAACAGTCTAGCTCCTTCCAGAAGCTACAAAACTGACCTTCCTGTGAGCAGATTGAGTTTCTGGAGCATCACATTTGTGGGGTCAATTAAACGCTCAAAATGGCCAGAAAAAGAGAACTTTCATCTGAAACTCGACAGTCTATTCTTGTTCTTAGAAATGAAGGCTATTCCATGCGAGAAATTGCAAAGAAATTGAAGATTTCCTACAACGGTGTGTACTACTCCCTTCAGAGGACAGCACAAACAGGCTCTAACCAGAGTAGAAAAAGAAGTGGGAGGCCGCGTTGCACAACTAAGCAAGAAGATAAGCACATTAGAGTCTCTAGTTTGAGAAACAGACGCCTCACAGGTCCCCAACTGGCATCTTCATTAAATAGTACCCGCAAAACACCAGTGTCAACATCTACAGTGAAGAGGCGGCTGCGGGATTTTGGGCTTCAGGGCAGAGTGGCAAAGAAAAAGCCATATCTGAGACTGGCCAATAAAAGAAAAAGATTAAGATGGGCAAAAGAACACAGACATTGGACAGAGGAAGACTGGAAAAAAGTGTTGTGGACGGATGAATCCAAGTTTGAGGTGTTTGGATCACAAAGAAGAACGTTTGTGAGACGCAGAACAAATGAAAAGATGCTGGAAGAATGCCTGACGCCATCTGTTAAGCATGGTGGAGGTAATGTGATGGTCTGGGGTTGCTTTGGTGCTGGTAAGGTGGGAGCTTTGTACAGGGTAAAAGGGATTCTGAATAAGGAAGGCTATCACTCCATTTTGCAACGCCATGCCATACCCAGTGGACAGCGCTTGATTGGAGCCAATTTCATCCTACAACAGGACAATGACCCTAAACACACCTCCAAATTGTGCAAGAACTATTTACAGCAGAAGCAGGCAGCTGGTATTCTATCGGTAATGGAGTGGCCAGCACAGTCACCAGATCTGAACCCCATTGAGCTGTTGTGGGAGCAGCTTGACCGTATGGTACGCCAGAAGTGCCCATCCAACCAATCCAACTTGTGGGAGCTGCTTCTAGAAGCGTGGGGTGCAATTTCTCCAGCTTACCTTAATAAATTAACAGCTAGAATGCCAAAGGTGTGCAATGCTGTAATTGCTGCAAAAGGAGGATTCTTTGATGAAAGCAAAGTTTGATGTAAAAACAATGTTATTTCAAATACAAATCATTATTTCTAACCTTGTCAATGTCTTGACTCTATTTTCTATTCATTTCACAACGTATGGTGGTGAATAAGTGTGACTTTTCATGGAAAACACAAAATTGTTTGGGTGACCCCAAACTTTTGAACGGTAGTGTATATATATATATATATATATGTACTGATACTGCAGCTAGCAAAATCAACTGCCTGCCTGTAGTATGAGAACACCACCAACCTTCTACAGGTAGCTTTAGCTGAACACTGTGAGGTGGACGCACCCCACTAACTTGTAGGTTTAACTGAACACTGTGAGCAGGATGCACTGCACTAACTGTAAATAGTCTAGCTGCCTGACCGTGGTACTAATAGGATCAAAAGAACACCAGTAATTTTCTTCAGGTAGCTTTATATACTGTAACAAGACAAGCCTGCCTGTCAGTAGGAAGATAACAGGAACGGATCTAGCTGAACACTGTGAGCAGGACGCACTGCACTAAATGTAAATAGTCTAGCTGCCTGACCGTGGTACTAATAGGATCAAAAGAACACCAGTAATTTTCTTCAGGTAGCTTTATATACTGTAACAAGACAAGCCTGCCTGTCAGTAGGAAGATAACAGGAACGGATCTAGCTGAACACTGTGAGCAGGACGCACTGCACTAAATGTAAATAGTCTAGCTGCCTGACCGTGGTACTAATAGGATCAAAAGAACACCAGTAATTTTCTTCAGGTAGCTTTATATACTGTAACAAGACAAGCCTGCCTGTCAGTAGGAAGATAACAGGAACGGATCTAGCTGAACACTGTGAGCAGGACGCACTGCACTAAATGTAAATAGTCTAGCTGCCTGACCGTGGTACTAATAGGATCAAAAGAACACCAGTAATTTTCTTCAGGTAGCTTTATATACTGTAACAAGACAAGCCTGCCTGTCAGTAGGAAGATAACAGGAACGGATCTAGCTGAACACTGTGAGCAGGACGCACTGCACTAAATGTAAATAGTCTAGCTGCCTGACCGTGGTACTAATAGGATCAAAAGAACACCAGTAATTTTCTTCAGGTAGCTTTATATACTGTAACAAGACAAGCCCGCCTGTCAGTAGGAAGATAACAGGAACGGATCTAGCTGAACACTGTGAGCAGGACGCACTGCACTAAATGTAAATAGTCTAGCTGCCTGACCGTGGTACTAATAGGATCAAAAGAACACCAGTAATTTTCTTCAGGTAGCTTTATATACTGTAACAAGACAAGCCTGCCTGTCAGTAGGAAGATAACAGGAACGGATCTAGCTGAACACTGTGAGCAGGACGCACTGCACTAAATGTAAATAGTCTAGCTGCCTGACCGTGGTACTAATAGGATCAAAAGAACACCAGTAATTTTCTTTAGGTAGCTTTATATACTGTAACAAGACAAACCTGCCTGTCAGTAGGAAGATAACAGGAACGGATCTAGCTGAACACTGTGAGCAGGACACACTGCACTAAATGTAAATAGTCTAGCTGCCTGACCGTGGTACTAATAGGATCAAAAGAACACCAGTAATTTTCTTCAGGTAGCTTTATATACTGTAACAAGATAAGCCTGCCTGTCAGTAGGAAGATAACAGGAACGGATCTAGCTGAACACTGTGAGCAGGACGCACTGCACTGAATGTAAATAGTCTAGCTGCCTGACCATGGTACTAATAGGATCAAAAGAACACCAGTAATTTTCTTCAGGTAGCTTTATATACTGTAACAAGACAAGCCTGCCTGTCAGTAGGAAGATAACAGGAACGGATCTAGCTGAACACTGTGAGCAGGATGCACTGCACTAAATGTAAATAGTCTAGCTGCCTGACCGTGGTACTAATAGGATCAAAAGAACACCAGTAATTTTCTTTAGGTAGCTTTATATACTGTAACAAGACAAGCCTGCCTGTCAGTAGGAAGATAACAGGAACGGATCTAGCTGAACACTGTGAGCAGGACGCACTGCACTAAATGTAAATAGTCTAGCTGCCTGACCGTGGTACTAATAGGATCAAAAGAACACCAGTAATTTTCTTTAGGTAGCTTTATATACTGTAACAAGACAAGCCCGCCTGTCAGTAGGAAGATAACAGGAACGGATCTAGCTGAACACTGTGAGCAGGACGCACTGCACTAAATGTAAATAGTCTAGCTGCCTGACCGTGGTACTAATAGGATCAAAAGAACACCAGTAATTTTCTTCAGGTAGCTTTATATACTGTAACAAGACAAGCCTGCCTGTCAGTAGGAAGATAACAGGAACAGATCTAGCTGAACACTGTGAGCAGGACGCACTGCACTAAATGTAAATAGTCTAGCTGCCTGACCGTGGTACTAATAGGATCAAAAGAACACCAGTAATTTTCTTCAGGTAGCTTTATATACTGTAACAAGACAAGCCTGCCTGTCAGTAGGAAGATAACAGGAACGGATCTAGCTGAACACTGTGAGCAGGACGCACTGCACTAAATGTAAATAGTCTAGCTGCCTGACCGTGGTACTAATAGGATCAAAAGAACACCAGTAATTTTCTTCAGGTAGCTTTATATACTGTAACAAGACAAGCCTGCCTGTCAGTAGGAAGATAACAGGAACGGATCTAGCTGAACACTGTGAGCAGGACGCACTGCACTAAATGTAAATAGTCTAGCTGCCTGACCGTGGTACTAATAGGATCAAAAGAACACCAGTAATTTTCTTTAGGTAGCTTTATATACTGTAACAAGACAAGCCCGCCTGTCAGTAGGAAGATAACAGGAACGGATCTAGCTGAACACTGTGAGCAGGACGCACTGCACTAAATGTAAATAGTCTAGCTGCCTGACCGTGGTACTAATAGGATCAAAAGAACACCAGTAATTTTCTTCAGGTAGCTTTATATACTGTAACAAAACAAGCCTGCCTGTCAGTAGGAAGATAACAGGAACGGATCTAGCTGAACACTGTGAGCAGGACGCACTGCACTAAATGTAAATAGTCTAGCTGCCTGACCGTGGTACTAATAGGATCAAAAGAACACCAGTAATTTTCTTCAGGTAGCTTTATATACTGTAACAAGACAAGCCTGCCTGTCAGTAGGAAGATAACAGGAACGGATCTAGCTGAACACTGTGAGCAGGACGCACTGCACTAAATGTAAATAGTCTAGCTGCCTGACCGTGGTACTAATAGGATCAAAAGAACACCAGTAATTTTCTTCAGGTAGCTTTATATACTGTAACAAGACAAGCCTGCCTGTCAGTAGGAAGATAACAGGAACGGATCTAGCTGAACACTGTGAGCAGGACGCACTGCACTAAATGTAAATAGTCTAGCTGCCTGACCGTGGTACTAATAGGATCAAAAGAACACCAGTAATTTTCTTCAGGTAGTTTTTTATACTGTAACAAGACAAGCCTGCCTGTCAGTAGGAAGATAACAGGAACGGATCTAGCTGAACACTGTGAGCAGGACGCACTGTACTAAATGTAAATAGTCTAGCTGCCTGACCGTGGTACTAATAGGATCAAAAGAACACCAGTAATTTTCTTTAGGTAGCTGTAAATACTGTAACAAAACAAGCCTGCCTGTCAGTAGGAAGATAACAGGAACGGATCTAGCTGAACACTGTGAGCAGGACGCACTGCACTAAATGTAAAAAGTCTAGAAGATAACAGGAACGGATCTAGCTAAACTGAATACAGTGTATATATATATATGCAACACCTGGGATGCATATATATACACAATACACTTTAAGTGCAGCTAACTGACTGACTGTCCTGCCTAATCTAGCTAATTCAAATGAAATGACACTGTCTCTCTCTCTCTCTAAGCACACCGGAACACACTGCACAGGGCCGCCGTGCAGGCGGCCTTATATAGTGTGGGGCGTGTACTAAATCCCCTGAGCCATAATTGGCCAAAGCCTCCTTGGCTTTGGCCAATTACGGCTCTCTGTTCAGGCGGCGCTGTGATTGGCCAAGCATGCGGGTCATAGTGCATGCTTGGCCAATCATCAGCAAGCAATGCACTGCGATGCCGCAGTGAATTATGGGCCGTGACGCGCCACACTAATTTGGCGCGAACGGCCCATATTGTTCGCAATTCGGCGAACGACCGAACAGCCGATGTTCGAGTCGAACATGGGTTCGACTCAAACACGAAGCTCGTCCCTAGTCAGAAGTCCTTAACTGCTTGTTCTGAATCAAAGGGATTCGATGATATATGGATTGGGTTGTAGTGGAGGGATTAGAATGGACTGCAGGGTATTTTCAACTTCAGACCTCTGTCTTTCGCAGTGCAAATATAATCCAGGTTTTTTAAATGTGGCACTTTAACAGCAAAAAGGAAAGTGCAAAATTGTTTACTATATATTTACAGTGGGGACGGAAAAGTATTCATACCCCCTTAAATTTTTCACTCTTTGTTATATTGCAGCCATTTGCTAAAATCATTTAAGTTCATTTTTTTCCTCATTAATGTACATGCAGCACCCCATATTGACAGAAAAACACAGAATTGTTGACATTTTTGCAGATTTATTAAAAAAGAAAGACTGAAATATCACATGGTCCTAAGTATTCAGACCCTTTGCTCAGTATTTAGTAGAAGTACCCTTTTGATCCAATACAGCCATTAGTCTTTTTGGGAAAAATGCAACAAGTTTTTCACACCTGGATTTGGGGATCCTCTGCCATTCCTCTTTGCAGATCCTCTCCAGTTCTGTCAGTTTGGATGGTAAACGTTGGTGGACAGCCATTTTTAGGTCTCTCCAGAGATGCTCAATTGGGTTTAAAGAGGGAGTCCACCTACATCAACCAAAAAAAAATATTAAAAGCCAGCAGCTACAAATACTGCAGCTGCTGACTTTTAATACATGGCCACTTACCTGTCCCAGGGTCCAGCGATGTCGGCAGCCGACGCCGATAACCCGCTCGATTCTCGGCAGCTGCCGCCGCCATCCTAGGTGAGGGAGTGGATGCAAATACCTGTCTTATGCCGCGTACACATGAGCTGACTTTACGGCCGGACTTTGTCGGCTCCTTGCACCGGACTTAAAAACGGACGGACTCGGCCACACGATCACTGCAAAAGTCCGCTGGTTTGGAACACGGTGACGTATAGCACGTACGACGGGACTATAAAAAGCAAGTTCAAGCCCCACTACGGCACCCTTTGGGCTCCTTCTGCTAATCTCGTGTTTATCTCGTGTTAGTAGAAGTTTGGTTAGAGACGATTCGCGCTTTTCACACTTCAGCTTATTTCGATCGTTTTCTGCGGTTCAGTTTGTGCTTGTGAGGTTATTATCTGCTTTTCAGTGCGTGTTGGTCAGTTCGTAACCTGCCTTGCAGGCCGTTCTGGTCCGCTCGTTCCTGATTTTCAGGTCGTTCTTCATAGGCCTTGCTGTTCTTCAGTGCGTTTGTTATAAGTTTGTTTGACCAGCCGACCGTTTTGAAGCCATGTCATGTGGACGTTCTCGCTCTCGAGTTCGTGCTGCGTGGGGACTTGGTGTTGGGGTTAATACTTTGACCCGAGTCCAGTCCATGAACAGGGCGAGGAGGAGTTCATGGATGAAGAATTGGTTGCGCCAGCGTGACCAATTCTCTCATATGCCTTTGCTCCGTGAGCTCCATGAGAATAATCCTGAGGATTTCAGGAATTGTCTTCAGATGACGGACCCCGTCTTTGAGTGTCTGCTGGCTATGCTGACCCTCTATATCAGCAGGCAGGATACCTACATGAGGCAAGCCATCAGTGCGGAGCAGAGGCTAGTTGCCACGTTACGTTACTTGGCGACAGGGAGAAGTCTTCAGGACTTGAAGTTCTCGACAGGCATCTCCCCCCAGGCTCTGGGGATCATAATCCCAGAGACCTGTTCTGCTATTATTCAGGTCCTGCAGAAGGACTATATGAAGGTAAGTTTTATCCTTTAACATTACATGATATGTATTAAATGTTTTTTAATGTATTGTATAAATGTGTTTGTTATCCTAATTAGAACCCCTCCCCCACCCCACAAATGTTTTAATCAGTCAGGTGTGTTTTGGGCCCTAATTAGAACACCTCCCCCCACATTTAAATGGATCAATGGGCCATCAGAGGGGGTGATTAATCTTATAAGTGGGCCTTATGTTTTTTACCATTTCAATTACAAACACACATATTAATAATGTTTGACTGCTGTTGTTCACTAATGTTTTGGTGTAATCTGATATACAAGTTAGGTTTCAAAGTCCTTACCTTAATTTTTTTCTTTTTTTTCACTCCACAGTTTCCTTCAAATACCCAGGAATGGCAGACTGTGGCCTCCCAGTTCGCTGACCGTTGGGACTTTCCCAACTGTGTCGGGGCGATTGACGGGAAGCATGTCCGGATTGTGCCACCACCGCATTCGGGGTCTTATCTCTATAACTACAAGGTGTTCCATAGTGTAGTTTTGATGGCGGTGGTCTCGGCACATTTGGACTTTCTGTTTGTGGATGTGGGGAAGAACGGCCGGATGTCTGATGGAGGAGTCTTTGCACAGACGGAGCTGTGCCACCTGATGACGAGAATGTTGATGGACTCCCCTCAGTTTTTATTGCTGATGAAGCATTTGCTCTCGGTGAGCACTTGATGAGGCCGTTCCCCCAAAGGACACTCACCCCTGAGAGGAGGATATTTAATTACCGGCTGGCCAGAGCAAGAAGAGTTGTGGAGAATGCCTTTGGGATTCTGGCCAGCCGGTTCCGTTTATTCCTTTCTGCAATTAATCTGGTGGACTATAAACTAAATTACATCATCCTTGCTTGCTGCATCTTGCATAGCTTTTTAAGGAGACATTCAGCAACATATATATCTTCTGTTGGGCCTGAGGCCGGACTGGAAGAGGATACCACAATGACAGGCCTAGAAATTGGCCGTATTGGCTTGGCCCCCCGAACCGCACGTCAAGTGCGTGACCGTTATGTTAATTATTTTAATGGTCGGGGGGCCATTGCTATTCAGCAACAGCTGTAATTTTACCCAAAAAAAATAAAACTAATTTTTCTAAAATATCTTGTTTTTATTCTTGTTTGCATTTAGTTATGTCTGTCTCCTAGTGCACTTGTAGTAGTGGCAAGTGCATTTACCTTTATTTAATCAGACCGCAAAAAAATAAAAAAATATTTGTCTGAAATAATCAGCCACACACATTGTATTATTAAAAACGTTTTACTTTGTGCACATTGAAAGGTGCATTTTTGAATATTTTTTTGGTTTTTATTTTTTTTACTGTTTTTTCTTGCTGTAAAAATATATGTTTTTTAAACATTATTAAAGGCATATTTTAGCAAAAATAGACCTTTCTAAAGAATATTTACATTCACAACAGTGTTTTTATAAACATAGCAAAACATTAAAGAACTTACAAAGTTCAACATTTAAAGAACGGTGCATGTGATGTCACCCTTGGAAATCGTTCCTTTTGAATATGCTCAAAATTGAGATTTACAAAAGGGTCAAGTCAACATGTGCTATCTCCCATCATGGTTGAGCAATGTACGTGTTTTGTGTGTGCAATCCCTTTTTTGGTTCCTATCACCACAAAATAATTTGGAGGATGAAGGGGTTGCAAACACAAAACAAGTACATTGATAACCCATGATGGAAGATAGCACATGATGACACACCGTGTGCATCATAATGTAAATTTGGGTATGACAAATAAATTCTAAAAACATTTAGTAGAAAAAACAAACTTCACAAGGAAATGAAGAACATGATTGATGTTTTTAGGCCAAATGTTATTATATTCTGCCCAAAACATCAATCATGTTCTTCATTTCCTGTTGCATGGAGTCCAGGCGAAGTTGCATGCTGTGAATTTGGTCACGCATTTTATCTAGTTGGCCATTCCACAGCATTATCTGGCCAATCAGTCTTTGGGCACTGTCTGTGGTGAATGGCTCTGCTGCTTGGCCTTCCACAACCAGAAACTCACCTAAAATGAGTGAATAAAAACAAGGTTTACAATATGCACGCCAAAATACATTAACTTAAAGTGGTGTTCCGGCCGAAATGATACTTTTTAAATAAAAATACCCCTATAATACACAAGCTTAATGTATTCTAGTAAAGTTAGTCTGTAAACTAAGGTCTGTTTTGTTAGTTTATAGCAGTAGTTTGTTATTTTATAAACTTACAGCAGGCCCTGGCCATCTTAAGTGTGGGCACCTGAAGCCAGACTGTATTTCTTCCTGGATCTCATCCTTGCAGATCTCGCACATGCTCAGTGCAGCACAAGCAGTGTAATAGGATTCAGGCCAGGTTTCCATAGCAACGGCAGTGTCAGAGGAAGTTGCCGCCCCTTCCCAGAAGGCATTGCAAACAGGAAATGATGTGATGGGCCACGGCCAGGGAGAAGGAAGTGAAAAATGAATACAGCAGATATACAGTAGGTGCTGAGAAAAAAATTAAAAAATATCCAATTTGTTTACAGTGCACAGTTTAGTGAGGGATGCTGAAGAGTTGTAAAAGTGGGTGGAACTCCACTTTAAGCTGGGGTGTCAGTCACTCACTTGGTGGGCTTGAAACCTCGCACACTTCCTCCACCTCTCCTTCCTCCAGGTGGTCGGGTGGGCGTGGTCTTGGGCTGGGGCTTGGGGTATCTTCTGCCTCAGGCTGGTGACTTGGGGGGGTCCTGGGATCCTTGGACTGGTGTCTGAGTCTTTTCTCCCCTATGAGAATTGAACAAAAGGTATAGTTAAAACACAGTGATATTTTAGATTTTATTAAATAATCTTAAACGTTGGTTAGGAGTTGTGGCCAATTGCCTTTTTTGATCATCAAAAATTTAGAAGACAGTATGAACATTCCCTCTGAACAACAATTATAAACAATGCACATTTTCAGGCAAGTTTCACAGATGCAGACACCTCAATGATCTCCTATGTGTATTACCCCTCTAAAATTTATTTATGGTCACATAGTACACTATAGTGCTCGTGAGTCCAGATGTGGAAACAGCTGCTGTGTCCTGTCCTTACATTACACTGAATCATTTTTGAAGAAGCATTATATTTTCCAACACATCTACACCACATCAACAAATTGTGGGAATTTGACAAATTATCAAGACATAAATGTATGTCCAACCCTGTACCATCGTATTTGGCGAAAAAATAACGTCATTTTCTAAAGTATCATATGTATTTTACAAAGAACGGTCTTTACAAACGATGCTGTATAAAGTCCAAAAGTAAGGATCAGCATGCAAGTTAAGTATCTCAATAGGAAAACAGAACAAGTACTTACTTTTTTTAAGCAGCTTCTTTATTCGCCAATATTGTTCTGGCTCCCGACTTTTGATGTCAGACCACTGCTTCCTCAATTGTTCTTTTGACCGTTTTGTGCCAAATTTTGCTTCTAGAGCGGTGACAACTGAGGACATTATTTTGTCCTTACGCATATTCGGTCGTGTGTACGGTCCTTTTTTGCCATCGTAGTCCTCCCTTCTCAATATGGACACCATCTCCACCATCTCTTCAAAAGCCATGTTGGTGGCCTTATATCTCCTGTGGATGTTTGGAGCTCCGGGCTTTCCTCCGCGCTACTTCCACTGATTCTCTCCACCATCTTTAGCTATCTACTCCCACTGCGCAACAAAGAGTGAAGGGGCAGGGCCAAATCGTACTAAAGAACGTCAGGGGTGGGCGACGCAGGCGGAGCATGACACATGCGCAGTGTATATAAAGCTATTACGATGGCCTACGTATGTCCGTGCGGAAGTAGCGAGCGCCAGAAACAAAGGTAAGATTAAAGTGGGGGTGTGTGTGTTTGGTGTGTGTGTGTGTGTGTGTATGTATGTGTCCCCTAGATTACAAACAAAAATAATTATGTGATTTGTGACTGACATTAGTTTGGATCTTGTGTCTTGTCTTTCAGAAAAAATGAATCCCTTTAAAGAGGAAGAATTTTTGTGCCAATTTATTGAGCTCTATCAGGAAAAGAAAAACCTGTGGGAGGTCAAACACCCACTATATTATAATAGGGATGTAAGGAAGGCAACACTGGGAAAACTTTTAGAGTTTGTGAAGACTCGAGTCCCCCAGACCTCAAGTTTGTGGACAAGAAAATTGGTATCTTGCGAAACATGTACAAGCGGGAACACAATAAAATCCAGGAGTCACTCAGATCCGGTGCAGCAGCTGACCAAGTATATGTACCCAAGTTGTGGTAGTACAACAAAATGCGATTTCTGGATGACCAGACCGAAGCCAGGCAATCACTTTCCACCCTTCCACCCACCCTTCCCTCCAGCCTTCCCTCCACTCTTCCCTCCAACCTTCCATCCACCTCCACCCCAGCTGAGGAGTCCCAGGATGAACTGGGCCTTTTCATTATTGATGAAGTTGATGCGCCCAGCTTCAGCCAGGTATCCTTTTTTGTGTAATTTGTGATTGTGTAAATGTTATTAATGATGTTAACGTGTTAATTTTTAAAGTGCTTCCTAAAAAATTACTTCTGCACAAAGATTAATATGTAGACATATCACTAGACAGTAGTGGCCAAAAAGATACTTCTGCATAGGTGTGCGCAGCCTCTTGCATTAGGGTGTGCACCCCAAAGCTCAAATACATATGCATGTGTATATGTACTGATGGTGTCAGTAGGGCAGTGGACAGTGTAATTTTGTTAATTTTCTTTTCCCCAAATTTTTGGCCTTGTGTAACATTTTTTGGGGGGATGAAATATCAGTGGTCAAAACAGGGGGGAATATGCAGCACACAAGGCAATTAGGGTGTGCCCAGGCACACCTGGCACACCCTGTGCGCACGCCTATGTACTTCAGATATTGTTGATCAGCTGAAATAATGGTGGTGTCAAATAGATAGCCTTTACTATTTTGTGTAAATTATATTTGATAGTCATGAGCTGAAAATTGTGTGTGATTGCATAACACAAAATTACAACTATGTCCCTTTTTTTGACACAGGATGACCTGAGCCAGGAGGAGGCCTTGCCCAGTGGGAGAGAGGAGGAGGCCTTGACCAGTGGGAGAGAGGAGGAGGCTGTAGCTGGTCCAAGTCGAATCCGCACGGAGTGTCAGGTGCCTCCCCTCCGCATTCTCCACAAAAGGCCCAGGAGAATGACACAAACTGAGCAGGAATCCCTAGCCCTTATACGGGAAGCCAGCCAGATCCTCAGCAAACCACCCAATGCAGAGGAGGCGTATGGCACCTATATAGCCAGCAGATTGCTGGAGTTGGAAAAGGGCCAACGCCTCCTCTGTGAGAGTCTGATTTTTCAGGCTTACCAGAAGGGCTTGAGAGGGGAGCTTACTGCTACCACATATCTGGCAGATGAAGCCACTCCTCCTCCTCCTCCTCCTCCTGCCCCAAGTACACCACCAGAGGCACAACCTCCGAGGAAGGCTGCAGAGAAGCGTGGAGGGAAGGCTGCAGAGAAGCGTGCAGGGAAGGCTCCACGGAAGAGTCAAAAGTGATTGCCTGGCTTCTGTCTGGTCTGACTGTGCTCCCTGTGCTCCCTATAGTCGCAAGATACCAATTTTCTTGTCCTCAAACTTGATGTGTGTCCTGGGGGACGAAAGGCTTCCCAGATTCTAAAAGTGTCTCCAGTGTTGCCTTCCTAATTTTTAAAAAAAATAAATAAATGTATTTTTTGGTTACCTTACATTATTGCCTATGTGTTTTGATTGTTTGGGAGTAGGCAGGTACAGGTCAAAAAGACTATGGGGTTGATTTAAGAAAAGCAAATAGACTGTGCACTTTGCAGAGGGCAGTTGCCCTCTGCAAGTGCAATTGCTCCAGAGCATCAGAAATGAGTTAAAAGCTTGACTTTGCAAAGAGTACCCAATCCTGTGCAAGGAAAATTCTAAAAACAGCATTTTTGCTTGCACATGATTGGATGATGGAAGTCAGCAGAGCTTCTGCTCATTTACTAAGCTCTGGAGCAACTGCTCTTGCAGAGGGCAACTGCACTTTACAAAGTGCACAGTCTTTTTCCCTTTAGTAAATCAACCCCTATGTGTGTTTCTGACAAAAGGCTAAATCATTTTGAATATCAAGTGAAAAGTACTAGTGAAAAGTTAACTTTAGAAATTGCACAGGAAGTGCACTTGTTGGAAGTGCAGTCGCTGTAAATCTGAGGGGAAGAGCTGAAATTAGGGGAAGCTCTGCTGATTTTATCATAAAATCATGTGCAATAATTTTTTTTTTTTTTTTTTTTTTTTTTTGGGCTTCCTTGCATGTGCCCCTCGGATCCACAGCGAAGGCACTTCAAAATGCTCTTTCTGTGCAATTCCAAGTAGAATTAGCACTTGTAGTGAAAAATGAATTTGCCTTTGTTAAATACACCCCCTATTTCTAATGAACAAGGGACACCAACCTCATTAAGGTTCATTAAAACAACACAAAATATTAAGGTTATTGTGATAACTTGAAAATCCACACAAAAAACACCAAAAAAATGTGGGTATAATTTAGCACACATTGGAAAATAGATAAGTGTTGAAATCAATCAAAAAAATAAAGATGAGTCCAAAGGCGCATGCGCGGCCGGCGATGAAGATGGACGCTCACTAAAGTAGCTCCGGACCCGCTCCTTCCATTTCTGGACCCTGCTACACAACGCTAGCCTCACAAGATCCAGGATCCACTGGAAAAGACCCCGGAACTCCCCGGGCACCTCATGGGGAAAATAGGATCCCAGCGACAAGGATACCAGGGGTTCGTTCCGCCTCCGACTTCCCGGCCGGCTCACAGCATGGAGCGGTTCCTGTATAGGCCGCAATCCCCGGCCTCAATTAGCCAGACGGCTACAGCGCTCGCCGTGGAACGAACGGCAGATACGGGGACCACTGCACCGGATCGCTCCCCACACAGTCCCCTATCCCAAGAGACACCTTCCTCTGCACGGCAATAAAGAAGGGAGACTCCACATGGGAACTACAGGGAAACAGGAGAACATGCTGCAGACCTCCTTGCTGACCATCCTGCATTACTCACAGGTACTTCCACCCCTACCCCTCCAAACCCAGACAGCTCAGTCACAGTTACAGTCGCGGTGCTTGACTCGAAACTACAGTCCCTGCTACAAGACCTGACCCGTAACTTTACAGTTGCAGTAGGGAAACTGGCTCAGGAGCTACGAGGGGAAATTGATCAACTTGGCGATCGAACAGATACTTTAGAATCCAAATTTGATGAACTGGTGAAATACGTGCACGTGCTTGAAGAAGATAACGTGTCACTCAAACAAAGCATGTTCCAGGTCCAATCACAGCAGGAGGACCTGGAGAACAGGGAGAGACGCCAAAATGTGAGAATCCGTGGTATTCCAGAAACAGTCCCTGATAAAGAAATTCGTCCCTATCTCCTAGGACTGTTTGTCACTATGGCTCCACATATTCCGGATATAGACTGGAGACTAGACAGGGCTCATAGGTCCCTAGCCCCGAAACCACCCCCAGGCACCAACCCAAGAGATGTAATTGCTCGCTTCCACTATTATGAAAGCAAAGAAGCTCTCATGACGGCCACGCGAAACAAACATCGCATTGAATATAAAGGAGCTAAACTCCAAATATACAGTGACCTATCTCCCATCACTCTCGCCAAAAGACGTGACCTACGGCCGGTGACCATGCACCTACAACAACACCAAGTTGCCTACAGATGGGGTTTCCCCTTCCGCCTCTCAGCCTCGAGGGATGGCACTCAATATTCAATGCGAGCCTTACACGAATGTGAGGCCTTTGTCCGTAACTTGGGCTTGCCGCCCATCCCTGAAGAAGATCTGCCCCCGCCACCATTGAACATGGTCCCTGGCCCCCTTCAACCACTCACAGCGATCTGGACCCCGGTCCGTCGGAGACGTCAAAGAAATCTTTCAACCCCTCAACGCCCTGCCTCAACCAGACTGCCTACCTGAACTCACCCCACATAAGGAGAGACAGCTCTTCAACGTTCCATCCCTGTTTCTTCTTATGCCGTCTTCCTCGATAACCCGAGGGTTTGGTGACGGCATTACCCTGGTGTCCGCAGAGAGAGACCTCCGCATTCCAGTCCTTGATGGCCTAGGTTAACGGCAATTGTTACAGTCTTGGACTTCAAATCCCCAGCAGTGAGGGCCCACTCCCTCTCACTCCGTTTTTTCCTCTCTTTTTATTTTTTCTCCCCCAGAATCTAAAATTTAAAGTTGGCATACACGCTTTTCTTTTCCTTCTGGGGGGAGCGGGAACCATCGCTGACCGACATGCTCCTCTACAGGTCTCTGGCTGCTAGCCGAGTCCTCCTGAAGATTTTTTCATCTTCAGGCTTAAAAAAAATTTTTCTTTTATTATTATTATTATTTTTCTCTGGACTTTTTTTTGTAGTCCATATCCTTTCTTTTTTTTTGTCTTTTTTTTTTTTTTTAAAACATAGGCCCTTTTTTGGCCTGAATACATATTTGACTTTTGCTGGTTATTATGTTAATATATATTTGCCCACTGTCTATCTGCTAACCGTGAGATGTGCAATAATTTTACAGATTAATTTACATGAGTTAAACGTACTGCTGCTTAATACTAGGATTTCATTAGCTGTAATCTACTTGTCCTCCTTATGGCTCTGAAGGTCTTCTCATGTAACGTGAAGGGCCTGAACTCCATTCACAAACGCTGGCTAGCCTTGAAGGAATTCAGAGCCTCTGGAGCCGATGTGGTCATGATTCAGGAGACACATTTCCGACCGGGAGGCTCCTTTAAGTTCGCCTCTAAACTATTTCCCACCTCATTTGTAGCCTCCGACCCATCTGGGAAGGCAGGGGTAGCAATTCTGTTCAAGAACTCATGCCCTATAAAAGTAATCAATTCCAAATTAGACCCCCAGGGACGATATGTTATCCTGAACTGTGTCCATATGAAAACGAAACTTAAGATTGTTAACATATATGCACCCAACTCTGGACAGATAGGTTTCCTCACTAAGGTCCTTGAGGAGGTACAAAGCTCCCCCCACCCATTCACGATCATAGGAGGAGACTTCAACATGTGTATGTCCGCTAACAAAGATAGACTAAACCTCTTCCAAAATACCCCCCCAACTCAAGCTTATAGATTATCGACCTCTTTCCGCAAATTAATTCGCACCCACAACCTGTTTGACTCTTGGAGAGTAAAACACCCCACTGGTAAACAATTCACTTTTTACTCCCCCCCGCACAAAGGGTACTCTCGCCTAGATTATTTCCTACTCTCTGCACCCCTGCTATCCCACTTAGTCGCCTCTGAAATTGGCCCAATTACATGGTCTGACCATGCACCCATAACTTTAGATATATCCCTACATGCAGCATCCCCTAGATCATGTCATTGGAGACTTAATGAATCTCTATTGAAAAACGAAAGCATTAAACAAAGTCTTCAATCAAAATTGATTGAATATTTCGAGTTAAATGAGGGCTCTGTCTCAGACACCTCCATGTTGTGGGAAGCCCACAAGGCCGTTTTTAGGGGTGAGTGCATCTCTGCCGGTTCGCATAGGAAGCGTGACTCGCTCCAACAAAAAACTGAATTATTGACCCAACTGCGGTCGGCCGAGGCGCACTTACTTCAGGCCCCCACAACCTCCCGTTTAAAGGAGGTGATAAACATCCGTAACAAAATTAAATCCTTAAATATGCATAAAATCTCCAAGGCCATTTTATGGTCAAGACAGAAGTTTTACGAATATGCTGACAAACCCCACAGAATGTTAGTGAACAAGTTGAAACCGCGTCCAAGCCTCTCTATCCCTGACCATTTAACACAACCGGATGGAACTCCCACTTACTGCCCCCAAAACATGTCTAAGGTCTTTGGAGATTTTTACAACAAATTATACAATTGCCTAAGCTCGGACCCACACACCCAATTCACACAAAAGAAATTTGACTCATTTATCTCATCTTTGAAACTCCCACAAATATCACCTGATCAGCGCGCCTCATTAAACGCCCCCATAACCACTGAAGAATTAAGCGAAGTGACTAAACTACTCCCCCTACACAAATCCCCAGGTCCAGATGGACTCCCCTACTCCTACTACAAAACATTCCTCCCTATACTATCTCCACACATGTTAAATCTATATGCCTCCTTACTAAAAGGTACAACACCCCATCCCCAATTTCTCCACGCTCACATCATAGTTATACCAAAACCAGATAAAGACCCTTCTATCCCTGACAACTACCGCCCTATAGCCCTGCTAAATTCCGATTACAAGATCTTCACCAAACTTTTAGCGAACAGACTCTCAAAAATCTTGCCATCTTTGATAAATAGAGATCAGGTTGGATTTGTCCCCCTGAGACACGCAGGGGACAATACTAGACGCACCATAGATCTTGTCGACCTACTAACCAAAACTAAAACCCCGGCAGTAATACTTAGTTTAGATGCACAGAAAGCATTTGACCGCCTTAGCTGGCCTTTCATGTTTGCGATCCTGACCAAATACGGCTTCTCAGGCCCCTTTATACAGGCCCTTAGATCCTTATATTCACACCCTACCTCCCAAGTACAACTTGCATCCTTCCTATCTTCCACGTTCCCCCTCAGTAACGGTACTAGACAGGGTTGCCCTCTATCACCCCTACTTTTTATACTCAGTTTAGAACCCCTAGCTACAACAATTCGCGTAAGCCCCTCCGTTACAGGAGTACGTCTACATCAGTCAGAATATAAACTATCCCTCTTTGCAGACGATATTCTTTTAACACTTACTCAACCACACACGTCTCTACCCTCGCTACATAAAATACTAAACACGTTCAGTGAAATATCTGGGTTTAAAATCAACACCACCAAAACAGAAGCCCTCCCCATAAATATCACATCAACTAATCTGACCACTCTTAAACAGAAATACAATTATCATTGGAGCTCTACATCCTTAAAATATTTAGGTGTCCGAATTACAGCATCATATTCCTCACTATATCAGGCGAATTTCCCCCCCCTATTCCAAGAAATTAACCGCTTGCTGAATCATTGGACCACTTTGCCCATCTCCCTCCTGGGACGTATAAATATTCTTAAAATGTCTATCCTCCCTAAACTACTGTACTTGTTTGAGACACTCCCAGTGGCAATACCAATGTCTCAGTTGAAAAATCTTCAAAGAAGAAGTCTCCGGTTTATCTGGAACAATGCCTCACATAGGGTGGCGGGCTCGGTGGTCATGGCACGCAAGCTTAAAGGGGGCCTAGGTGCCCCTGACTTCATAAAATACTATCACGCCTCTCATCTAAGGGTTCTCACCTCGTGGACCAACAGAACTGCCCCAAATAGATGGGCGGACATTGAGATGAGCATAACATCCCCAGTGCACCCGTGTTACATGCTCTGGCCGTCCACAGACAAATATATGCCCCAGCTGAGATCCCTATGCTTAGCCCCAATGCTCTTCACACTGGCAATATGGAAGAAATGCTCCACTAAATATGCCCTTTCATCCACATGCTCACCCCTCACCAATATCCTTTTTAATCCAGACATACCGGATAGTCTGTCCTATGAACGCATGCTGCCCTGGACTAAGGCCGGGATTTTTCAGCTGCGACAATTAGTCAATCCAGCCACGAGACACTTGTTACCCTTTGGGGACCTTCATAAACAACACCAATTACCTAAAACAATATATTACTCATATCTCCAAATCAGACACTTCTTTTCCATCAAAAACCCCACACTATCTCTAGATAAACCAACCCAATTTGAATTGCTTTGCGCTACAGGCCCTCATGAACCCCAATTGATATCCACAATCTACAAAATAATCCATGAGGCCACCCCCTTAAAAATAGATACACACTACTATATGAAGAAATGGTCACAGATTCTCCAACGCGACATATCTATCCTAGACTGGGATAAGATTTGGACCTCCATTTCCAAGAGTTCCAGATGCATTTCTCACAAAGAAATTGGCTACAAAGTACTTATGTTTTGGTATAAAACCCCAGAAAGACTACATGCAGGAGACCCGTCTAAATCCCGATTGTGTTGGAGATGTAACAAGAAAATAGGCTCCCATTTTCATATCTTTTGGGAATGCTCTCTGGTTATACAATTCTGGGAGCAGATCCAAAAAATACTAGAGAAGCTGGTGGAAATCCTCGTTCCCCTGGATCCCATATATTATTTACTAGGTCTTCCCTACCAAGGCCTCCACAGAGCAAAGCAGAGACTGATGTCATACGTATTATTAGCAGCTAAGAAAACTATCCCTAAACTCTGGTTATCCACTTCCCCTCCCACCCTACCTCATGCCCTAACCATCTTAAAGGATATACGTAGAATGGAACATTTAACTGCCATAGTTGAAGATTCCTTACAGAAATTTTCTCTCATTTGGCAACCATGGGATGACTATGATAATAACAATATGACAAAAGAAATGAGCTGAAAAGGCGGATATATATAGTAATGCACGTTTTCTACTTTCCCGAGCTAATAAGTACTTTACTCTTTTGATTATGGAATTTTTCCTAAACAAAACTTCCTCTCCCTGTAGGACAAGTAATGTATTCACAGTAACACCGCTTAATTAGTAACCAAAGGTCCTTACCATGTGTTATTTTCAATCTTAAAATTATAATGCAAAGTTACCTTAAAATCTCTGATAAGGCTATGCACTCCTGATAGACAGTATTGAAACCTTATGTTCTCCTTTTCTTTTATTTTCTTTATTCTGAATGTGACTTTAATGATATTATAATTGTCATGCAAAAATGTTAAATAAACAATTTAAAAAAAAAAGATGAGTCCAAAATCTAATTTAATTTTTTTTATTTATGGAGATCTGGCTTTTTACAAATATTATATTAGTCATGGCATGAAGATAAATCATGAAGAAAGTAGTTTGTGAGAACTCTGTGTGAATATAAAGCAGAAAAACAACTTCATTCCTCTCGCATTATCAATCCTACAAAAAGCGCTGTATTAAAAGATCACAGAAGAGGAATGTGCTAGCTTCAAGACGAAGGCTAGTTTTACCAGACCAAGTGCTTCTGTCTTGTAATTGCTTCAGAGCATGCGTCAGTTTGAGTTCGTCGGACTAGCACACAGACGACCGGTTTGTCCGCTAGAAAGAAGAGTCCGTCGGATAGATTTAAAACATGTTTCAAATCTAAGTCCATCCAACTTTTGAGCAAACAAAGTCCGCTGGAGCCCACACACGATTGAATTGTCCGACAAAATCCAGTCCGCCGGGCAAAGTCTGCCATAAAGTCCTCTCGTGTGTACGCGGCATTAGATAGGTATCTGCACCCCCCTCCCCCCTGAAAGGTGCCAAATGTGACACCGGAGGGGGGGAGGGTTCCGAAAAGCGAAAGTTCCATTTTTGTGTGGAACTCCGCTTTAAGTCAGGGCTCCAGCTGGGCCATTCAAGAACAGTCACAGAGTTGTTGTAAAGCCACTCCTTCATTATTTTAGCTGTGTGCTTAGGGTCATTGTCTTGTTGGAAGGTAAACCTTCGGCCCAGTCTGAGGTCCTGAGCACTCTGGAGAAGGTTTTCGTCCAGGATATCTCTGTACTTGGCCGCATTCATCTTTTCCTCAATTGCAACCAGTCATCCTGTCCCTGCAGCTGAAAAACACCCCCACAGCATGATGCTGCCACCACCATGCTTCACTGTTGGGACTGTATTGGACGGGTGATGAGCAGAGCCTGGTTTTCTCCACACATACCGCTTAGAATTAAGGCCAAAAAGTTCTATCTTGGTCTCATCAGACCAGAGAATCTTATTTCTCACCATCTTGGAGTCCTTCAGGTGTTTTTTTAGCAAACTCCATGCGGGCTTTCATGTGTCTTGCACTGAGGAGAGGCTTCCGTCGGGCCACTCTGCCATAAAGCCCTGACTGGTGGAGGGCTGCAGTGATGGTTGGCTTTCTACAACTTTCTCCCATCTACCGACTGCATCTCTGGAGCTCAGCCACAGTGATCTTTGGGTTCTTCTTTACCTCTCTCACCAAGGCTCTTCTACCCCGATAGCTCAGTTTGGCCAGACGGCCAGCTCTAGGAAGAGTTCTGGTCATCCCAAATGTCTTCCATTTAAGGATTATGGAGGCCACTGTGCTCTTAAGAAACCTTAAGTACAGCAGAAATTTTTTCGTAACCTTGGCCAGATCTGTGCCTTGCCACAATTCTGTCTCTGAGCTCTTCAGGTAGTTCCTTTGACCTCTTGATTCTCATTTGCTCTGACATGCACTGTGAGCTGTAAGGTCTTATATAGACAGGTGTGTGGCTTTCCTAATCAACTTCAATCAGTATAATCAAACACAGCTGGACTCAAATGAAGGTGTAGAACCATCTCAAGGATGATTAGAAGAAATGGACTGTACCTGAGTTAAATATATGAGTGTCACAGCAAAGGGTCTGAATACTTAGGACCATGGGATATTTCAGTTTTTCTTTTTTAATAAATCTGCAAAAATGTCAACAATTCTGTGTTTTTCTGTCAATATGGGGTGCTGTGTGTACATTAATGAGGGAAAAAAATGAACTTAAATGATTTTAACAAATGGCTGCAATATAACAAAGAGTGAAAAATTTAAGGGGGTCTGAATACTTTCCGTCCCCACTGTATAACAATAAGCTCATCTATGCAAAGAAGCTGATAAACATATGACGTACTCCTTATATCAGTCAAATCCAGTTGTGTAACCTACTAGACAACTAAAACACTCTTCTTTGCTTAGCTATAATAAATTGGCTGGGTATGTGACAACCCAACATTTCCAATGCCTAAAACAAAACAAAAAAAACCCCTAACAGGCACGTCTCACGCATTCACACATTTGGACTTATTAACCCCTATTTAGTTGGAAGAGCTGAGGGGAGCAAGATCAGGCCAACTAAAGCCATGTGCAGAATCCCCAACAACTGCAAAGTCCCAGATTTATTTATTAGCTTACTCCTCTCACCTGCTGTTACAGCTCCGTCCATTTAATTTTAGGTACTGCTTGTTTTCAGCTCTGTTCAGGCATTCCTTATTTCTAGCTTTCCTCAGGCATTGCACATTACAGCTTGGTCCAGATCTGCTTAGACACTGTGCATTACAGTTCTGTATAACTTTTTTACACTTTAAACCTGGTTTTCCAGTGTGTGCAGCAGAAATTAACAATTAAGGGAGTTGCCTGGAGGGTATTTAAGCACCAGCTTTTGAACAGCCATAATACTGAACCCCATGTCCTGTTGTTGATTACCAAGGTTGCCCGACCCATCTTTTGTTTCTTGCCTTGTCGCCTGCCTTCTTTGTTTTCTACCCAGACTGCTTGACTATTCTTTACTTACTGCTTACAAGGACCCCTGGCCTTGAGTACTATTTCACCTCTAACCTAGTTTACTGTTTATTCAATGCTGACCAGGGCTATTTCACTACTCTCAGCTTGCCCCACCTGGACCACTCTAGTCTCTACACTGTAGCCTCCTTGTCCCCATTCACCCCTTGGTGGGGTGATCCTGAAGGCTGTAATTGGGGTGCCAGCATGCAGGACACAACTACCATCCTAATTTATTCTGGAGCATCTTGTTTTGGATTGACTAATTGCTTCTGACCAAGGGAATTGCTATGGGCAGTTCAGCAGCTCCCATCTATGCTAAGCTTTTTGTTGGCCATCTGAAAAGATATAAATGTTCCCCTCTAAGTAGGAAGGTTTCTTTAAATTGGAGATATCCCACACTGATATTCCCTTCTTGGGTGTTATGCCCCGTACACACGGTCGGATTTTCCAAAGGAAAATGTCCGATCGGAGCGTGTTGTCGGACATTCCGACCGTGTGTGGGCTCCATCGGATTTTCCGACACACAAAGTTTGAGAGCAGGCTATAAAATTTTCCGACAACAAAATCCGATTGCGTCAATTCCGACCGTGTGTGGCCAGTTCCGACGCACAAAGTGCCACGCATGCTCAGAAGAAATTCCGAGACAGAACAGCCCGGTCTGGTAAAATTAGCGTTCGGAATGGATACAGCACTTTCGTCACGGTGCAATGTAAAAAATGGTTTAATACAGCGTACTCTCTTCTTCTTTATAATGTGAGAAGAATTAAGTAGTTTTGCTGTTCATATTCACACAGACTTCTCACAAACTTCTTTTTTTATTATTTATCAGGACTCCCTCAATATATTTTGATTTGTCACATCTGCCAAAAAAATTTTTGGGTTGTTTTTTTTTAAAGGCTGTTTTTTTTTGGTTTTTTAGGGTTGTATTTTTTCCAAGGCTGATCTTTGTTTTATTTTATTTTTAGTTTTACTCCATAATATTTTTGTGTGTGTTTTGTGTGTTAAGTTACCACAACACCATTATTATCTTGTATTATTTAATCTCAAGTAGATTGTTTGGTGTTGGTGTCCCTTGTTAATTTCACATTGTACTTTAGAAATGTACCTGAATCCTCACAAACAAACTGTACTTTTTGAATGAAAAAAACACATAGGAGAGTATAATTTAAACAAAAAATCCTTTATTAAGGGCTCAGAACCAAACAAAGAGGGAGGCAAAGCTGGAGAAACAGCAGAAATTGGTGAAGCCTTGGACCCCCAGGGCAGACATCAATTATTTAACATCAAAATTGGTGGCCTGAGGAGTCCATATATAAGGGAGTGCAGTCTGGTCCAGAAGTCCCAGAGATCGGAAAGCAGCAGATGACATCTGTGTCCCCAGGCTGTGGTAGTACAAGAGCCTGCATCTTTTGCCAGACCAGACTGGACCCAGGGTCATCACTTTCTGGTCTTCTTTCCAAGCTTCCTTCCCGGCTGTGACTCTGGTGTTGGAGATGTGGCACTAGTAGGACCTGGAGGAGGAGGAGGAGGAGGAGTAGTAGGACCTGGAGGAGGAGGAGGACCATGTGTGAGGTCACAAATGTGGGTAGCAGATGTTATTTGGCCCCTCAACCCCTTATTGAGAGCTTCCAAAATTAAGGACTCACACAGGAGTTGTTGGCCCTCCTCCATCCGCATCATTTTGCAGGCAGTTATGCCAGTAAAGTCCTCCTCCACAGTGTGGGGCGTTCTAAGGGCCTCTGTAGCCTTCCAAAAGAGGCCTATGGCAGCCTCCTCCAGGGTACTCCTCTTCCTGCCACTCTGTCTTTGTGGGTGTCGGGGAGGGACCTGGATATCAGGCAGCCTGCTTGGCCCAGCCACCTCCTGGCTGAGACTTCCCTGTGTATGAAAAAAGGACATGGTTGTAGTTTTTGCATCATCAATCACAATCATAAATTAGTACTCCAAACTAACATCTAGTTAACATCATTGATTGGACAACCAGAAATATTTAGAAGAATGCTATACCTGGCTCAAGCTGGGCTCCTCCACATGTTGCTGCCTGGAAGGCCCAGGTTGGGCGTCAGAAGCCTCAGCTGGGGGGGAAGGAAGCGTGGAAGGAAGAGTGGAGAGTGATGACCTGGGTTCAGTCTGACCTGCCAGAAAATGCAGCCTGTCATAGTACCACAGTCTGGGGACATAGATGTCATCTGCAGCTCTGGATCTCTGGGAATCCTGGACCTTCTTGTGCTCCCTTAGATACATGCTCCTCAGGCCACCAATTAGGATCTTCAAATAGGTGATGTCTGCCGTGGGGACCACCGTCTTCACAAATTCCAGCAATTGATCCAGTGCTGCCTTCCTCTTTGTTTGGTTCTTATAATGTGGGTGGTTTATCTGCCACAGACAAGGCCGCTCCCTGAACATATCGATGAAGATTGCCATAAAGTCGTTATCTTTCAAGATATCCATTTTCACTGCAAGACACAACACAAGACAAACCCTAATGTCAGGCAAAACTCTCCTAATCTTGTTACAATATAGGCCTCAATCTAGAAGCAGTATAGGCCCAAGTTTGGCTCTTACCTTCGTTATCACGATCGGCGCTTCCTCCTTCCTCCGCTCACAGATCGTACGTACTACGCACGCGTGTTAGGCTTTATACACACTGCCCATGCATGTAACTCCGCCCGCCCCCGACGTTCTTTCTAGTCTATTCCCTGCCCCTTTTCGTTCGGCGCAGTGGGGGAAGAGCACATGGCGGAGACACAGCAGGTGCGTGCTAATTATAGCAACGAGGAGGAGGGGGAGGAAAGCCCGGAGCCGGAAACGTCTGGATCCAGAAGGAGAAGATTTAAGGCATCAAATATGACCTTTGGGGAGATGTTGGAGATGGTGGACATCCTGAAGAAGGCCGACTATGACGGGAAGTATGGACCTTACCCCAACCCCAATGTCAGAAAGGCCAAGATCATGGCGAAAGTAGTCAGGAGTCTGCACCGGAATTTCAGGGTACGACGATCGAAAGATCAGCTCAGGAAGCGGTGGTCGGACCTGAAATTAAGGGAGCATGAGCAGTACAGAAAGATCTGGAGAGTGCTGCAAAAAAGTAAGTAGTTGTGCTGTGTTCCTATTCTTTTTATGTTTATTACGTTTGTGCTGCTCCAGGTGCTTTTAGGAACTGTTGTACAGTTTAAAATGGCAACTTTCATGTTCATGGGCACATTATTTGTTCGTATCGAACATTTTTATTTCGGCCTATAAAACACCATTGTTTTGGCCATATGCATTTGCATACATTTTTTTAGGGCCTACTTGTGTGAAACTAATTTGTTTGTGTAGATGGGTTTGTTACTAGAATGAAATGCAAACTAAACTCTGTGTAAGGAGAGGACACTCAGCAGCTGTTTACACATCTGGACGCTGGAGCACTAGTGTGGGACACCAGAACACCCTTTTTATTAGGGGGCCCCACACAGGTGCTCCAGTGTATACTATAGGGGGGAGTCTCCATCTGTGAAGCTTGTACAAAACAGGTAAGTATTCAAGCTTGACAAAGGACACTAAAAATTCTACATCTTGGAACTCTGCCAAAATAGACAATTGTACCCCACTTCCAAGCAATGTTTCATATTTATAGTTCTGCCATCAAATATCTGTGTGCTAAGTATACCGTTTTTTTTTAACATGGGGAGAAGAGACTCGGAGGAAACCCCTCATCCGAGGAGACCAGAGACCCCCCACCTCTGGAAGAAGGGGAAATACCCCAAACACAAGAAGAGCAGGAGGTGGAAGAAGACGTGGTGGAACTAGTCACCACAACAGGTGATTGTCAGCGACCACAGGCTCAGGTAAGAGATGGCTGCCGGCATATTTATAATACATGTTTTTTTTTTGGTTTCTCTCTTTTTAGGTGATCGTGATGTTGTGGATCCAGGGCATTTCACCTCGGAAAGTGCACAGATCCTGATTGGGGAGATCATGGGGTGTACTGTTGCATTGGAAAACATCACAAAAAACATCAATGATGTTATTTAAAAAAATAAGAACATCATTGATGTTTTGGGGAGAGTTTAAAACCCCTCCAAAGCCCTTTCTTTTATGGTGTGCTACAATGTAAAAAATTTTTGGCGAAATGTAGAGAAGCCAAATTTTGAAGATGCACACAGTGTGTCAACATGTGCTATCTGCCAGCACGGGAGATCAATGGACGCGTTTTGGGGGTGCAACCCCTTCCTCAATAATAAAGTAGCTGAGAGGAAGGGGTTGCTCCCCCAAAACACGTCCCTTGATCCCCCGTGATGGCAGGTAGCACATGTTGACATTCAGGTATTTGTGTGCATCTTCAAAATTTGGCTTTTCCGAGGGTGACTTCACCCCATCTGAACGCAATATCAAACACAGTTCCTAAATACTCATGTCTGATATTGCCTTCAAGTTCTACCAAATGTGAACTTTGTAAGTTCAAGATTTGTGTCTTTCTTGTTGGTTTTACACATGCCTGTTTTATCTTAAAAGGACATTTCTCTTTTTTATAATGCCCCCCCAAAAATGGTTATACAACAAACATGTTGGTTTGTTTTAAAAACCTTGTCAAAATGCACATGGAGATTGTGCAGGTATTAAAAAGATTGTTAATCAAGAATGTGTGGATTATTGTCTCAACGCTACAACACTTTTGTGGTGCTCTAATTGCTGTTTTCTGTGACAATGGGTGTTATTTCATAAGGGCAAATACACTTTGCACTACAAGTGCAGTTTCAGTGCAGTTTCAAGTGCACTTGTAGTGCAAAGTGTCTTTGCCTTTAGTAAATAACACCCAACAGTGCTTTGTATAAAGGGTTACACAATCACGCCATTTTCACAACTCACCACATTTCTGTCAGGGTCAGCTAAAACAAACACAAGCAGTAAATGTCACCAAAGATTTGCTTTTTTTGTTTTTTTTATTTGCTAAAAGTTTCACACATTGTCTGGCATATTGATGGTATCAAGGTATCTTAGCCGGACATCACGGGCACTCAGGGAGGGCAAGGCAGGACGGCCACTTTCAAGCGCCGTCAGGGTTGTTTCATTTATAATTCCGGCCTCAGGCCCAACTGAGCCAGCATAGTTGGCAGAATGTTGCTGTAAAAAGTTATGTAGAACACAGCACACCAGGATAATTCAGTTTGTACTCCGCCATATGTATGGGTGTAAGAAATAGGCGGAACCGGCTGGCCATGATTCCAAATGTGTTCTCCACCACTCTTCTGGCTCTGGCCAGCCCGTAATTGAAAACCCTCTGGTCCAGGGTGAGGGTCCTCATCAGGAATGGCCGCATAAGGTGGTCCCCCAGCGCAAAGGCTTCATCCGCAATGAAGACGAATGGGAGTCCTTCCACATTGTCTTCTGGGGGTGGCAAGTCCAAGCTGCCATTCTGGAGACGCCTGTAAAACTCCGTCTGGGCGATGACTCCACCATCGGACATCCGGCCATTCTTCCCCACGTCCACATACAGGAACTCGTAATTAGCTGACACCACCGCCAACATCACAATACTATTGAACCCCTTATAATTATAATAGTATGACCCCGAGTTGGGTGGTGGGACAATGTGGACGTGTTTCCCATCAAATGCCCCTCCGCAGTTAGGAAAGTCCCACCGCTGGGCAAAGTGGGAGGCCACAGTCTGCCATTCCATGGGCGTGGAAGGAAACTGTTGAGTAAAATAAAAAAATTGTCTTTTTGCACATTAAAACATGGAAAGCAGATTAGACACAAATATTCTTGGCCAACATCAAGATAACATTTATTAATGGGAATTTTTAAACACCAAAGTATAAGGTACACCTATCATATCCCCCCCCCATCTCATTGGCCATTTCTAACATTATATGGGGGGGGGACTCTTGGACAGGTAACCCTCTCCACTTCATTGAGAGATGAATGCCTAAATAATGGATATTACTTTGAACAGCCCCTCCTTAGTTACACTATTGGCAGCCCACTGGACAGGTAAGAAGTGTCATAATACAAAGATATAAATACACACTGTACACATTTGAGCACATTTGGACATTCTGCTATTACCTATCAAGATAATAATAGGATACAAAAACTTTAAACAGTACCATTTGAAAGTATTTAGGTAGGCCCTTGCACTACATGCTTTGGGGAATTCATCCATAAATCGGACCACTAAAGAGATGGGTATAGTGTGTATGGGTTTGGCAAAGTCAGCAGATAGATGATTGAGGATAGATAGAGAATTGGTATCAGCTGGCTTAGCAGTTGGGGGGAGGGAGGGTTCCAAATGATTTGGGGACCCCCCCAAAAAAAGCCTCTGGCACTCTGACTGAATTTAAAGCACAAATCACATTTAAAAACATTTTAGGGGTGTTTGGGGTAAAGCACTACTATGGAGCTGACAAAATATATTGTTTTAAGTGACTACATGAGGTGAATATAGGGCAGGAGACCATGCTGGGGAGGTAAGTGAAGGCAAAGGTGTATGCAGGAAAAAAAAAAATTACATACATTTCCAGCATGAATGAGGACAAAGGGGACATTCATAGCATATTACAATTATGGTAATTAGGGAATGAGGAAAGAAATACAATATATTAGCAAACATTATATACAATAAAATGTGATATTAAAGGATAAAAATCTTACCTTCATATACTCCTCCTTCTGCAGGACCTGGATGATGGCAGAACAGGTCTCGGGGATAATGATCCCCAGAGCCTGAGGGGATATGCCTGTCGAGAACTTCAAGTCCTGCAGACTTCTCCCCGTCGCCAAGTACCACAGGGTGGCGACGAGCCTCTGCTCCGGAGTGATGGTTTGCCTCATGCAGGTATCCTGCCTGCTGATATAGGGGGTCAGCAAAGCCAACAAACGGTGAAATATGGGGTCCGTCATCCGGAGAAAGTTCCTGAAATCATCAGGATTATTCTCACAGAGCAAAGGCATATGATAGAACTGGTCACGCTGAAGCAACCAATTCTTGGTCCATGAACTCCTCCCCACCCTGTTCATGGACTGGACTTGTGTCAAGGTCAGGACCCCAACACCAAGCCCCCGCACAGCACGAACTCTACGAGGAGTACGTATACGCAACATGGCTAGAAAACGGTTGGCTGCTCAGAACGAAGTGACAGAACACACTGAAGAACAGCAAGGCCTGTGAAGAGCGACCTGAAAAACAGTAACGAACGAACAAGAACACAATGACTAATCAAAGTCACGCATAGCTTGCTTGCACGCTCTGAAGAGCAGATACAAACCCACAAGCACAAACTGAACAGCAGCAAACGATCTGAAAGCCACAAGTCTGAAAAAGCATGAATCGTCTCTCACCAAACTTTTACTAACACAAGATTAGCAAAAGGAGCCCAAAGGGTGCCGCGCTTGGTTCTGAACTGGCCTTTTCTAATCTCGTCGTACGTGGTTGACGTCACTGCGTTCTTGGCGATCGGAAATTCCGACAACTTTGTGCGACCGTGTGTACTCAAAACAAGTTTGAGCCAACATCCGTCGGAAAAAATCATAGGATTTTGTTGTCGGAATGTCCGATCAATGTCCGACCGTGTGTACGGGGCATTAGAGTGCTTAAATAACATAGCCCTCACCCTGAACATCTTAAAAAATAAACTTCTAATCTCACAGTTCCTGAGGATATTGTGTATCTGCACTGAGCCTGAGTCTTGCGAACAGTTGCAGCAAATGTACAACAAATTTACCAAGAGGGGCTATCAACATTCTCATCTTCTCATTTTTCCAGTGGACCTGTGTCATCCATCAGGGAGTGTAGTTACAACACCTGCTCTATGTAAGCTACAAGTCAATATGGTGATAGCTTACAAAAGGACTACGGGCACCCCCAAGCCAATGTAACAGTGCTCAGACTTGGCAAATGAACATTAAGGAACTTAGAAATGCCTCATGAAATGAAGGTACTCAGAAATTATTATATTTTTTTATTGCTGTAGCAGACAAAAAGGAAGGTGGGTAAGTGATATAAAAGATACAAAGCCTCAGTGTGGTGTTAAACTGCCACTGTCTTGGAAACAGATAGAAAGGTGTATCGCGGAGGCTCCTTTGGACACAGATAGATATGCAGGATAATGAAGAAAGGTGTATTCCTGAGGGCCCTTTGGATGTAGGCGAGGGGTGGATGAGCTGTATTTTAGTGGGTAGGGTTGAGACCAGTGTGATGGATAGACAGAGAGAGAGAAGGAGATAGTTGGATTATGATAATTGATTCCTAATGGAAGGATGCAACAAAAAAAAAATTAATATAACTATGTAGTAATCAATACCCTCAATATCAAGCAGCAAATGAAACTAGATGCCACTATATAAAATAAACAATGAACATAAATAGTTTTCATTAAAATATGTGGATGAAAAATTATTATTAGATATAAAGTGAATAATGGATGGTAAAATATATAAAAAGTTAGGAATTAAAATTAATGGGTATAACAAAGTAATAATCATAGTCAGGAATGATGAGTAGGGGGCTAAAAGATGAATATGAGATATAATGGTGCGAAAAAATGGTATAGCATATGGAAAATAAAATGGGTATATGCATATGCAGTAAAAATGATGTGCTGGATAGTGATGCTGTCATACGTAAGGTTAAAGTTGATAGAAGTAGAGGTGAAATTAATATGTGAGGTAGTTATATATATGCACTGTATATACATGTCCAAAAATAGATATATTTTGAAGTCTATGGGACCCGAACTGGAAAAAATCCAAAAAATGCCCATTTTGAAGGCTTATATGCAAGTAATTGGGCATACATAGGTTATGGGGGTCCATGTACTGCCCTGAACGACATGTATTAATGTAAAAAAAGTATTTTTTTATATATATTTATTCAATTTTCATATAAAAGTACAAGATTTGTTGAAGGAGTAGTCTGCCAGCAAAGGCAACAAAGTAAAATACATAATACTACATAGTAAGCAGGATAAAACTGCATGGTTTGGAGCCTACAAACATTAACGAGATAACTAATAACACAGTATCTGGTCCAACAAGAGTAACTGACTGGTGGTTCTGCCAAAGTGGTGGTCAAAGGAGTGGAAGCAGGTGAACATTCACCCCAGAAACAGGTAGAAAGATCAATAAAATTTTTAAGAAATATTAAAACTTTTCACATCAAATAATGTACTAGGTAACCACAAAGACTAGGTGGAATGTCTGGGGGGGGGGTGAGGGGTTAAGGCATTGGAGGTGTCCTGGATCCTAAGTTTACCCAGTGTATTAGCAAGGTCTGCACGCAGGTACCAGTCCCTCTAGCGGAAGGGAGTCATGTGGAAAGAACTCTTCTGGAGAGAAAGAGTGTTCCATGAAGAGACGCCATCTTGCAATAAAGTGTTTCAGTAAAGTAGAATGTTGGGCAATAGTGTCTAATTTCTCAATGTTAAATAGTGTTAAGAGTGCTTGTTTTACCGAGGCAATTTGAAGTGGGGAAGGGTAGATCCAAGCTTGCATTATTGCCCTGCGAGCTGTCAGAAGACAGATATGGACCCACTGAAGAAGAGAGTCACAGGTAGGCGTTGACAAGGAAGCCTGCGAGATATCGCAGCTGAAAACTCATAACAAAGGGTCCTTAGGTAGAAGTAATTGCTGAGACTTATCAATGCATTTCCACATCTGGTCCCAAAAGGTGGAGATTGCTTGACAGGTCCATAATCTGTGGAAAATGGATGGTCTGGGAGTAGTGCACCAAGGGCATGCGGAGAGAGAGGAGTCCATTTTGCTGTGGTAAAATGGGCGATACGCCCGATGGGCGATTTTGAACTGGGTTTCTCACCACGTTTCGCAGATCACCAGAGAGCAGATTTTTTTGATACCCTGCAAGGATCTTTTTCGGTGCGTCTTGGTTTTCAAGGATAGAAATCCAGGGTTTGAAGGGAACAATGTGGTATTTTGAAGCCTGATGGGTGATGAGGTTGGAGTATATCTCTAATATGAAGTACTGGTCCCAATCTATTAGGGCATCAATAAAAGAGCGTTGACTAGAGTTTTGGTACGGGCTGAAGCAGGATCTGAGGTAGCTGGTTAGCTGATGATAGTGAAACCTGTGATGGCCTGAGGGAGTACTGTTTAGTCAGTTCTGAAAAGGGTCTAAAAGTACCTTGGGCAGGATCGATGACTTTAGAGATGGTTGTTAGGCTGGAGGAAGACCATTGAGGGAAGGCCTTGTGGTCCATAGAAGGGGGGGGGACATTGGGTTGCCAAATATGGGAAGGTGGCTTGAGACGGTGAAGGGTAAGCCCTGGAGTCTCCGTATTTCTCTCCAGGCAATCACAGTGTCTCTAATCAAAAGGTTGGATCTCAGGGGCTAGGGAAGGGCATGTAGCCTGGAGTGAAGGACAGCCTGGAGAATAAATTGGGACACAAGGGTGCCCTCCAGCATGTAGTTAGAGTAATGAGAGTTTTTGGACAACCAATCAATACCCTGTCTCAATAGGCAGGAAAGATTATAAAATTGAATACTGGGCAGGCCCATTCCACCTTCACTCTTTGGGAGACAGAGTTTTTGAAGCGCAATGCAAGGTTTTCTGCCATGCCAAATGAATGTGAGCAGTGCAGTGTGTATGTTTTGGACGTCAATATGTTTCAGTAATAGAGGTAAGGTCTGTAATGTATATAATAGTCTAGCAAACTAGGCCATTTTAAAAGAGGTGGCATCTCCCAAATAGTGAAAGGGGCAAGTCCGCCCATAATTCCAACTCCTGTACAATCTTGGCTATCACTGGGGGGGGGGGGGTACTTCAAGCTATATAAAGAGGAGGGTTCCCTGCCAACGCGGACACCTAGGTAGGTAATTTGATGTTTCGCTACTATGAACAGGGATGAGCCCATCCAGACTCGAGCCAGCTGTGGGTTGAGAGCCAAAATTTCACTCTTGTCAAAATGAATCCAGAGCCCCAAACAAGCCTGGAAGGTTGCAAACAGGTTCTCAGAGGAGTGAGATATCCGAGAAAGGGTTGGTTGAGAATAAAATAGTGACAAAGTACCAGGGATGGAGGCACACTTTGCGCCTCATTTAAAGTCCCATCTGTGTCATTACACAGCCCCCTCTCTCTTTTTTTGGTTGAGAATAAAAGAACGTTGTCGGCGAATAGAGCCGAACGTAGGACTTGGTTGCTTACCGTGACACCACTGATCCCTAATGATGAGTTTAGAAGTCTGGAGAGTGGTTTAATGTTAAAAAGAAGAGGGGATAGGGGCAGCCTTGGCGTATGCCTTTAGTGAGTGGTAGGTCAGAGGGCATGAAATTAGGAGTAACGAGGCGGGCCGTTGGTGAGGAGTAGATTTTTTGGACAAATTGTAATATGGGGCCAATCATTCCAACTGCCCTCATGACCATGAAAGCCAAGAAAAGCTCATGTTATCGAAAGATTTCTCGGCATCCAGTGAGATAATTGCTGTGTCAAGGTCAGGATGCGTCTTGGCAAATTCAAGGGCCAGGAGGACCTTACAAATGTTAAGTGTTGCAGACCGCCCCAGGACAAAACGTGATTGGGCTGGATGGAGGATTGATGGAAGGATATGTGCTAGACGGGATGCACCGATTTTGGAGAGAATTTTCATGTCAACGTTGATTAGGGATATAGACCTATATGAACCTGGTAGAAGGGGATCTTTTCCCTTTTTGGCAATGAGTTTGATGTGTGCCTGAGCGCCCGAGGGAAGGTATGGGCCATCAACCCACATTGCTCTATAAACATAGGATAGGGTATCAGGAGGAATATATTCGGGAAGTTAATTTGTAGAATTCTGCTGAAAAGCCATCTGGGCCAGGGGCTTTCTCAGTAGAGATGGATTTAATAGTAGAGCAGATGTCCTCAGGGAAAATAGGGGCATTTAAAGTCTCCAACTGGTCAGGAGATAGGGTAGGTAGTTTAATTGTCTTGAGTATTTTGTTCGCCACTTCAACGTCGATAGGGTCTTCTGAGTAGAGGTTGGTGTAGAACTTAGTGAGGATGGCACTAATCTCAGAGGCCGCAGTAGTAATATCTCCATTAGAGGAGCGTAGAACTCCAATATGGGTCAGCTAGTGGCGTCCCGAGCATAACTTCGCTAAGAGCTCAGAGAAAGGCACACTAGCCCACATATGGTGGTACTGTTCCAAAATTGAACTCTACTGGAACGAAGTAAAGACTTTTTTTTTTTTTAAAGATATTTTTATTAATTTTACAAATCAGTTGTACAAAACAAGCACAACAAACATCCACTTAGTATGCTCAGTCAGTCATTGGTAAACAGCAATAACATGTAGCTCATATAAACAGAGATAGACATTGGTACATCTGCTAATATTTGCACGCAACTACTCATACAAGCAAATCGTCTGTATATAACGGTACCAATAATTTGCATAAATTATATACTATCCTGGCGCGACCTGTAAACACCCCCGCTACATATCCTACAAGGTGAGGGTCAGAGGGCTAGCAAGCCATCTACCCCAAATTTTATGGAATGTTTTTGTCCGTTTCCTTAGTTCGAAAGTAAGTCTATACAGTGGTATCACATCATTGATTAGTTTTAGCCATAGGGATTTCAAGGGTGTTGATACACCCTTCCATGACATCAGGATGGTCTTTCTAGCATAAAAGTAGAGGATTCGTAGTAGTCTTTTGGCCTGTGTTGATAGTTGTAAATCTCCAAAGATCCCCAACAGACCCTTTTTTGGGTGGATGATATTGGGAAGGCCTAGAGCTGAGGAGATGAAGGAGCCTACTTCCACCCAGAAGTCCTGAACCACTGGGCAGGTCCAGAAGCAGTGCATGAAATCAGCACTCCCTCCACAACCACGAAAGCATTCAGCGGAGGTCTTCAGCCCCATTTTGTGTAGTCTGGCCGGGGTAAGATAAGAATGGTGAAAAAATTTAATCTGTATAACTCTATCTCTAGACGAAATAACCGTGGCTTTATATGTGTCTCTGAATTCAGTCCAGTCTTCCTCAGTAAATGAGATGTCCATGGATGTCCATTTTTCCTGCGCTTTACTAAATCGGGGGTTAACGTCCGTCATTAGGGCCTCATAATAGGTTGAAATAAGCTTATTAGGGTCTGGTTGTCTTAGTAGTCTCTCTAGTGGGGGCAAATTAATGGGATTCTTTAACCGCTTCCCGACCGCCCACTGTATATTGACGTCCTGTGTTTTAAAGATGGATATCTCGGTAACGGCAGCAGCTGCTGCCACAACCGAGGTATCCATCTTTAGGGCCGGCGATTCTACACACGATAATGGTGGTCTATGCGGCGGGTTCGCCGCGAGATCACCGTTATCGGCGGCGGGAGAGGTGCCACCCCCCCTCCCGCCGCTCTCCCGCACCCTCCGCCGCTTACCGGAGCCGTCGGTAACGGCGGAGGCGATCGGGTCCTTTCACTTCCTCGGTACTGAGACGAGTGAGGCCAAGATGGCCCCCACCCGTCTCTATACCATGTGACGGCCGGAGCGACGTCATTACGACGGCTCCGCCCACTTCTCTTAAAGGCACAATTTATTTTGTGTCATTTTTTAAACGACTTTTTTTTTTTTTTTTTTTTTTTTTTTTGCATTATAGTCTAAATATGAGATCTGAGGACTTTTTGACCCCAGATCTCATATTTAAGAGGACCTGTCATGCTTTTTTCTATTACAAGGGATGTTTACATTCCTTGTAATAGGAATAAAAGTGATCCAAATTTTTTTTTTTTAAAAAACAGTGAAAAAATAAATAAAATAAAGTAAAATAAATAATTAAAAAAAAAAAAAAATTTTTTTAAAGCGCCCTGTCCCGACGAGCTCGCGCGCAGAAGCGAACGCATACGTGAGTAGCGCCCGCATATGAAAACGGTGGTCAAACCACACATGTGAGGTATCGCCGCGACCGGTAGAGTGAGAGCAATAATTCTAGCCCTAGACCTCCTCTGTAACGCAAAACATGCAATCTGTAGAATTTTTTAAACGTCGCCTATGGAGATTTTTAAGGGTAAAAGTTTGACGCCATTCCACGAGCGGGCGCAATTTTAAAGCGTGACATGATGGGTATCAATTTACTTGGCGTAACATTATATTTCACAATATAAAAAAAAATTGGGCTAACTTTACTGTTGTCTTATTTTTTTTTTCAAAAAAGTGAATTTTTTCCAAAAAAAGTGCGCTTAGAAGACCGCTGCGCAAATACGGTGCAAAAAAAAGTATTGCAATGACCGCCATTTTATTTTCTAGGGTGTTAGAAAAAAAACAATATATAATGTTTGGGGGTTCTAAGTAATTTTCTAGCAAAAAAACCTGTTTTAAACTCTTAAACACCTAAAATCCAAAACGAGGCTGGTTTTGAAGTGGTTAAGGAGCCAAACTGAGCTCGTATAGCATGCCTAAGTTGATAATAGTGGAACAAATAGGAGCGTGGTAGGTCAAAGTCCAATCTCAGTTGTTGAAAAGTTTTAAATCCCTGGGCATCATACAAATGACATAAGTATTTTATTCCCTTAGAGTACCATCTCTGAGTGTCGGGCAATGAGTGTAGTTCCTGCAGAGTAGGGTTGAACCACAGGGGATTGTTTGGGGATGTGGACCAGGAAGATTTAGATATTTTTGTAATGATATATCGAAAAAGTAAAAGAGAAGTTGCTAGTATGGAGGTGCCTGGTCGACTTGGAACCCTACCTCTATAAACAATGTTATGTAGCGTTTCCATGGAAGACGCAATGGCTCCTTCAGTGGTAGTACATGCATTTGCCGGGACCGGACATAGCCAATCATGCACATGCACTAACTGTGATGCTAAGTAATAAAGAAAAAAGTTTGGAAACGCCAACCCCGCCATATGTGATGGCAGGCTTAACGTCTCCAGTGCCACCCTGGGGGTCCTCCCATTCCACAGGAACGTTGTACAGATCGTATCAATCCTTTTAAAAATAGATTTGGGGATTTTGCAAGGGGAGTTAGCCAGCACGTATAGTAGTTTCGGTAAGTAGATCATTTTAAGTAGGCTTGCTCTTCCCATAAGATCTAGGGGCAAGTCCATCCACTGTTTAATTTGTTCCTGTAGTCTATTCAGTATGGGGTCTAAGTTATTAGTAATGTAGGTGGATAGAGGCGATTGTACCAATACCCCAAGGTATCGAAAGGAAGTTACTACCTGTAAGTTGGAGTCCGGGTGGAGCTGGGAGATTGCTGCTGAATCCAAAGGGAACAGGCTGGATTTGTCCCAGTTTACCCGGAATCCAGAGAAATCTCCAAACCTATTAATCTCGGCCAATAGCGACTGAAGTGATGTATCAGTATCTGCTAGATACACCAAAGTGTCGTCTGCATACAACGAAATACGTTCCTCAATGGTAGCAATAGGCAGGCCTTTGATGGAGGGGGATGTACGGATTCGAGCCGCCAGCGGCTCCATAGCCAAGGCGAACAGAAGCGGGGATAAAGGACATCCCTGCCTCGTGCCCCTTGTAATGGAGAATGATTTAGTAATTGAGGAATTAACGCACACTCGGACTTGGGGGGATGTGTAAAGTAGCCTAATCCATGCCACCACGCGAGGACCGAAACCATACACCTGCAGCACACGAAAGAGATATGGCCATTCCACACTATCAAATGCTTTACATGTGTCCAAAGACACAATGGCACGGGTACGGGAACACTCATGAGGGTATTGCAGGTTTTGGAATAGTCTGTGGATATTCATTCTTGTGGACCGCCCAGGTATAAAACCCCCTTGGTCACTATTGACCAGGGACGTAACTACAGTATTTAAGCAATTTGCAAGCACTTTTGCTAGGATCTTAACATCCACATTTATGAGGGATATTGGGCGGTATGATTCACATTTAAGTGGATCTTTGCGAGGTTTCAGCAGGAGCACGATCAAGGCCTCTCGCATGGTGGGGGGAAGGATACCAGCATCCAAAGCCTTATTATATGTACGTAGCAGAAATGGGCACAGTAAATCCCTAAATTGTGAATACCATTCAGTGGGATAACCATCCAGCCCAGGAGTCTTGTGGGCTGGCATTTGAGCAATAGCTACTGCATTCTCTTCAACCGAGATGGGAGCGTCTAACATCTCCCTCCCCTCAGTGGAAATGGAGGGGAGAGATATGTCAGCAAGGTATTCGTTTAGCTGGGGTTCAGTGTACTCAGCTCTAGAAGTGTAAAGTTCTGTGTAGAAGTTTAAAAAAGTTTCCATAATATCCCCAGGGACCTCACTCATTTGGCCTGTCTTAGTATAGATACGAGCAATGGATACTGGAGGGCGATCAGGCCTTGTCAGATATGCTAAAAGGCATCCAGCCTTGTTACCATGTTCAAATGATTTCTGTGCCGTGTGTAACAATTTCTTTTTTTTAAGGTCTAACAGACGTATTTCATATCCCCTACGTTTCAATAGCCATGTTTCTCTTGTGTCTGGGGTCGGATCAGAGGTATATACAGATTCCGCTTGTACCATGGCAGTTTCAAGTTCTGCCGTATGCTGTTGGTTATTTTTCCTCAAGACCCCAGTGATGGACATAAAGATGCCCCTTAATGAGGCCTTGAAGGCCTCCCACTCTACATGTTCCCTGCACCACCTCATCCTCCAGCCAATAAGAATTTAACCTCCAAATGGAGGGGGTAGATCCTGGAAGGATGGTGAGGTCCACAGAAAGGGGCGCATGGTCTGAAACCCCTCTAGGTAAATAGGAAGTTGCAGCGACAAAGGGGAGGGTGTCTGCTGGGGCGAAGGCCATATCAATTCGAGACATGGTGTGAAATGAGTCTGAATGACAAGAAAACTGACTATCATCTGGGTGTTTCCAGCGCCATAATTCAGTAAGGTCATAAACCTGCATCCAGTTCAAAAGGGAGGGAAAGGGTCTACCCCCACCCCCCAAGCGATCCATGGCTGGGTCCAGTACAGCATTAAAATCACCGATGTAAAGGAGAGGTCCGGGGGGTCTATCCAATAAGTGCAGTGACAATTTCAATAATACCTCTGCCGAAAAGGGCAGAGGAATATAGAGGTTAACAATAGTAAACGTTATTGAGGAGATTTGTAGAGTAAGTACGACATATCTCCTATTTGGATCTGTCTTGACTTGTAAAGTTTCTGCTGGGAGGGATTTAGCCACTAAGATAGAAACTCCCCTAGAGTAATTTGTGTGCGTAGCATGATAACCCTGAGCCAGCCATGGACGCTTAAGGGCCCTCACCTTAGTGTCAGTTAGGTGGGTCTCCTGTAGACACACCACATGAGGGTGACATTTCTTTAGGACTGAAAAAACGAGAGATCGTTTTTGGGGGGCATTCAAACCTCTAGTATTCCATGACACTATTTTTAAGGACCCCGACATTGTACGACAAACAATATATCATGATCATAAGGACAAATAAGCACATACTCATCTAGTACCTCACAGGCCGCGCCAGGCCACATGCATTCAATGATATGTATAACACATTTCAAATACCTATGTTTACTCGAGTCTGTACCGTCAATATACAGGCCCGAGTAAGCCAATAAACCGTTCCGAGCAGCATCTATATAAATTGCAAAAAAGAAAAAAGAGGAAAAAAAGCAAAAAAAAGTACAAAAGAGCACAAAAAAGTGCAAACCGTGTTTGAAAAACCCATAACCCCCGCCCCGCTCGGCCATCCCCAACTTAGCGAGCCTTGGATCCCAAAACCCAAATAGACCCCTCCTACCCCGTAAAAAAAAAAGGGGGAAAGGAAGTGTTATTGAGGGTCCAACTATTCCGTGGTCACACCACTGTCTGGTGGGGAGGTAACGTGGAGATCAGTGTGGCTCCCAACTGACAGTAGAAAAAAATAAAGTTATGTCCTGATCCAGGATGTCTTTTCGGTATGCTTTATAAGAAGACCCAAAAAAAAAAAAAAATAATTTTTAAGAAAAAATAAGAATCAGTCCTTCTTACAAGCAAGAGGAAGAAAAAGAAGTAGAAATGACAGGCCAAGTAGAAATGTTAAAGGTTGTTGCAGGATTATAGATCTTTCTTCTTTCTCCTCTCTCCTTTTCCCTTCATTATAACACCTCAGGTATAGGTGAGTAGCCCCATATGATGAGGTTGGCCTGTAGTGGATGGGGGACTGCATGGTTTCATCCAGAAGGAGTTCAGCAGAGGGGAACATTAAACAGGGGAAGCTGTCAGTGACCTCTGCACCTGTCTGTGGGCCCATAGCGGTCGTTTAGCCAAGCCATGGCTTCTTTAGGGCTAGAGTAAAAGTGAGCTTTACCATCGAATATGATGTGGAGCTTGGCAGGAAACAGCATGGCATATTTAAATCCTTCCTCACGTAAACGACTCTTCACTGCTGAGAATGATATGCACTGGCTCTGCACCTCAGCAGAGAAGTCAGGATAAATAGAGATATTGTTGCTGTTGTATTTAAGCGGACCTTTCTCTCTTGCTATTCGTAAAATGGCCATTTTATCCTGGAAATTGAGGATGCGAGCGATGATTGAACGTGGGGGTGCTCCCTCTGGGGGAGGACGCGGGGGTGTACGGTGTGCCCTCTCAATCACATATGAAAACGATGGCGCATCGGTGCCAAAGATATCCCTCAGTCAGGAGTATAAGAATTTTTCAGGGTGAGAGCCTTCCGCGCGTTCAGGGAATCCAACAAAACGTAAATTGTTCCTTCTAGAACGATTCTCCAAATCGTCAATTTTGGCGCGGAGAGCTGCTAGTTCTCCAGTATTATCTCTCACTTTAACAGTTAGGGGGTGCATAGTGTCCTCCACGGAACTAATACGTTCCTCCATATCCCCAGCTCTGCCACTGAGGTTTTGGACATCCTGCTTGAGGAGTGAGAAATCCATTCTTATGGAGGCATAATGGTGGCTAGGGTTGGTTCAGCAGGGGGATTCAGCTCTCCATCATCATCAGTGGATTGCTGGGGGTCCTGAGTTGTCTGGGGGTCTTGTGATAACTGGGAGACAGACTGTGTACGGAAGATAGCAGGAGTAGAGGCACTCACCCCACTAGCAGAGCTCCGGTCATCAGACATATTCGCCTGCAGTGTGGCTGCCTGAGAGGCCTGTGTCCCGGCGCCATCTTGCCTCCGGAATCCCGCCAGACGGTCCGACGTAGATGGGGGCCAAGCCAGCCCATATTTCACCATGGTAGCCAGCCCGCCGTGGGGAACAAATTGAGACCTTCGGTGAGGAGATAGGACTCAGGATGCCTGTAGGATGGTTGTTGAGAGCCGGAGCGCTGTAACTATGCGGCCGCTCGCTCCACCATCAAGCCACGCCCCCCGAAGTAAAGACTTTAATTAAAAAAATCACAGAGACTAGAGTGGAGCTGACTCCAGCATGTTGTCTACTACACTTGTCCAATTCCTCTTTTAAACGCTACAAACGCTCATTGACGATTCATCTCCTCAATACAGCTAAATCCCAAATCCCTCTACATTGGCTGTCTACTTCTACTCCCTCTGTCAGGGATTGGGTGTCGAAAGTTAGTGAAATTCATGAAATGGAAGACACATTGGCCCAAGACAAAGGCCACATTGAACGATTCCACAAAACGTGGCAACCATGGCTGATTTTTAAATACTCCGCAGATTTCCCTACCTGAATTATATGTGGGGAAGGTGATGGAACCTTGAGTGGGTGCCTTCCTTCTGTACCTTATATGTCTCCTTTACCCTATATCTTCCTGTTCTCCTCTTACTTACTCTCTTCATTTCATTTTCTGCCTTGTTCCCTTCTCGCTGACCTTTAACCTCTCTTCTTCACTGGAATATATCTATTTTACATGTACTTCTCTCTTATGCTTGAGAAAGATTGCTTTAGATAGGTAAAGAAACATTACTTATACATGACATCAATACTAAGCGTTCTGAATACTTGGAAAGATGTTTCTGACACAATGGATAACACAGTGTATACAGAAATCTTATAACTCATATAGACACAAAGATAACTCAGTGGAAATAACCTTAGACCCTTATGCCGCGTACACACGGTCGGACTTTTCGTCTACAAAAGTCAGACAGCCTGTCCGACAGACTTCCGGCAGACTTTCGGCGGACTTGCGGCGGACTTGCGGCATACTTTCTAACGAACGGACTTGCCTACACACGACCACACAAAAGTCCGATGGATTCGTACGTGATGACGTACACCGGACTAAAATAAGGAAGTTCATAGCCAGTAGCCAATAGGTGCCCTAGCGTGGCTTTTTGTCCGTCGGACTAGCACACAGACGAGCGGATTTCGGGGTCCGTCGTAGTTACGAAGTAAAGATTTGAAGCATGTTTCAAATCTAAAGTACGTCGGATTTGAGGCTAAAAAAGTACGTTGAAAGTCCGGAGAAGCCCACACACGATCGGATTACCAGCCAGCTTTAGTCCATCAGCGTCCGTTGGACTTTTGTAGACGAAAAGTCCGACCGTGTGTACGCGGCATTAGAGTTTGAAAGTTATTGAGACCTTTGTACTAGCTTTACACTAACAGTTTAATATGTAAATGACGAAAAGTACGCAGTTTTACCTGCGAAATTTGCATTGTACAGTGCATTTCTATGTTTCTTTCTTTGTTTCAATAAACTTGAAATGATAAAACTTCGCGAAGAGCTTGCCTGCATTATTGCCGCATCTATGAAAATGAAGAGCGGAGTAAGATTGTCTAGTAATCTCTTGCTGTGCAGACCAGTGGTCAAAGGCACGCTTAGCTGCTTGCCATGCAAGCGTGGTGGCTACGGTATGATTTAACGTTAAGGCACAGTGTGCCAGGCATAGGAAGTCACTGGCCTTCAAATATTGGAGATGAGTTTGTTTCTTGAATTGAGCTGTATAGGATATAATGCGTCCTCTTGGAAAATCTTTCCCCGTCTACCAAAACAAATTTGGTGTGGAGAGATAAGCCCCGATGGTTTCTACAAATTCAGCCCAGGCAGTGCGAAGGGCGTGTAAAAAAATCAGTGTTGTCAGCCAAAAAAAGCTGGGAAACACCAGGTGCCTGTGTTGTGGGGGGGGGCTTTAAAAACCCAGAGATCTGGACACTAATAGGGTAGTGGTCAGAGATGACCATGTCTTCAATGATCGACGAGGAGACAAAGGGGAGTATACCCGATGAGCAGAAAAGGTAGTCTTTACAGGAAAATGAATTATGGGGAGGGGAGAAAAAGGTAAATTTCCGATCAGTGGGGTGGGAGATGCACCAAATTTCTGCAAGGTGAAGTGAGGAAGCTGATTGAGCTAAAATGGTAGGAGTGTCACCCGTGTGGACTCGGTTACGGGCTTCAGCCATATGCATGACAGTATTGAAGTCCCCCCCAATTAGGTGACAGTGTTCAGGAATTTGTAAGACCCAGGAGGTAAGATCTTGAAAGAAGAGCTGTCCAGGGGAGTTGGGGACATAGACGTTGGATATAGAGATGTCACGTGAGGCAGCTGTCAGGTGGAGGATGATTCTGCCACCTTCCAAATCGCTCTCAATGGAACAAATGGTATAATGGAGTTTTTTGTGGAGTAAAATTGCTACCCCAGCCTTACGTCCCATAGCTAGTGAGACATAAACCTCACCTACCCATAATTTGCACTGGCGAGAAAGGTCATCTGCGGCCAGATGGGTCTCCTGTAAAAGAGCGACATCTGCTCGCAGGTGCTTAAGGTGTCTCAAAATCTGCATACGCTTATGAGGGGAGCATGGCCCCCCTTGACATGCCACGAGATTACCTTTTAGGTGATTCCCATCATCTGAAGGAGCCATGGATGAGGCAGTAGTAGATAGATGTGAAATGGCCCCGTTAGGGGTAGTGCTACCGCAGTCATCGCCCCATCAGATCCAGAACCTTGGCAGAATCCTAGAGATAAAATCAAGTGATAAAAGATTAAATGACCAGATACATAAAACAATAACAAACAGGAGAGCAGGCCTCCAAAAATGTTCCATGAACTTCATTTTTTTCCCTATGGAGCTACCACCTAAAGCACTGCCGCCAAGGAGTGCCTCCTCAGCATATGTCAACATGGGGTAGCTCCGAGGAGGAGGGTCCAAGGAGATGGGGGGAAGATGTGGGAAGAGGGTAAGGGAAAGAGGAATGAGATTAGAGAGGGGGAGGGAGAGGGAGAGGGAGATAGGAGGGGGAGAGGGGAAAGGGGGAGAGGGAAAATGATAATCTGAGTTCATTCAGGGATGGCCCATACAGGTATTAAGTAAGTTGGGGGTAGCTAGATGCGTGAAAAATTATTATTATTATGGCCCACCGAAGGAGGCAAGTCAGAGACGGCAGGCTAGGACCACTAGGTCAGAGAGGGCCTGAACCGTCAGGATCAAATAGAGAAGGGGCAAACCGTGTGAGTTAGCAGGAGCGTGTAGTCAGCGGTGTTCAGAGTGGTCCCCTGGTAGTCCGACATGCACCCTTTTGTAGGGGGGACTTTTGGGGACTTTGCTGGCCCCTAGAGGACAGAAGGGATTTCCTGTACAGAGCAGACTAGTTAGAGGCAGAAAGCTCCACCTATTACATGTCGGAGGGTTGTGTCGCGTTGAGGTAGTGCTCCGCTTCAGATGGAGAGGTGAAGGAAACACGTTCACCCGTGGCAGGTTGGATATGCAGAATCGCTGGGTAGGCCAGAGTAAATCTGATGTGATTGTTATAGAGGGACAAACAGACCGCCGAGAAAGCCTTAAATTGTCGCATAACTTCAACAGAGTAGTCAACAAATAGTAGTAATGGGTGGTCATCCACAGAGAGGTTGCGTTGACGGCGGAATCTTTGAAGTATGGCTTATTTATCCGCATAGTTTAGGTACCTAACAATCACAGGACGGGGTTTGGAGTGAGATTCCGATGCCTATCTAACACGGTGCGCCCATTCCACCAGGCAAGGGCTACGGAGCCCCAGCTGCTCCGGAATAGTGGTGGATAGGGATGAGCTTCGTGTGTTCAGCTGTTCGGTCGTTCGCCGAATTGCGAACGATTGCGCCGTTCGCGCCAAATTCGTGTGGCGCGTCACGGCCCATAATTCACTGCGGCATCCCAGTGCATTGCTGGCTGATGATTGGCCAAGCATGCACTATGACCCGCATGCTTGGCCAATCACAGCGCCGCCTGAACAGAGAGCCGTAATTGGCCAAAGCCAAGGAGGCTTTGGCCAATTATGGCTCAGGGGATTTAGTACACGCCCCACACTATATAAGGCCGCCTGCACGGCGGCCTTGTGTAGTGTGTGTTCCGGCGTTCATTGAGAGAGAGAGAGACAGACAGTGACATTTGATTTGAATTAGATTAGGCAGAACAGTCAGTCAGTTAGCTGCACTTAGAGTGTATTGTGTATATATATGCATCCCAGGTGTTGCATATATATATATATACACTGTATTCAGTTTAGCTAGATCCGTTCCTGTTATCTTCCTACTGACAGGCAGGCTTGTCTTGTTACAGTATTTACAGCTACCTGAAGAAAATTACTGGTGTTCTTTTGATCCTATTAGTACCACAGTCAGGCAGCTAGACTATTTACATTTAGTGCAGTGCGTCCTGCTCACAGTGTTCAGCTAGATCCGTTCCTGTTATCTTCTTACTGACAGGCAGGCTTGTCTTGTTACAGTATATACAGCTACCTGAAGAAAATTGCTGGTGTTCTTATGATCCTATTAGTACCACAGTCAGGCAGCTAGACTATTTACAGTTAGTGCAGTGCGTCCTGCTCACAGTGTTCAGCTAGATCCGTTCCTGTTATCTTCTTACTGACAGGCAGGCTTGTCTTGTTACAGTATATACAGCTACCTGAAGAAAATTACTGGTGTTCTTTTGATCCTATTAGTACCACAGTCAGGCAGCTAGACTATTTACAGTTAGTGCAGTGCGTCCTGCTCACAGTGTTCAGCTAAAACTACAAGTTGGTGGGGTGCGTCCTGCTCACAGTGTTCAGCTAAACCTACAAGTTAGTGGGGTGCGTCCACCTCACAGTGTTCAGCTAAACCTACAAGCTAGTGGGGTGCGTCCTGCTCACAGTGTTCAGCTAGATCCGTTCCTGTTATCTTCTTACTGACAGGCAGGCTTGTCTTGTTACAGTATATACAGCTACCTGAAGAAAATTGCTGGTGTTCTTTTGATCCTATTAGTACCACAGTCAGGCAGCTAGACTATTTACAGTTAGTGCAGTGCGTCCTGCTCACAGTGTTCAGCTAAAACTACAAGTTGGTGGGGTGCGTCCTGCTCACAGTGTTCAGCTAAACCTACAAGTTAGTGGGGTGCGTCCACCTCACAGTGTTCAGCTAAACCTACAAGCTAGTGGGGTGCGTCCTGCTCACAGTGTTCAGCTAGATCCGTTCCTGTTATCTTCTTACTGACAGGCAGGCTTGTCTTGTTACAGTATATACAGCTACCTGAAGAAAATTGCTGGTGTTCTTTTGATCCTATTAGTACCACAGTCAGGCAGCTAGACTATTTACAGTTAGTGCAGTGCATCCTGCTCACAGTGTTTAGCTAGATCCGTTCCTGTTATCTTCTTACTGACAGGCAAGCTTGTCTTGTTACAGTATATGCAGCTACCTGAAGAAAATTACTGGTGTTCTTTGATCCTATTAGTACCACAGTCAGGCAGCTAGACTATTTACAGTTAGTGCAGTGTGTCCTGATCACAGTGTTCAGCTAAACCTACAAGTTAGTGGGGTGCGTCCTGCTCACAGTGTTCAGTTAAACCTACAAGTTAGTGGGGTGCGTCCACCTCACAGTGTTCAGCTAAACCTACAAGTTAGTGGGGTGCGTCCTGCTCACAGTGTTCAGCTAGATCCGTTCCTGTTATCTTCTTACTGACAGGCAGGCTTGTCTTGTTACAGTATATAAAGCTACCTGAAGAAAATTACTGGTGTTCTTTTGATCCTGTTAGTATCACAGTCAGGCAGCTAGACTATTTACAGTTAGTGCAGTGCATCCTGCTGACAGTGTTCAGCTAAAACTACAAGTTAGTGGGGTGCGTCCTGCTCACAGTGTTCAGCTAAACATACAAGTTAGTGGGGTGCGTCCACCTCACAGTGTTCAGCTAAACCTACAAGTTAGTGGGGTGCGTCCTGCTCACAGTGTTCAGCTAAACCTACAAGTTAGTGGGGTGCGTCCTGCTCACAGTGTTCAGCTAAACCTACAAGTTAGTGGGGTGCGTCCACCTCACAGGGTTCAGCTAAAGCTACCTGTAGAAGGTTGGTGGTGTTCTCATACTACAGGCAGGCAGTTGATTTTGCTAGCTGCAGTATCAGTACATATATATATATATATATATATATATATATATATATATATATATATATATATATATATATATATATTTCCCAGCTTAGTGCAGCTACAGGCCATTAGTATGTCTGGAAGGCCAAGAAGGAGAGGCAGACAGTCACAAGCCAATAAGAGAGGGCAAGCAGGCTCTGTGTCTAGTGCTGGTCGTGGAGACGGTGCATCCTCATCAGCATGTGGCCGTGGGACACGCTTGGCCTTTTTTTCGGCAGCTGGCCGTGTTGAGCCGCAACATGCGGAAGACTTGGTCGAGTGGATGACCAAGCCGTCCTCATCCTCCTCATCCTCTCTCACCCATGCCCAGGGTGCTTTGTCTGGCAAAGCAGCGGCCTCTTCCCTCGGCTCAATGTCATCAGTGACTCCTTCCCTAGCCCCACCATGTCCTCCTGAGGAGTCCCTCAAACTGTTTGACCACAGTGTTGGGTACATGCTCCAGGAGGATGCCCAGCGTTTGGAAGGCTCTGATGATGAAACTGAGCTCGATGAAGGCAGTAACATGAGCACGGACAGAGGGGGTGCCCAAGAAGGACAGCAATCTGGCAGTCATGCACCCCCTGCTGCAGCATACTGCCAGGTCTGCTCCAGTGATGAGGAGGGAGGGGATGATGAGGTCACTGACTCAACGTGGGTGCCTGATAGGAGAGAGGAGGAGGAGGAGGAGGCGGCACATCACCAACGAGGCAGGATGCCCTCCAGGGGCCAGCCTGAGGGCAGCACATTGACTGCATCACACCCCAAAGCTCCACATGTGCAGGGCGCTGCAGTCTCTGCGCATTATTCAAAAAGTTCTTTGGTGTGGGCCTTTTTTGAGACGAGTGCATCAGATCGCACCGCTGCTATTTGCAACATATGTCTCAAGCGTATCTCGCGTGGCCAAAACATCTCCAGCTTGGGTACCACATGCTTGACCAGGCATATGTTGACCTGCCATGCAGTTCGTTGGCAAGCGTATCTAAAAGACCCACACCAAAGAACAAAGAAGACCTCTCCTTGCTCCTCATCAGCTGAGATTTCCAACCCCACTAGACCTTCAGTCCTCTCTGAGACCTGCACTGAGAGGAATGAAGGTGTAGAATTAGGTGTGTCACAGCCAAGTACTTGTGGGCAATCTGCTTTTGGTACACCGACGTCAGATTGTACCAGGCAAATTTCCCTGCCCCAGCTGCTGCACCGCCGAAAGAAGTTTGCTCCCAGCCATCCACATGCCCAGCGGTTGAATGCTAGCTTGGCAAAATTGCTAGCACTTCAACTGCTGCCTTTTCAGTTGGTAGACTCTGCCCCCTTCCGTGAGTTTGTGGAATGTGCGGTTCCTCAGTGGCAGGTACCCAAACGCCACTTTTTCTCACGGAAGGCGATTCCGGCTCTCTACCGGCATGTGGAAGGCAATGTCCATGCCTCGCTGGACAGGGCGGTCAGTGGTAAGGTGCATATTACCGCTGACTCATGGTCCAGCAGGCATGGACAGGGACGTTACCTAAGTTTCACGGCGCATTGGGTGACTCTGCTGGCAGCTGGGAAGGATGCAGGACAAGGTGCAGTAGTGTTGGAGGTTGTTCCGCCACCATGCCTCCAAAATGCTAATGATTGTGACACACCTCTCTCCTCCACCCCCTCCTCTTCTTCTTCCTCCATGGCCTCTTCCTGTGCTTTGTCCTCGGAACCAGCGGTGCTCCGTAGTCGTTCAAGGGGCTATGCAAGTACGCAGGCCAAAAGATGCCATGCGGTGCTTGAGCTGGTGTGCTTGGGGGACAGGAGCCACACTGGGGCAGAGGTTCTGTCAGCTCTGCAGGGGCAGGTTCAGAGGTGGTTGACGCCACGCCAACTTAAGGCAGGAATGGTGGTTTGTGACAATGGCACCAACCTCCTCTCTGCCCTCCGACAGGGACAAATGACCCATGTGCCCTGTTTGGCTCACGTCCTTAACTTGGTGGTGCAGCGGTTCTTGGGCAGGTACCCGGGCTTACAGGATGTCCTGAGGCAGGCCAGGAAAGTCTGTGTGCATTTCCGCCAGTCATATAATGCCAGTGCTCGGCTGACGGACCTCCAAAAGGAGTTTAACCTGCCCAAGAACCGCCTAATCTGTGACATGCCCACCAGGTGGAACTCAACGTTGGCCATGCTGCAGCGGCTGCACACGCAGCAGAGGGCCATCAATGAGTACCTGTGCGACTATGGCACCAGGACAGGGTCAGGGGAGCTTGTTTTTTTTTCCCCACGCCAGTGGGCCATGATCAGGGATGCATGCACTGTCCTGTCACCATTTAAGGAGGCCACGAGGATAGTGAGCAGTGACAGTGCATGCATCAGTGACACTGTCCCCCTTGTCCACCTGTTGGAGCACACGCTGCGTGGAATAATGGACAGGGCACTTGAGGCAGAACAGAGGCAGGAAGAGGAGGACTTCCTTAGCTCTCAAGGCCCCCTTTATCCAGACAGTGTTCCTGCATGCCCGCCGATCACACAGGAAGAGGAGGAGGAGGAGGAGGAGGAGGAGGAATGTGTCAGTATGGAGGTGGAGCCTGGCACTTAGCATCAGCAGCAGTCTTTAAGGGATCATTTACAGTCCCAAGAAACACATGGACTTGTACGTGGCTGGGAGGAGGTGGCTGCAGATCATGTCGTCCTTAGTGACCCAGAGGACTCCAGACCAAATGCCTCAGCAAACCTACGCTGCATGGCCTCCCTGATCCTGCAAAGCCTGCGGAAGGATCCTCGTATTTGTGGTATCAAGGAGAAGGAACAATACTGGCCTGAAACCCTCCTTGATCCACGTTACAAGGGTAAGGTTGCGGACCTTATCTTGCCATCGCAGAGGGAGCAGAAGATGAATTATCTTCGGGAGGCCTTGCAGAAAGGTCTGTGCAACGCGTTCCCAGAGACTGGGAGGTTACAAACTCCTGTTTCTGGACAACGTGTTGCTGAGGCTTTGGTCAGTCAAAGAAGGAGCGGGGGAGAAGGTGGTCGTCTGACCAATGCGTTCAGACAATTTTTTAGCCCGCAGCCCCAAGGTATGATCGGTTCCAGCAACCATCGCCAGCGTCTATTTTACATGGTGCAGGAATACCTAGGGACAAGATCTGACTTGGACACCTTTCCCACCGAAAATCCTCTGGGTTACTGGGTCTTGAGGATGGATCACTGGCCAGAGCTTGCACAGTATGCAATTGAGCTACTGGCCTGTCCTGCATCCAGCGTTCTTTCGGAACGCACATTCAGTGCTGCTGGAGGCTTTGTAACCGATCACAGGGTGCGTCTGTCCACCGACTCGGTCGATCGACTGACCTTCATAAAAATTAATCAGTCTTGGATCACCACCAGCTACCAAGCACCTGATGCTGATGTAACCGAATATTTTTTTTTTAAATGTCAGATCCCTTCAAAGACTGCCTATGCTGATGCTGAGTGACTATCCTGTTATACTGAGTAATTATCCTCTTCCTCCTCAATGATCATGATGATAGCTTGTAAGAACATTTTTGGTTCTGGGCACCGCCAGTCCCGCCACCAGTGCCTAAGGCTCAATTTTTCAGCCCCTGTTCAACAGGGGCATGTAATTACAATTTTTCATGCAATTCTTTGCAGCAGGGCTAGTTCCTGCACTCCAACTATAGTATCTGTGAGGGGTTGCAGTGTTGTGGCACCAGCACCAGTGCCTAAAGCCCAATTTTTCTGCCCCTGTTTAACTGTGGCGTGTAATTACAATTTTGTATGCAATACTTTGCAGAAGGGCTCGTTCCTGCGCTCCAACTAGAGTATCTGTGAGGTGTTGCAGCACCAGCACCATTGCCTAAGGCCCAATTTTTCAGCCCCTGTTTAACAGGGATGTATAATTACTAGACATGTGCACACTGAAATATTTTGTTTCGGAATTTGGTTTTCGTCCGAAAAATAAATTTATTTAGTTACTCCCGAAATTCGTTTTTATTTATTTTGTTTTTCGTTAAAAATTGCATTCGTCCGAAAATCCAAATTAAGGTCAAATCTGTCATTGAAGGCTTATGGTGTCTGTTAAATGTTCAAAGAAGATTCGACGGAGCAGTTAAACTGTACAACGCCGTATAGTTTACCTGCTCCGTCGAATCTTCTTAGAACTTTCAACACCATAAGCCAAAGTACTTGTGTAGTTAGTTCTAGCTCTTTTACTGCTCCTCCTCTTTGGTTACAATCAGCCAATAACATTCATCATCATCATTATTTTTATTTATCTTTTCTCCCCTACGTCGAATCTTTTCTCCCATACGTTGAATCTTTTCTCCCCTACGTCAAATCTTTTCTCCCCTACGTCGAATCTTTCCTCTCTATGTCGAATCTTTTCTCTCTATGTAGAATAATCTTGGACTAATAGAGTTAAGGTTGGGCACATTCGACCACAGGTTTGATGGACACAGATTGTTATTGTCATCATCATGTCGAATCTCCTATCTATATCGAACTGTTGTAGCAACGAAAACGAAAATAAAGCATTTGTTTATGTCGGATCTTTCGTTTTTCGGATTCTGCACTTTCGTTATCGTTTGTTAAAACGATAATGAAAATACCTGAAATTCGGACGAAAATGCATTCGGACGAAAACGAATGCACATGTCTAGTAATTACAATTTTTGATGCAATTCTTTGCAGCAGGGCTAGTTCCTGTGCTCCAACTAGAGTATCTGTGAGGTGTTGCAGCACCAGCACCAGTGCCTAAGTCCCAATTTTTCAGCCCCTGTTTAACAGGGGCGTGTAATTACAATTTTTGATGCAATTCTTTGCAGCAGGGATAGTTCCTGCGCTCCAACTAGAGCATCTGTGAGGGGTTCCAGTGTTGTGGCACCACCACCAAAGGCCCAATTTTTCTGCCCCTGTTACAATTTTTGATGCAATTCTTTGCAGCAGGGCTAGTTCCTGCACTCCAACTAGAGTATCTGTGAGGTGTTGCAGTGTTGTGGCACCAGCACCAGTGCCTAAGGCCCAATTTTTTAGCCCCGGTTCAACAGGGGAATGTAATTACAATTTTTAATGCAATTCTTTGCATTTAATGCAATTCCTTGCATTAGGGCTAGTTCCTGCGCTCCAACTAGAGTATCTGTGAGGTGTTGCATTGTTGTGGCACCAGCACCAGTGCCTAAGTCCCAATTTTTCAGCCCCTGTTTAACAGGGGCGTGTAATTACAATTTTTGATGCAATTCTTTGCAGCAGGGATAGTTCCTGCGCTCCAACTAGAGCATCTGTGAGGGGTTCCAGTGTTGTGGCACCACCACCAAAGGCCCAATTTTTCTGCCCCTGTTCAACAGGGGCATGTAATTACAATTCTTTATCTAATATTTCACAGCAGGGCCCGTTTCTGCGCCCACCAAGAGTATCTGTGAGGACTTACAGTGTTGTGGCACCAGCACCACCACCACCACCAAAGGCCCATATTTTATGCCCCTGTTCAACAGGGGCATGTAATTACAAGTCTTGATCTAATATTTCACAGCAGGGCCCATTTCTGCTCCCACCAAGAGTATCTGTGAGGACTTACAGTGTTGTGGCACCAGCACCACCACCACCACCGAAGGCCCAATTTTTCTGCCCCTGTTCAACAGGGGCATGTAATTACCATTTTTGATCTAATATATCACAGCAGGGCCCTTTTCTGCGTCCACCAAGAGTATCTGTGAGGACTTACAGTGTTGTGGCACCAGCACCACCATCACCACCAAAGGCCCAATTTTTCTGCCCCTGTTCAACAGGGGCATGTAATTACAATTATTGATCTAATATTTCACAGCAGGGCCCTGTGAGGGCTTACAGTGTTGTGGCCACAACAACACCTAAGGCCCAAATTTCTGCTGAGTATATAGGGCAGGTCCCTACTTTCAAACATCCAACTTACAAACGACCCCTACTTGCAAACGGAAGGAGACAACAGGAAGTGAGATGAAATCTACCCCTAGGAAGGGAAATTCTCTCCTGTAAGAGTTAATATGGGAAAAACTTTTCTCCTTTCCACTGATGCTTTATCACCAATCCTTGTTTTACAAAAAACCCCAAATTTTCAAAAAACATTTGTCATTGGGACAAAAAGTGAGGTGAAATCTTCTGAAGAGGAGCACAGACAGCAAAACAAATGTCACAGGGGTGATAACCCTTCCCTAGGTTTTCCAAAAAGCTTAAAATACATTTTTTGGCTGGAGCTAAACACGTTAAAAATGTACCAGTTCAAAATTACAAACAGATTCTACTTAACAACAAACCTACAGTCCCTGTCTTGTTTGCATTGTTTGTATAGTAGGTATAAATCATTTAAATACCTACAAAAGTAACTAAGGAAATGATATATATCTTTAATTTAGGTTTACGTGAACCCGATGTTTAATATTTGAAATTCCATGATATTTACCTATATAAACCCTACTGTAAAACAATGAGCTTACTTTATAGATCCTTGTAAACGTACTTTATGTATCTTTATAACATTGTATACTCAATAAACTTCTTTTGACAAGGAAAAAAGATTTTTTGGCTGGAGTTAAACACGTTAAAAATGTACCCGTTCAAAATTACAAAGAGATTCTACTTAACAACAAACCTACAGTCCCTGTCTTGTTTGCACCGCCTGTATACTGCTGTTCAGAGTATATAGGGCCTGGGGGCCCCACACCTTTCCTTTTTTAATTTGGGTTCGGGGTTCCCCTTAATATCCATACAAGACCCAAAAGGCCTGGTAATGGACTTGGGGGTACCCATGCTGTTTGTCTCACTGATTTTCATCCATATTGCCAAGACCCGACATTACATTAAAGCCGCAAGCAGTTTTAAATGACTTTTTTTCTTTAAAAATGCACATTTTGTGCAGGGACTGTTCTAAGCACGGGAAACACGCACCACTTTACAGGCATACTACAGAGCACTTTTGATTTCAAACGTTCGAGTCCCATAGACGTCAATGGGGTTCTAACGTTCGTGCAAATTTTCAGTCCGTTCGCAGGTCCTGGTGCGAACCGAACCGGGGGTGTTCGGCTCATCCCTAGTCATCACCTCAGGCGGACGAGAAGAGATTAGGGGCCGGCGGGGAGGAGCGCATCACGAGAGGTCTGTTTACAGACGCTTCCCACGCTACTCTGCATGCAGCAAACAGGAGTGTAAGTGTCTTCATTAGCATCCAGTTACTCCACATATATCCTATGTGATTATACCGCCAGACACTTTATATTGAATAACGTATTCACTTAGAACGCAAAAGGGGACTTCCATTAACACTCTGAACAAATTGTGCCCAGCATCCTGCTCTGTGCGCCAAAGCCCTGATAACTGCCCCATGCCCTGATGTCTGCCCTATGCCCTATAGTCTGCCCTATAGTCTGCCCATACCCTGCTCTGTGCCCCATGCTCTGATATCTGCCCCATGTCCTGATGTCTGCCCCATTCCCTGATGTCTACCCATGCCCTGCTCTGTTCCCCCATGCCCTGCTGTCTGCCCCCATGCCTTGCTCTTTGACCCATGCCCTGCTCTTTGCCCCATGCTCTGATGTGTGCCCCCATGCCCTACTGTCTGCCCCATGCCCTGCTCTGTGCCCCGATGTCTGCCCCATGCCCTGCTCTGTGCCCCCATGCCCTGATGTCTACCCCATGCCCTTCTGTCTGCCCCATGCCCTGCTCCATGCCCCCACGCCCTGCTCTGTGCCCCTATGCCCTGATGTCTGCCCCATGTCCTGCTCTGTGCCCCATGCCGTGATGTCTGACCCACACTCTGTTCTGTGCCCCATGCCCAGATGTCTGCCCCATGCTCTGATGTGTGCTCTAATGCCCTGCTGCCTGCCCCATGCCCTGCTGTGTGCCCCGTGATATGCCCTACTGTGTGCCCTTGTGGTGTGCCCCATGGTGTGTCCTACTGTGTGCACCATGCCCTACTATGTGCCTCACTGTGTGCCCAATTTCCTCCTGTGGGCCTTGTGATGTGTCCTGAGCTTTACTGTATGCCCCATGATGTGCCCTGTACCCTGCTGTGTGCCATATGATGTGCCCTGCTGTGTGCACCATACTGTGCCCTATATGTTCCCTCTTGCTCCATGTAATATCCCCTGCTGTGCCCCATAGTGTATCATCTTGCCCCCATGTAATATGCCCTGCTATGCCTCATAATGTGCCCTGCTGTGCCCCATAATATGAGATTTTATCCCTTCTAATGTGTTCTGCTGTGCCCCTTAATGTGTCCTCATGTAATATGCCCTGCTGTGTCCCATTATGTGCCCTCTTGCCCCCATGTAATATGCCCCATAATGTGCTCTGCTGTGCCCAATAATGTGCCCTCATGCCCCTATGTAATATACTCTGCTGTACCCCATAATGTGCCCTCCTGCCCCATGTAATGTTCCATGCTGTGCCCCATAATGTGCCCCTCTGCCTCCCATATGTAACGTGCCCTATAATGTTCCCTGCTGCCCCCCCATGTAATGTGTCCTACTGTGGCCCTCCAACCTATAATGTGCCCTTGTGTGCCCCATAATGTGCCCTGCTGCTCCCCATGTAGTATACCCTCCTGCCCTCCACATTTACATATTGTGCCCTCCTGACCCCCTGTGCTATGACCTGCTGACTTTTATACTTTTCCATGGTTCCCCCATGCTTTGCCCTGGTGCCCCCTGTGTACTGTGCTTGCTTGACATCCCATGCTCTGCCCTGCTGCCCCATGTGCACAGTTTATCTCAGGTTCAAACCAGAATTGAGGCGTCCACGCAGTGCAAGCTGGGGGGTGGGGCTTTGCGTGGGTGTGGCTTGAGTGTGGGTGTGGACACAGGGGGCCTCCTGTTGCCCGGGGGCCCCATGAGTTGTCAGTCCGCCCCTGCTCTGATCCATGATCCAGTCTGAGTCTTAGTCCTCTTCCCCAGGCTAATTTAAGCTCACCTGAGCAGATAGCCTTTGCTCTCTGCCTGGGAAACACAGACAACACTGGTCTGTGAGAGCAAAAAGGTTGGTAAAAATCTGTTAAGCAGTTTATGTAGAAACTGACAAGCGGTAGGCTTGATCAGCCTGGGAGTTAGGGCCTGCATACTGTATAGTTAGAGCCGAGACAGGGCTAAGTTTTTTCGGGTTTGGCTATTTTGTTCTGTTTTTTTTTTTTTTGAACACTGTACAGCACCTCTATAGACTTCTAAATATCACCATTAAACACTTCACTGGTTGTCACTACTTCACTTTTGTTCTGGTATCTGTGCCTGAAAGCCTGCTTATCCCAGGAAGATTTTGTACCTGCTACCTGTCCCCCAGGTTACAATACTTAAAGAATTTCTTGGGATTTTTTTGCTCTCCTCCGCTATGTGTCTTTCATGTTCTATCTTAGCCGTCCTTATTGCACCCTTACATTTCTTGTTGCATTCTTTATAAAGTCTGAATGCTGATGATGATCCCTCAACCATGTATTTTTTGAAGGCCTTCTCCTTTGCTTTTATATGCATTTTTACATTGGAGTTAAGCCATGCAGGACTTTTGTTCGCTCTTTTAAATTTATTACCCAATGGGATGCATTGGCTAATGCCCTTATTTAATATGCTCTTAAAGCAAACCCATCTCTCCTCCGTGTTCTTTGTTCCTAAGATTTTATCCCAATTTATGCCTTCTAGCAAGGTTCGTAGTTTAGGGAAGTTGGCTCTTTTGAAATTCAGTGTCTTTGTATTCCCCTTATGTTTCCTATTTGTGTGATTTATACTGAAGCCAATTGACCTGTGATCACTATTACCTAAATTGGCCTGTATTTCCACATCCGTGATTAGGTCTGTATTGTTGGTAATCAGTAGATCCAGTAACGCTTAATTTTTAGTTGGTACGTCTACCATCTGACCCATAAAATTGTCCTGCAAGACATTTAGGAACTGGAGAGCCCTAGATGAATGCGTGGTTCCCTCCGCCCAGTCTATGTCTGGATAATTAAAATCCCCCATTATGATAACACTTCCCATCCTTGCTGCTAATCCAAATTGTGATAGGAGGTCTGTCTCCCCTTCCTCCCTCAGATTAGGGGGCCTAAAGCACACTCCCAGTATTATTTTTCCCTTAGCTTCATTCCTTTGGTGCTCTACCCATAAGGATTCCACCTCCTCCCTAGCTCCCTTAGTGATGTCATCTCTCACATTCACTTGTACATTATTCTTGATATATAGGCATACCCCTCCCCTTTTTTACCCTCTCTATCCTTGCAATAAAGGGTATACCCTTGAATGTTTGCCAGCCAATCATGAGAGTTGTTAAACCAGGTCTCTGAAACTCCCACAAAATCCAATTCCTCCTCGTACAACAGTATCTCTAGTTCTCCCATCTTGTCCGCCAGGATCCTGGCATTGGTGAACATGCCATGTAGTTTAGACAGGTCGCATATTTTCCTCTTATTGGGTGTTCCGAGATTGCAACTAGGACTTGCTACTATACTTACCTTGGGTTTATGTGCATTGGTCAACCTACCACTAATGCCCTCAATACTACCCTCTGGAACATGTTCCGTGCTGACTATCTCTACCTCTAAACCCTCCCCCCATCGCCTAGTTTAAAAACCCCTCTAACTTTTTGGCCATCTTCATTCCCAACTGATCTGCACCCTCCTCATTTAGGTGCAGTCAGTCTCTTCTATAGTACCGGTTATCGAATGAGAAGTCGGCCCGGTCCTCCAGGAACCCAAACCCCTCCTTACTACACCAGCTCTTCAGCCACTTGTTTACTTCCCTAATCTCCCTCTATCTTTCTGGTGTGGCTCGATGTACCGGTAGTATTCCTGAGAATACTACCTTGGAGGTCCTTTTCCTCAATTTAGCTCCTAAGTCCCTAAAATCATTCTTTAGGACACTCCATCTGCCTCTGACCTTGTCATTGGTGCCAACGTGCACCATCACAGCTGGGTCTTCCCCAGCCCCTCCCAGTAATCTGTCCACCAGATTCATGATGTGCTGAACCCGAGCATCGGTAGACAACATAGTGTTCAGCGTTTCAGGTCTTTGTTACAGATATGCCTCTCTGTCCTTCTAAGAATTGAGTCCCCTACCACCAGAATCTGTCTTTCCTTTCCCTTCACTTCCCACCCACTCTCACTGGAGGAGTTCTTTCCCTGGCAGCTAGGAGAGTCACTCAGCTCCAGCAGTGCTGGTCCCTGACTGGTTTCACCAATGTCACTCAATGGAGCGTACTTATTGGGATGCTCCAGCCCTGGATAGGCCTCCCTGGCACTTCCCTCTACCCTTCCTGACTGTCACCCATCTACTCTTTGCTAGTGCCTGCACCTCTTTGTCTCCGCCCGCCTCTGTGCTGGCCCCTGCCAGCACCTGCCATGTACGTTCCTGGCTCTACTTTAGTATGAAAAAATAAAAAGGAACAATGAGACTTTAAATGGAATGTGAGAGAAAGTTCACGCCCCCATCCCTATCAACATGAAAAAAGAGGGGGAGGTTGGGACTGTAAATGAGGTGTGAGATGGTGGAACCGATCAGATTCACAAAGGTACAAACTTATGTATGTTTATTAGTGGACCAATGATCAGCGATTGCAGCCAACAATATTGCATAAAAAAGTAATATTATACATGGCAAAAGGGTACATGCAAAAACCTGGCATGAACAAATAGAATTTTACAACATAGTCCCCCATACAGGGCAGGTCATATCATGGAATCTCATAAATGGTAAAACCAATTAAAAATTAAAAACCAAACATAAACATAAATCATAGCCAAGCCACTGAAATAATACATACAGTAGAAAATGTCATTACACATATCAAGGTATAAAATGTAATTTGTAGAGTACACGTGCATAAAAAGTATCCCAACGCATTTCGCAAGACATGATCGCTTCATCAGGGGTAGATGCGTGTGAAGTACATCTGTAGGGGGTATAATGAACCAAATAAGTATCAACACAGACATGGTATCATGACAATTAGACAAGAGGGTCAGAAAAAGCATGGCCTTATACTCACCAAGCACTGGATCAGACTACCAATTGCTTGATACCCAGAGGCGGCAGTAATGAGTAGGCAGAGGGAAAACCAACCCAACAGAGCACAAACGGGGGGCAGACATGGCCGGGATGGTTCATTCATGTACACCATTACACATTAATCTCATTCATTTCACTGTCTCCGAGTTTCCAAGTTCATTTAGCTTTGAACAACATTGGTTCATATGTGTTTATATATATAAAAAAAAAAAATATGTATATTGTTTTCATTACATTGCATACTTCATGGTTACTCTGTTGGTATAGTACTAACTGATATACATATATTTTTATCTCAGCTGACATATACAATGGACTTGGATACATGCTATATGGGACACATACTTTATCACATTGTTTTTATTCTATTTTCTTTTCATATTTTTTTTCTCCATGCAGAGATGACTGGAACGTGGCGGGAGGTGGGCCCCCTCCCGCTCCCGTTGAAACTGATCTCGCAATGAATCTGCTGCGGAGACTACTTTTATCCGAAAGCCAGCCACTCACCGTTGTTGAAAATACTGGGGTTATGGCATCTATCCCGTATCACCTTGAACTGAGGTTATGGCAGCTATCTGCTTCCATAACAGTGGTATTTAGCGTCAAAGTACCGACGTACAATGACAGCGATTTGCTATTTTGTACTGACAGGCAAACCGCCCCCTCCAGAACACACCAGTCAGTGCTCGCAGTCATTGGCTGCCTGCACTGATCGGATGCTGGTGCTCCAGCATGCGAGTTCCACAGAAGCGAACGGACCGAAAGTTTGAGCGAACATTAGAACCCCATTAAAGTCTATGGGACTCGAACGTTCGAAATCAAAAGTGCTAATTTTAAAGGCTAATATGCAAGTTATTGTCCTAAAAAGGGTTTGGGGACCCGGGTCCTGCCCCAGGGGACATGTATCAATGCAAGAAAAAGTTTTAAAAACCGACATTTTTTTCGGGAGCAGTGATTTTAATGATGCTTAAAGTGAAAAATAAAAGTGAAATATTCCTTTAAATATCATACCTGGGGGTGTCTATAGTATGCCTGTAAAGTGGCATGTGTTTCCCGTGCTTAGAACAGTCCCTGCACAAAATGACATTTGTAAAGGAATAAAAGTCATGTAAAACTGCTTGCAGCTTTAATGTAATGTTGGGTCCTGGCAATATGGATGAAAATCAGTGAGACAAATGGCATCGGTACCCCCCCCCCCCAAGTTCATTACCAGACCCTATTTTTAAATCTATTTTTAAGCTTTTTGTAAAGCATAGGGAAGGGTTATCACCCCTGTAACATTTGTTTTGCTGTCTGTGCACCTCTTCAGAAGATTTCACCTCACTTTTTGTCCCACTTACAAATGTTTTTAGAAAATGTATGGCTTTTAGTGAAACAAGGATTGGTGATAAAGCATCAGTGAAGAGGAGACATGTTTTTCCCATATTAACTCTTACAGGAGAGAATTTCCCTTCCTAGGGGTAGATTTCATCTCACTTCCTGCTGTCTCCTTCCGTTTGCAAGTAGGAGTCATTTGTAAGTTGAAAGTAGGGGCCTGCCCTATATACTCTGCAGAAATTGGGGCCTTAGGTGTTGGTGAGGGCCTTAGCCCTCACAGTTACTCTTGGTGGGCACAGGAACGGGCCGTGCTGTGAAATATTAGATCAAGAATTTTAATTACATGCCATTGTTGAATGGTGGTAGAAAAATTGGGCCTTTGGTGGTGGTGGTGCTGGTGCCACAACACTGTAAGTCCTCACAGTTACTCTTGGTGGGTGCTGGAACGGGCCCTGCTGTGAAATATTATATCAAGAATTGTAATTACATGCACCTGTTAAACAGGGGCAGAAAAATTGGGCCTTTGGTGGTGGTGTTGCCACAACACTGTAAGCCCTCACAGTTACTCTTGGTGGGCGCAGGAATGGGCCCTGCTGTGAAATATAAGATCAAGAATTGTAATTACATGTCCCTGTTGAACAGGGGCAGAAAAATTGGGCCTTAAGCACTGGTGCCACAACACTGCAACCCCTCACAGATGCTATAGTTGGAGAGCAGGAATGAGCCCTGCTGCAAAGTATTGCAGCAAAAATTGTAATTATATGCCCCTGTTAAACAGGGGCTGAAAAATTGGGCCTTGGGCACTGGTGCTGGTGCCACAACACTGCAACCCCTCACAGATACTCTAGTTGGAGCGCAGGAATGAGCCCTGCTGCAAAGTTTTGCATCAAAATTTGTAATTACACGCCCCTGTTAAACGGGTAGAAAAATTGGGCCTTAGCCACTGCTGCCACAACACTGCAACCCCTCACAGATGCTATAGTTGGAGAGCAGGAATGAGCCCTGCTGCAAAGTATTGCAGCAAAAATTGTAATTATATGCCCCTGTTAAACAGGGGCTGAAAAATTGGGCCTTGGGCACTGGTGCTGGAGCTACAACACTGCAACCCCTCACAGATACTCTAGTTGGAGTGCAGGAATGACCCCTGCTGCAAAGTATTGCATCACAAAATGTAATTACACGCCCCTGTTAAACAGGGGCAAAAAATTGGGCCTTGGCCACTGGTGGCGGTGCCCAGAAACAAAAATGTTCTTACAAGCTATCAGCATGAAAATTGAGGAGAAAGAGGATTGTCACGCAGCATAACAGGATCGTCACTCAGCATCAGCATAGGCAGTCTTGAAGGGATCTCACATTTAAAAAAAAATAAATTGGTTACATCAGCATCAGGTGCCTGGTAGCTGAAGATCCAAGACTGATTAATTTTTATGAAGGTCAGCCGATCGACTGATTCGGTGGACAGGCGCACCCTGTGATCGGTTACAAAGCCTCCAGCAGTACTAAATGTGCGTTCCGAAAGAACGCTCGATGCGGGACAGGCCAATAGCTCAATTGCATACTGTACAAGCTCTGGCCAGCGATCCATCCTCAAGACCCAGTAACCCAGAGTATTTTCGGTGGGAAAAGTGTCCAAGTCTGATCTTGCCCCTAGGTAATCCTGCACCATGTGAATTAGACGCTGGTGATGGTTGCTGGAACTGATCAGACCTTGGGGCTGCGGACTAAAAATTGTCTGAATGCATCGGTCAGATGGCCACCTTCTCCACCGCTCCTTCGGTGACTGACTGAAGCCTAAGCAACACGTTGTCCAGGAGGACCAGGAAATTTTAACCTCCCAGGCTCTGGAAACGCGTTGCACAAACCTTTCTGCAATGCCTCTCAAAGATGTTTCATCCTCTGCTCCCCCTTGCGACGGCAAGATAAGGTCCGCAACATTACCCTTGTAACGTGGATCAAGGAGGGTTGCCAGCCAGTAATGATCCCTCCCCTTGATACCACGAATACGAGGATCCTTCCGCAGGCTTTGAAGGATCAGGAAGGCCATGCAGCGTAGGTTTGCTGAGGCATTCGGTGTCCCTCTGGGACACTAAGGATGACATGATCCGCAGCCACCTCCTCCCAGCCACTTACAAGTCCATGGGTTTCTTCGGACTGTAAATGATCCCTTGAAGACTGCTGCTGATGCTGAGTGCCAGGCTCCACCTCCATGGTGACACAATCCTCCTCCTCGTCCTCTTCCTGTGTGATCGGTGGGCACGCAGGAACGCTGTCTTGATAAATGGGGCCTTGAGAGGTAAGGAAGTCCTCCTCTTCCTCCCTCTGTTCTGCCTCAAGTGCCCTGTCCATTATTCCACGCAGCGTGTGCTCCAACAGGTGGACAAGAGGGACAGTGTCACTGATGCATGCACTGTCACTGCTCACCATCCTCGTGGCCTTCTCAAATGGTGACAGGACAGTGCATGCATCCCTGATTATGGCCCACTGGCGTGGGGAAAAAAAGCAAGCTCCCCTGACCCTGTCCTGGTGTCATAGTCACACAGGTACTCATTGATGGCAACCTGCTGCATGTACAGCCGCTGCAGCATGGCCAAAATTGAGTTCCACCTGGTGGGCATGTCACAGATTAGGCGGTTCTTGGGCAGGTTAAATTCCTTTTGGAGGTCAGCCAGCCGAGCACTGGCATTATATGACCTGTGGAAATGCACACAGACTTTCCTGGCCTGCCTCAGGACATCCTGTAAGCCTGGGTACCTGCCCAAGAACTGCTGCACCACCAAGTTAAGGATGTGAGCCAAACAGGGCACATGGGTCAGTTGTCCCTGTCGGAGGGCGGAGAGGAGGTTGGTGCCATTGTCGCAAACCACCATACCTGGCTTAAGCTGGCGTGGCATCAACCACCTCTGAACCTGCCCCTGCAGAGCTGACAGAATCTCTGCCCCAGTGTGGCTCCTGTCCCCCAAGCACACCAGCTCAAGCACCGCATGGCTTCTTTTTGCCTGCGTGCTTACGCAGCCCCTTGAATGCCTACGGAGCACCGCTGGTTCCGAGGACAAATCAGCTCAGGAAGAGGCCATGGAGGAAGAAGAAGAGGAGGAGGTGGAGGAGAGAGGTGTGGCAGAATCACCACTAGTAGAATTTTGGAGGCGCGGTGGTGGAACAACCTCCAACACTACTGCACCCTTTCCTGCATCCTTCCCAGCTGCCAGAAGAGTCACCCAGTGCGTGGTGAAAGATAGGTAATGTCCCTGTCCATGCCTGCTGGACCATGAGTCAGCGGTAATATGCACCTTACCGCTGACTGCCCTGTCCAGCGAGGCCAAGACATTGCCTTCCACATGCTGGTAGAGAGCCGGAATCACCTTCCATGAGAAAAAGTGGCGTTTGGGAACTTGCCACTGAGGAACCGCTCATTCCACAAACTCATGGAAGGGGGCAGAGTCTACCAACTGTAAAGGCAGCAGTTGAAGTGCTAGCAATTTAGCCAAGCTAGCATTCAACCACTGGGCATAAGGATGGCTGGGAGCAAACTTCTTTCGGCGGTGCAGCAGCTGGGGCAGGGAAATTTGCCTGGTACAATGTGACGCTGGTGTACCGATAGCAGATTGCCCGCCAAGTACTTGGCTGTGACACACCTAATTCTACACTTTAATTCCTCTCAGTGCAGGTTTCAGAGAGGACTGAAGGTATAGTATGGTTGGAGATACCAGCTGATGAGGAGCAAGGAGAGGTCTGCTTTGTTCTTTGGTGTGGGTTTTCTAGGCACGCTTGCCAACGAACTACATGGCATTTGACATATGTCTGGTCAAGCATGTGGCGCCCAAGCGGGTGATGTTTTGGCCACGTGAGATACGCTTGAGACATATGTTGCAAATAGCAGCGGTGGGATCTGATGCACTCGTCTCAAAAAAGGCCCACACCAAAGAACTTTTGGAATAACGCACAGAGACAGCAGCGCCCTGCACATGCGGAGTTTTGCAGTGTGATGCAGTCGGTGTGCTGCCCTTAAGCTGGCCCCTGGAGAGCATCCTGCCTCGTTGGAGATGTGCCTCCATTTTTTGTGAAATGGTAGGGAGGGGTACATTTGTACCCCATTACCAATTCATACAGGGGGGGCGGGATCTGGGGGTCCCCTTGTTAAAGGGGGCTTCCAGATTCCGATATGCCCCCCAACTGCAGACCCCCACAACCACTGGGCAAGGGTTGTGGGGATGAGGCCCTTCTCCCCATCAACATGGGGACAAGGTGCTTTGGGGGGCTACCCCAAAGCACCCTCCCAATGTTGGGGGCATGTGGCCTGGTACGGTTCAGGAGGGGGGGCGCTCTCTCGTCCCCCCTCTTTTCCTGCAGCCTGCCATTTTGCGTGCTCGGATAAGGGTCTGGTATGGATTTTTGGGGGGACCCCACGCTATTTTTTTAAAAAAATTTGGCGCAGGGTTCTCCTTAATATCCATACCAGACCTGAAGTGCATGGCATGTAATTTAGGGGGACCCCCACACATTTTTTTAAAAATTTTAGTTTGGGGTTCCCCTGTGGGGAAATTCCATGGCGTTTTTATCAATGAACTTTTACCTTACTGTCCTCATCCATGTTACCAAAGGATCTATTGCTTCTGTCTTACTTTCTGAGCATAAGTTCATAAAAGAGACTACCCTTCCACGCTATAATATATTATTATACTGTACATGTTTTGTGCTTAGCATTCAAGTGATTGTAAATGATCACCTTGGAAAACAACCCGTTCAGTTTAAAAGAGAAATGAAATGCAAAGCATTTTTGTAGAGATATAAAAAAAATATATACAGTAAATACCTTTTTCCCCTAAGTGATGACATTCCCTCTGTTCTCAGCTGCATATGAGCTGGGGGGAGGAGAAGCAGCAGCACCCTGAGCTTCCCAGTGACTGGCTGTACAGTGGTGTCATGTAAGGACAAGTCTGATCATTGGAGGATAATACACTCCCAGCATAGCTAGAGAACTGACCATGATGTGTTCTACCTTAGTATGGTCAGTTTTTAATAGGAAAGCAAAGGGACTAGCAAGAATACCAGGGATTTTACATAAAGGAAGCAATACAAAGTTAACAGGATACTTTCTCATACAAGTACATAGTAAAGCAGGCACAGAACAGGAAAATGAAGTGTTGGGGTAACAAATGCTTCAAGGTTTTGATAGATGTGGCTATAGAGTTTAATGTTTTAAATTTAGCCTTTTGGAACATATTTTTTGTATGGTCTCTACATGTATTTGCAAATAAAGTTTTGTTAATATAATTCCTGATTATCGCAGTGATACCCTATACCCTAAGCTTTATTTTTTAAAATGTTCTATAACATAATTTAGCTTTATTCATCCCCAAGATTCTTATCCCAGGTTCAAGACTAATTCTGCCCTGTGCTGAGCACAGTGACAGCCAGTGAAAGAGATTGTGTAAAGCAGAGTGGAACTGTCAGACAATGATCTGATCGATCCACCAATGCCTTCCAGTGGATCAGATCCCTGACAGACAGCTCTAATCCCCTTTACACAGCCTGGTGTGCTTGAGGCCTTATTCATTAAGTCAGCTTTTATTCCTTTTGTTAACCACTTGCCGACCAGGTCACGCCGATCAGTGTTGGCAGAATGGCACGGGTGCGCAAAACGTCTTACCCGTACGTCACTCCATCATCGGCGGCTAGCGGGCGTGTGCACAAGACATTTCCATGTTCTGCCTAGCAACATGACAGGGATCTACTGCTCCCAGTGATCGGGAGCAGTGATCTCTGTCATGTTCTAGTGAGCCCATCCCCCCTACAGCTAGATCACACTGAGAGAACACACTTAACCCCTTGATCTCCTCCTAGTGTTTAACCCCTTTCCTGCCAGTGACATTTACACAGTAATCAGTGCATTTTTATAGCTGTATAAATGTCAATGGTCCCAAAATAGTGTCAAAAGTGTCCGATCTGTCCGCAATGTCACAGTCACGATAAAAATCAAAGATAGTTAAAGATCGCCGCCATTACTAATAAAAAAAAAATGAATAATAAAAATGCCATAAATCTATCCCCTATTTTGTAGATGTGATAACTTTTGCGCAAATCAATCAATATACGCTTATTGTGATTTTTTTAACCAAAAATATGTAGAAGAATACATATTGGCCTAAACCGAGGAAGGAATTTTTATATATATATGTAGCAATAACTCTCGGTGGAGCTGCTGGTTTAAGCGGGCTGTTACCGTCACCTTCTTTACCTTTATTTCACCAGAACCGGGTCTAGAGTCCCGTTGTTTACCATAAACAATGTAGGCACCAGACACTTGAATATCTTTTCCAATGCTTTAATAAACATAAATTGAAGGAAGTAGCAGGAAAGAGGTAGAAGGAAAATTGCAGGGAAGCTCAAATACCTTTTCTTAATGTTCTTTGTGTAGCATTAGGGATTGAAAACTTGTAGCTGAATATACTCTCTCTGTAGAGTTGAATCTTTGCCCGCCTGGATAGGTTTCTCTCACTAACCTAGCAGCCAGTACGCAGCACGAACAAAAGTCTCTGCCACAGACTTGATTGAAACAAAACCCGTACGATCCTCTGCCACAGGATGTATTGGTTTACAATGAACAACGAAACACAGCACTAGGACCTTTAAGCCAACCCGGCAGTACTATGGTTTACGATGAACAACGAAACACAGCACTAGGACCTTTAAGCCAACGCGGCAGTACTATGCGGTAGGATTACTTTAGGATACGTCCTCCAACTGAGTCACCAGGCCCCTCTCCAGACCAGCACTCTGCATGCTCCTTCCATGACGGGTCCTCCCCTGGGATCTTCTCAGTTGTCCAGCTTCTTCACACAGGATAGACATCCCAGGACCATTCCTCTGCCGCTGTGGTAGGCCCCAGACAAGCCTCTGGGCCCACCCACATGCCGCAGCACCGTGGGCCTCCAGATCGGAGGACCACGAGGTAGTACTCTTAGTGCATACCTGTCGGCCAGGAGGGCCAGCAGGTGGATGGAAAACACACCCCCGAAACATGGCGTCTGTCCCATGAATACCCTCTCCCAGAATGCAACTCGGAGGACCACCTCCACAGAGTTATCTCCGGGACAGAGGAGCACTTATATACTTCAACATGTTGCCTTTCCAACCATGGCCCATAGTAACAACGACACCCACAGGCACAGTGTGAAATTGCATTCAACTGAACAGATAACCCACTAAATTTATCTATCAGCAGTAGATTAAAAATCTACCAGCGCTATATATATATATATATATATATATATATATATATATATATATATATATATATTTTATTTATATATATATATATATATATATATATATATATATATATATATATATATATATATATATTGGGGATTTTTATTATACCAAAAAGTAAACAATATTGCTTTTTTTTCAAAATTGTTGCTCTTTTTTATATATATATATATATATATATATATATATATATATATATATATTGGGGATTTTTATTATACCAAAAAGTAAACAATATTGCTTTTTTTTCAAAATTGTTGCTCTTTTTTGTTTATAGTGCAAAAAAAAAAAACGCAGAGGTGATCAAATACCACCAAAGGAAAGATCTATTTGTGGGGAAAAAAAGTACATCAATTTTGGGTACAACATTGCATGACCGCGCAATTGTTAGTTAAAGCGGCGCAGTGCCGTATCTCAAAAAAGGGCTTGGTCAGGAAGGGGGTAAATCCTTCCGGGGGTGAAGTGGTCAAACTCTTTTAATTTACTGTATTTATTGGCATATAACACTCACTTTTTCACCATGAAAATCGGGTGCAAATAGCGCGTGCGTGTTATACTCCAATATTTCAATTTTAGCTGCCTCGGAGGGGACAGGGAGGGGGTGGTACGAGCGCCGTCAGGTTACATACAGTGAGAATCTTCTGTTTACTTGGCGGCCTCTGTAATAAGAAGTCCCGTCTCCTGGGCCGCCATTGGACTACTGTTCTGTCTATCATAGGAGATTCTCACTGTATGTAATCTGTCGGCGCTCATCCCGCCCCCCTCTCTGTATCCTCTAGGCTGCAGATGGGCATCGATCAGTCTGCACTGATGGCATTGGCGAGACTGCTGCATTGAAGGTAATGGTGAGGCTGCTACATTGATGGCAATGGTGAGGCTGCTGCATTGATGGCACTTGTGAGGCTGCATATGGGCATTGATCAGGCTGCATTTATGGCAATGGTGAGGCTGCAGATGGGCACTGACCCTTATTTTGCTTCAAAGTTCCTTATTTAAAATTTAAGTTTTTTTCCTGAAACTTCCCTCTTAAAATGAATGTGCGTGTTATACGCCTGTGCGTGTTATACGCCGATAAATACGGTATTTTGTTTTAATCTATTTGTCACTTATGTAAAGTTCATGTAACGCTGCCATCTCCAGACAATACTGGTGTCCAATGATGTCTCCAGTGTTCCTTCCTAGTTAGAGGAGCCACCCTATGACAGAAGTGTATTAATAGCAAGATCACCTTGTGGAAATAAAACAGCCACCCCATCTATGAATTGAAATATTTCGTTTTTGTTTTTGGGTTTACATATGCTTTATTTGCTGGGAAATGTTTGTATTTTTCCTTGTCAAAATAGTTTAATTGAGTACGGAGATTATGTACAGATAACATTGAATAATAACATACATTCAGTATAAGGAAGCTCATTTACAATTAAAGAATAGTTAATTCATTAATAATATCGTAAAACAAGACAATATATTCTAACACAAGGCAATATATTTTAAAAGGAAATAAAGAAATAGGAGAGAAAAAGAACTTTGGAGTCTTTGTCCATTTCAAAAGAATAGAATTAAATGAGTTATGTAAGTTCTGCTACATCGTTTGCCTTGTTTTATTTCTATTTCTAGACAATAATTGAGATTATTATTTAAATATCAATTAGAGCTTCAATATCATAGAATAATATAGTATAAGGAAAAGAAAGGATAGAAAGTATAGTAGGAAGGGGAGAAGAGAAGAAGGTTAAGGGAAAGAATCCGCGAGGTCAGGCCGAAAGTCACCACAACAACTAGGGCTGAAATATAGCCTATATCTTGTTATCACAACTACCATGGCAGTAGAACACTCTTGTCTAGGGTTAGCATGGAATATGTAATCCAAGGCTGCCATATTACCTCCAATCTGGGGATCGTGTCCAATTCTATAGCTATCATCTTGGCATGAGTCATATAGTAATTCATTTTAGCTTTTGATTCATTTATATCTAATGTTGGTGATTTCCAAGATTTTGCTAAAGTCTGTTTAGCTGCTGTGAAGAGATATACCAACAATTTGAATTGGGTATGCGTTATAAATTCAGGTTTTAAGTTGAGAAGGGCCATTGCTGGATCGAAAGGGATTGTTTTCCTAATAAGGTTAGTTGCAATGTTAAAAATTCCCCTCCAGAATATTTGAGCTAATGGACACGACCCCCAGATATGAAGGTATGTGCCAGGGTCCAAACAACCCCGAAAACATTGCGCCGAATAATTTTTCACATATTTTGCTACTCTAGTAAGTACTAGATACCAGCGTGTTAAAACTTTATAATTAGCCTCAACCGCCAATATATTAGGGGAAGCTGTTTTTGTTGTTGACCATATTTGTTTCCAATCTGAATTATCAAAAGTACGCTCAAGGTCCTCCTCCCATTTCTGGATATAGGATAATTTGTCTTTACTGGAATGAACCAGCAGGTGAGAATATATAGTAGAAATAGTGCCTCTAGCGTGCGGATCTTTTTTACAAACTTCTTCTAAACTAGTCATATGTGTTTTTTTTTTTTTAATAAATGTTTATTGAAGACTTTTTTTTTTTTTTAAAAAGGAAAATACAAAAAGACATAATGAACTATATGCCGCGTACACACGGTCGGACTTTCCGGCATACTTGGTCCGGCGGACCAGAGTGTGCCGGACAATCCGCCCGTGTGTGGGCGGCGGCGGACTTTTCCGGCGGACTTTTTCCCAAAAGCCCGCCGGACCTAGATTTGAAGAAAGTTTCAAATCTTTCCGTCGGACTCAGTTTCGGGGCGGAAAGTCCGCTCGTGTGTGTGCTGGTCCGACGGAAAGCCCGCTCGTGTGTATGCTGGTCCGACAGACCAAATACGACACGAGGGCAGGGTATTGCATCTCGCGCTCGCTGCAATAGGAAAAACAAATCTTCCTATTGCGGCGAGCGCGGTGCATACCAGGCCCTTAGGTCTGGTATGGATTATAAAGGGAAGCCCGCTACGCCGAAAAAACGGCGTGGGGTCCCCCTAAAATCCATACCAGACCCCGATCCGAGCACGCAGCCTGGCCGGTCAGGAAAGGGGGTGGGGCCGAGCGAGCGCCCCCCCCCCCCTCCTGAACCGTACCAGGCCGCATGCCCTCAACATGGGGGGTGGGTGCTTTGGGGGAGGGGGGCGCCTTACGGTGCCCCCCCACCACAAAGCACCTTGTCCCCATGTTGATGAGGACAAGGGCCTCTTCCCGACAACCCTGGCCGTTGGTTGTCGGGGTCTGCGGGCGGGGGCTTATCGGAATCTGGGAGCCCCCTTTAATAAGGGGGCCCCCAGATCCCGGCCCCCCACCCTATGTAAATGAGTATGGGGTACATGGTACCCCTACCCATTTACCTAGGAAAAAAGTGTAAGTAATAAAACACACTACACAGGTTTTTAAAATATTTTATTAAACAGCTCCGGGGGGGGGATCTTCCTCCGGCTTCGGGGGTCTTCTTCCGGCTTCGGGGGTCCCTCCGCTTCATCTTCTCCCGGCGTCCGGTTGGTTCTTCTCCGCTCTCTTCTCCCGGTGTTCCAGTTCTTCGGCCGGCTCCTCTGCTGTGTTCAGGTAGCTCTCTTGCCAGCAGAGGTCCGGACTTCTGAGCTGCTGGGCTTCTTCTCTTCTCTTCTCTTCTCTTCTCTTCTCTTCTCTTCTCTTCTCTTCTCTTCTCTTCTCTTCTCTTCTCTTCCCCCAGATGTTGACACGACGCTCTCTCCGGCTGGACTGGTCTCTGAGGGCTGCGTTGTGACTTATATAGGCGGAGACCCTGCCCCCTTTTGATGTCACAGTCCCTGGGCATGCTGGAGAGAGCGTCGTGTCAACATCTGGGGGAAGAGAAGAGAAGAGAAGAGAAGAGAAGAAGCCCAGCAGCTCAGAAGTCCGGACCTCTGCTGGCAAGAGAGCTACCTGAACACAGCAGAGGAGCCGGCCGAAGAACTGGAACACCGGGAGAAGAGAGCGGAGAAGAACCAACCGGATGCCAGAAGAAGACCCCCGAAGCCGGAGGAAGATCCCCCCCCCCCCGGAGCTGTTTAATAAAATATTTTAAAAACCTGTGTAGTGTTTTATTACTTACACTTTTTTCCTAGGTAAATGGGTAGGGGTACCATGTACCCCATACTCATTTACATAGGGTGGGGGGCCGGGATCTGGGGGCCCCCTTATTAAAGGGGGCTCCCAGATTCCGATAAGCCCCCGCCCGCAGACCCCGACAACCAACGGCCAGGGTTGTCGGGAAGAGGCCCTTGTCCTCATCAACATGGGGACAAGGTGCTTTGTGGTGGGGGGGCACCGTAAGGCGCCCCCCTCCCCCAAAGCACCCACCCCCCATGTTGAGGGCATGCGGCCTGGTACGGTTCAGGAGGGGGGGCGCTCGCTCCCACCCCCTTTCCTGACCGGCCAGGCTGCGTGCTCGGATCGGGGTCTGGTATGGATTTTAGGGGGGACCCCACGCCGTTTTTTCGGCGTAGGGGCTTCCCTTTATAATCCATACCAGACCTAAGGGCCTGGTATGCCCCGCGACGGGGCTCGCAAGGTGTCAATCTCGCCGATAAAAGCGGCAAGATTGACATCCTTTGCTAGTCCCGTCGCACCTGAGTCACGTTCAAAATGAACGGACTTGTCCGTGTGTGGGCAAGTCCGTTCATTCTGAAAGTCCGTCGGAAAGACGGGCGGACTTAGCCCGCCGGAAAGTCCCGGCGTGTGTGGGCAAGTCCGTCCGTTTTAAAGTCCGGCGCACCTGGCGGACAAAGTCCGTCGGAAAGTGTGCCGGACCAAGTAGGATAGAAAGTCCGACCGTGTGTACGCGGCATTAGACATATGAGAAACAATCTTATAAGTACAAAACAAGTAGGTTTCAAAAGGCACAAATACTCATCGAGAAATAAAAATCAAAAAAGTGCCATTGAAAAATCTGAGAAAATTAAACGAGCATACATAGACTAGAATCAATCAGCTGTTTAAAATATTATATGAGCTTGATATTCAAAGTAGACATTAAGATTGAGACTGAATAAGATTTGTAATTGAAAGAGAAAAATAATGGACTGAAAAAGAAACAGAGAGAGAAAGGAAAAGAAAGAAAAGAAAATTAGAAAAGGGGGGGGGGTAGAAATGGGAAAAAAGGGGGTGATGGGGGAAGAGGGCGGGGGGGAGGGTTGGCATGTCTGTCGTCATATCACAAAATGTTAACATCCTTTAGCCTGATAATATGTGGAAGGAAAATAATTTAATTTAATTTGATTTGCTGTCAGTAAAGGGAAAGAACTCTGAGAATAGGTCCAATGAGACCCAAGAAAAGGTTAGAGAGGTAGGCTCACATATGTTGAGTTATAATGTCTTTATAATGAGTTGAAGATGTGAATACTATCCAGGGTGTCCATGTTAGAGTGTGTCTCTGGGAGGTACCCCTGATGCTGTGAGTATCTTCTAGGTGGTGAACCTCCGAGACCTTACGCAACCAAGTTTGTATAGACAGGATTGTAGGTTGTCCCCACAATGTGGGGATTAGAGCCTTGGCAGTATTTAGCAAATGTGGTATAAGGGAGCGTTTGTAAGTACCCATGGGTTCTTTAGTGGCATGGAAAAGGACAACCCAGGGATCATGGGGGAGACTAATGTCTGTGATAAGTCTTATGAGGTTAATAACACTGGTCCAGAAAGGAGGAATGAGCGGGCAGTGCCACCAAATGTGTGCATGTGTAGCTTCGTTCCCGCAGCTCCTCCAACACAACGGGGAGCTATCAGGGAACATTCGATGCATTTTAAATGGGGTGTAATGCCATCTGGAAAGAAGTCTATAATTGACTTCTGCCATCTTGGAAGCGGGTGAGGAGACATGAGCAAGTGTTAGGATTTTATCTTTCAGAGTGTTTGTTAGGGGGGAGTCTAAGTCTGATTCCCAATTTGCCAAGAAATGCGGATACCCAGGGTTAACTAGTCATATGTGTTAATGGGGATGTGGTAGACACTAAGGGTGCAAAGAAATTTTTAATTTGGAAGTATCTAAATAATTCCGACTGCGGTAGACCATATCTCTCACAAAGGGTTGAAAAAGGGATGAATGATGAAGAATGTACAAATTTATACATACACAGTACTTCTCTAGATACCCATTCTTTAAAGGAATTACGGAATATCCATGCTGGATAGAAAGCAGGATTTTTATAGAATGACAACATCGGGTTATGAGATGATTGTAAATGGTTATTCTTTTTGAATCTATCCCAAAGGGAAATGTAGTGTTTAGTAATTGGATTCTTTAGGTCTATGCGATCTTTTGGAGTGATCCATAGTAAGTTTGATATTGGAATAGGATCGCATTCTGTGGCTTCAATATGTACCCATAACGGGGTCTCCTGATACGCATGATATTTAGCCAGGCTTGCTATGTGTGCAGCCCTATAGTAATAAGCAAAATTAGGGCAACCTAGGCCTCCGTTTAATTTTGGGAGATATAGTGTATGTAGTTGTATGCGTGGTTTGGAGGAACCCCATATGTATGACGATGTTTTCCTTTGTAATATTCTTAGATGATAAGCTGGAATAGGAATTGGTAATACTCTGAATAAGTACAGTAATTTCGGTAGTATCGTCATTTTTACCGCGTTCATTCTTCCGAACCACGATAATGGAAGATGAGACCATGATTTCATTAAGTTTGATAATTGTTTTAAAATTGGAGGGTAATTAACTGAAAATAGATCTGCTAATGATGCTGTAAGATGTATGCCTAAGTATGGCATTGATCTGTTCGACCATGTGAAAGGAAGACTAATTTTAGCTGAAGTCAGTTCAATGTTAGAAAGAGATATGTTCAATGCTAAACATTTTTTAGGGTTTATGTATAAACCAGAAATGTTAGCAAATTTATTGAGAATTGGGATTAGGTTTGGGCCTGACACTTGTGGAGATGAAAGAAATAGGAGAATATCGTCTGCAAACAAACAGAGCTTATGTTGAAATACTCCCATTTCTATCCCTGTTATAGTGGGGTCAGATCTGTTACTAGTGCGAGTGGTTCTATTAGGAGGGCGAATATCAATGGGGATAGGGGACATCCTTGTCT